>JAQQSV010000152.1:171266-209883 GCA_028646515.1 Pseudochirops corinnae
AAGCCAAATTGTATACCTTTAAAAGAACAATCTTTTAGTAGTATAGTATTCTTTTTAGCTCCACTGCTAAATATATTAGATTTTTTATAGTAATTCAGAACTTTAAATCAAATCTAAAAGAACATTACAATCCTGAAAAATATACCATCATTTTTTCAATGGCACTGTTTCATCATCAGAGAAAATTAACACCTGGAGAATATTAAATCTAAATATCACAGTGGGAAAAAAATAATGTGAAAATAATTATAAAAATTAAAAAGGATAACTATTATGAAGAAGGATAATGCCACAAAAGAAAAGAGAGTAGAAGTTTTTCTTTAAAAAATCATAAAGAAACAATATACAAAATAAAAAATAAAATCAAAATTTTAAAAGTAAATATAAAATGAATATTGCTTGGTAACTTATATAGCTATTATGTGAAAGACAAATTCTGCTCCTACAAGAGTATAAAAAGAAAACAACATACGTTCTTATCTTATGGAAAATCATCAAACTAAAATTATTAGAGGAAATGAAATTTTAATTTCTAAATTTTCACTTGGTGGTTTTCACACATTGATGCAAAAGAATTTAATTCATATTAATAAAAACACAACAAACTAAAATCAGGTTTTCAAAACTCTATTGACATCCCCAGGCAACTTCCCAAACATTTTAGTATTTTTAATAGGAATTATAATTATATTTCAAAATGTTTCAAAGTATTAAATAAAATTAGGCACAAACCTTTGCTTTCCCAAGGGCAGCTGTTTTATCTCGAAGTTCTGCCCACTGCCTCTCACATTCATTTATACTGGCTTCTACATTGTCCATCCAATTGGAAAATTGTCGAACATCATCTTGATAACTTGTCCATTTAGACAGAGCTCCTTCCAATTGACTAAAATTAAATTTTAAAAATATACAAAAAAATGCTAATAACTCCAAAGCAATACTGGAGTATGAGAAATGGAAGGAAGGAAAGAAGAAAGAAAGGAAGGAAGGAAGGAAGGAAGGAAAAATGGAAGGAAGGAAGGCTAGAAGGAACGAATGAAGGAAGGAACAAAGGAAGGAAGGAAAGAAGGAAGGAAGGAAGGAAGGAAAGAAGGAAGGAAGGAAAAATGGAAGGAAGGAAGGCTAGAAGGAAGGAATGAAGGAACGAAGGAAGGAAGGAAAGAAGGAAGGAAGGAAAAAGGGGACAAAGAGAAGAAGGGAGGAGGGAAAGAAGGGGAGAGAAAAAAAGAAAGATAAAGAGGGAGGAAGGGAGGATGGATGGTATAAAATATAGGTCATAAGATTGTAATCCTAATGATTTTAGAACATAATTCTGACTTTTTTTAATGCTACCTCCTCTTACCTTTTACAACGGATGGCAGTAGACAAAAGAGAAGCCCACATGTCTTTAACAGACTGTAATTGCTGCTGAATAGCAGGAACACCTTCTGGAGAAGTATTTTGTAGAACAGATTCTCCTCTGGTCAGTATCATTTTCATTTGTATCTCTTTTTCCTGCTTCACAGAAAGCAATGCCTAAAAAACAAAGGAACAATACTCTAGGGGAGAGGGAATAGCCATTTATATAGCACCTACTAGGTGCTAAGCACTATGCCAAGCACTTTAAAATGGCATCTCATTTGGATAAAATACAAGTGACTTGCCCCAAATCCCCCAGCTCATAAGTGACTGAAGCCCATTCTGAACTCTGGTCTTCCTGTTCCCAGGCCCACCACTCTATCCATTTCACTTGCCACTGTATCAACTAGTTCCCAGAAATGTTATCTGACCTATATATATAGTAAGCTCACTTGATAATTTCACCCCTCTGTTCCCATTTCCTCCAATCCCCCCCCAAAATACTCCAAAAAACCTCTAATTAGGTAATACACATAAACTAACATATAACCGATAAAAAGTTAGAAAGATTTCTGGTGTGGTACCTTAAAACTTCTACTGAACTCAACCATTTCTACCCTAAGAATAATTATATCTTCAGGGTTTAATTTAATTTAGAAAAGCAACTCATGGGAAACAAGATAGTGGAGTAGAAACAGCAACCCAATCAAACTATCCCAACATTCTCTCCAAACAATTTAAAAGTAACACATCTCAAATAGAATCCTGGGCAAGCACAACTAACAAATTGTAAGAGTGAAGCATTTTTCCAGTCCAAGACAACATAGAAGATCAAAAAGAGAGGTCTATGACACCAAAGAGGGGGCTAGCCTGTACTGGGCAACACCTGCAGTAGGCTTTAGAGGTGGCAGCAGCAGCAACAGCAGCAACAGCATCCAGAGCTCTCAGCCCAGAGATGTTCCAAGACAAATTACAGCTGCAGGACAGCAAGGGACCTGGTTCCAGGTTCCAGAAGAGTTCTAGTGCTTGTGGCTTCAGGGGAGTAAGGACCATTTCTAGGCTAGGACCACAGCACAGACAAGGAGAATAGTGACCATACTTCTCTCTGAATCATACCACCTTGGAAGCATGGAAAACTTATAGACCCCAGAATGAGCTCAGAAAACAGCAGCAAAAAATAGCCTGAAGTATTTCCAGCCACCCCACCCTTCCCAGGTGAGCAGTGCTCAACTTTAAAATGAACTTCAAAGGGGGCAGCTAAGTGGTGCAGTGAATAGAGCACCAGCCCTGAAGTCAAGAGGACTGAGTTCAAATTCAGCCTCAGAAATTTAACACTTATTGGCCATGTGACCTTGGGGAAGTTACTTAACCCCAATTGCCCCTATGGGGTGGGGAGCAAAAAAAAAAACAAATTAAGTTCAAAGTCAAGAAACAGGCTAAAAAAATGAAAAAAAGCTACTATGATGGCAGGAGATAAAGTCAGAAGAAGGCAATAATATCTCTCAAAAAAAATTGCAAACTGGACAGAAGCTTAACAAGAATTTCTGAAAGAGCTAAAGAAAGAGAGAGGAGTGGTAATGGAAAAAGTGGGAAAAGAAATGAGAGTGATAGAAGAAAATTATGAAAAGAGAATTAACACCTTGGTAAAAAAAAAAAGGCACAAAAACACTGAAGAAAATAACACCTTAAAATACAGATTGGCCAAGTGCTAAAAGAGGCAGAAAAAAATAATTGAAAAAAAGAATTATTTAAAAAGCAAAATTGGTCAAATGGGAAAAAAAGATACAAAAGCTCGCTGGGGAAAATAATTCCTTAAAAATTAGAATTGGCCAGATGAAAGATAATGACTATCTGAGACATCAAGAAACAATAAAACAAAGTCAAAAGAGTGAAAAAATAAAAGAAAATGTAAAATATGTCATCAGAAAAACAACTGACCTAGGAGATGGATCAAAGAGAGATAAGTATAGGAATTTCTGAAAGCCATGATCAGAAAAAGAGCTTAGTCATCATATTTCAAGAAATTATAAAGAAAAAGTGGCTAAATATCTTAGATAAGTAAAAATTGAAAGAATCCATTCATCATCTCCTGAAAGAGATTCAGAAATGATAACTCCCAGGAATACTGTAGTCAAATTTCAGAGCTCCTAGGTCAAGGAGAAGATATTGCAAGCAGTCAGAAAGAATCTATTCAAATATCACGGAATCACAGTCAGAATCACAAAAGATTAAGCAGCTTCCAGGTTAAAGGAGTAGAGGACTTGGAATATGTTATTTGAGAAGGAAAAGGAGCTAGAATTGCAGTTTAAAATAACCTATCAGCAAAACTGGATATGATCCTTTGAGAGAAAAATATAGAGACTTAATGAAATAGAGAATTTTCAAGCATTCCTGATAAAAAGACCAGAGCTGAAGAGAAAAATTTGACATTCAAACACAAGACTCAAAGAGAAGTACAAAAAGTCAGAAATGATAGTGAAATCATAAGGAACTTAATAAGGTTAAACTGTTTACATTCCTATATAGGAAGATGATACATGTATCTCCTCAAAACTTTATCAGAGTAGTTGGAAGGAATCTACATAGACAAAAGACACAAATGTAAGGTGAATATACTGAGATGCTCTAAAAAAATGAAGGAGTGTGAAAGAAGGATACACTGGGAAAAGGGGTGAGGGAGAAGAGAATGGAGAAATTAATCTCACAGAAAAGAGGCAGGCAAGGAAAAGCTTTTACAGTGAAGGGGGAGTACAGGACAATGCTTGAAACTTACTCTTATCAGAATTCGTTCAAGGACAGAATATGTGCATGTGTGTGTATGTGTGTATGTGTGTAGGTATGCACACACACACACACACACACACTTAGTAGGTGGTACAGTGGATAGAGCTCCAGGGCCGGAGTCAGGAATACTCATGTTCCTCAGTTCAAATTTGACCTCAGATACTTACTAGTTGTGTGACCCTGGGCAAGTCACTTAATCCTGTCTGCTTCAGTTTCCTCATCTATCAAATGAACCAGAGAAGGAAATGCCAAACCATTCTCATATCATTGCCAGGAAAACCCCAAATGAGGTCACAAAGGGTCAAACACAATTGTAAAATGATTGAACAATAACAAATTGGGTAGAAAAATCTATCTCATCCAGCAGAGAAGCAGGAGAAGGAGATGAGACAAAGGAGGCTACAGGTCACTCATAATCACACAGGTTTAATTGTTGATACTCTAAATGTGACTTCCTAGTCCAGGAACCAAGCATATACACCAAAGATGGAACTAAATTATTATATTCTTACTATAAATGAAATTTGAATACAAAAGGAACTTGATTATGTTTTTTTACTATATTCTATTTATTTCATCAAATATTTCCCAATTACATTTTCCAAAATTTTAACAGTCACCTTAAATTTCAAGTTCTCGACATTTTTTGCACAACAACCACTTCTAATTTAAAATTTATACCAAGGTAGGGAACAATTCTAAAAGTTAAAAGAAAAAATATGCCAATAAAGCTTGTGAAAGAAACAGTTAATGCAAAACATATGTATTAGTTGGCAAACATGATAAATGTTTTACCCGATCCAAAGTTTTTTCAAAACATCTCTTTTGAATGCATATGTTTCTGCTTGTGGATGCTAGACTTTGAGCTCACATCTGGCTGTCATTGCCAATGTTTTCAGTGGGTGAAAAAATACTTTGGATCAAATCATATGTAAATGTTTGCAAATTCCTACCCTGGGCCACAGACACAGGGATCTCTACATACTCCCTACTTCACCTCTCATTTTTATTAAAGTCATATTATAACATGATTTAGATCTGGGAATAACTTTAGAGATAATGTAGTCACAGGTTAATGGACCCTACTAATGTAGACATAGCATCCTGGGCCAGATCAACCCCCTCATTTTGTGCTTGAGGAAATTGAGCCCCAAGGGGGTCAAATGGATTGTGTATGTAAATTGTGAGGATTAAATGAGATAATAAATGTAAAGTATAAGTAGCATGTGAACACAGGTCTTTTAATTCAGAAGTCATTGCTCTTTCAATACTACATTCACAGATCAAAAGAACAAAGCCCCAGGAGGTTAAATAACTTGCTGACGTCACCCACTAAGTGGTGATAAAGAACAGCTAGAATTTTAATTTAATCTAACACTTAACTTCAAATAAGACCACATGTAAACTATCCCAGAAAAAATGGGAGACAAATATTTCTAAGGAAATAGATTCCTCAAATTCTGAAAGCGACAGAGGAAGAATGCCTACCTCCAGCTTTAGCATTCTGCTGTCCAGGACACTTTTGTCAGAGGCTGGTTGGCAGTAGGATTCCAGCATATGAACCGCATCTGCCATCCAGTCTTGTAGCTCTTTAATACCGAGGGAAAACTGGTTGTGTTCAGCTACGATCCTGTCCAACCGTGAAACTTTCTCCTGAAATTCACAAAAGACTTTCAGCTTCCACTGAATTTCATGGCCTAAATATTCAAAGTGCACAAAATAACAAACTGAAAATAAAATTGAAAAGAAATGGGTTTTGTGGGCTACACAAAAGAAAGGTGATAATATTCACAGGTGGAAATTTATGGCCTTTGAGATTTTTTGGTTATTGTTATACGCTATGTTATACACTAAGTTAAATATCAAGAACAATTTGGAAAAAAAATACGCAAATAAACTATTCTAGTACAAGCTTAAGAACAATAACAACAAACCTCCTACTTATTTTTAATACTCTCACACTCCACTTTATTAACTAGTCTTGGACAAGGTGCAATTTGTTCATAATTAATAGGTACTCTCTGTTACTACCTATTTTTTACATTTCTATTTCATTTTGATCTTTTTTTCAAAGCCTAGTAGATGTATCTTAATTTGTATATTATCAGATTCATACAAGTCAAAGTCCTCTAGCAATTCACTTATATTTGATGTATTTACATTCTCATGTTGAATAAATTAAGGATATAAATGTAATTATACTTTATTGTCCAGGGAGAGAATTAGGTCTTTCATTTACTTGCTGTAGGGAACTTTTAAAAACTAAACCTCCTCTATCAATGCATATTTACTACAATTCTCCAACTTAGAGTTTTAGAGAGTTATCTGGGTATTAAAGGTTAAGGGACTTGTATAAGGTGAAATTGACAGCAAGTCAATTGAGTGGGAATTGAGTGCTGCATTTTTAAGTCAAGACTCTTCATCAGGATTGTATTCTCTGTCTTTCTGCTTTTCACTTTATGTTATAAATAGTAATTAGTAACTTCTTTGTCTAAGACGATACAATGATTAACATGTGTCTTTTAAATATCTTTATGCCAAGGTCCGCTGTTTCAGTTTTACTTGGCATTCTGACATATAGACACATTATTAAAAAAAAAAAAGAGTAGGAGGATATTCCTCTGCAATATTCCTGTTTCATTATAAATTGAGAAGGTTGGAAAACAACTTCCTTCCAGAACAATTCTGTAGTTATTACCCTGAGGACTTCCACCTGCTTTCTCCAGAGCAGACTGCGATACAGATGAGTCCACATTAAATATGAGAAATGTCTCACCTAAATGTGACCAAACTGAACTGCTAAAGCTGTCCTATGACAATGTCAGTGGAGGTTGGGCAGGAGAGAAGAGCCACAGGGTTGGGAGCTATCGAATCAGATAATGGTTCATTCTCTTATATTATTCTATCATTCAGGTTACAATGGTTTAGATGATATTGGGCTTACAATTTATGAGCTAGGACTGTCCTACAAAGCCAATTCAGAGGGCAGCTAGGTGGTGCAGTGAATAGAGCACCAGCCTTGGAGTCAGGAGGACCTGAGTTCAAATTCGACCTCAGACAGTTGACTGTGTGACCTTGGGCAAGTCACTTAACCCCAATTGCTTTGCCTCCCTCCCAAAAAAAGGCAATTCCGACTTGAGATTCTCAACCAAAGCATCCAAAGTATTAAATTCAGTGCTGGCTAATTAGTTGGGCCTTTTATCTCCTGCTGAACTAGAGCCATCTAATATGTCCCTTCAGGATAATTTTAAAGCGGCGCATGAGTTATTATTATTGTTGGTTTTGACCATTTAGCAAACGCCTAAACCCCAATGTCATTGTGGAATACTTAAGGAAAAACAAAACTTAAAGCATCTTAGTTTTAATTAGACAAAGTTAGATGGGATTTTTGATTAGGAAATTGAGAGGTTTTTGAAGTGACCTAAATGCCTTACAAATAACTAAATCAATGTGGCAGCAGTATCATTGTGATTTTAAAGCATTATAAAAATGTGAGTTATTATTAACTATTACATAGATTCAATTATTGTAAGGTATTTAGAGTAAAAAGTTTTTTTTTAATTCTAGTTGAGGTATCTGGGTGGCGCAGTGAATGGAGCACTAACCCTGGAGTCAGGAGGACCTGAGTTCAAATTCGACCTCAGACACTTAACACTTACTAGCTGTGTGACCTTGGGCAAGTCACTTAACCCCAACTGCCCTACCTTCCTCCCTCCAAAAAGACTCTCCCCCAAATCTAATTTTATCTCCTTAAGACTAAAAAGCCTTCAAGTGTGTTTCCCTAAAGTGATTCACGTTTTAGACATATTGGGGCAAGGAAGAAGAAATGAAATTTTCCCCATATATCCATGAGTTGTGCTGTGAGAACCAAAATTTTATTCCACAGAATTTGCTATTAAGCTAGAATACTTCTGTAATTAAGGAGCAGAGGTAGCACAGTAAATAGCCTGTCTGACTTGGAATCAGAAAGAACTGAATTCAAATGTGACCTCGGACCCTTAATAGTTCTCTGGCCTTGGGTGCATCACTTAACCTCTGCTTTGATTTCCTCATTGGTAAAGTAGGGATAATAATGACTCCTTCCAGGGTTGTTATGAGGATCAAATAAGGTAAGAAGTATAAAATGCTTAAAACTGTACCTGGCACCTAGTAAGCTCTATATAAATGTCAGATATTAATATTATCATTACTACTACTACCATCACTTCTACCTCTACCACCACCACCACCACCACCACCACCACTACCCACCACTACTACTACTACTACTACCACCACCATCACCACCACCACCACCACCACCACCACTACTACTACTACCATCACCACCATCACCACCACCACCACCACCACTACTACTACCACCACCACCACCATCACCACCACCACCACCACCACCACCACCACCACCACCACCACCACCACTACTACTACTACTACTACTACTACTACTACTACTACTACTACTACTACTACTACACTTCTGTCTGCCTATGTTTCCTCATCTGTAACATTAGGATAATAATACCTCCTAATGTTGTTGAGGATCAAATAAGATGATTGTAAAGCATTTAGCACAATGCCCAGCACAAAGTAAGCACTATATATGTTAGCTGTTATTATTGTTGTTGTTACTTAACCGCTGTCTACCTCAGTTTCCTCATTTGTAACATAGGGATAATAATGGCACAGGCCTCCCATGGCTGTTGTGAGGATTAAATGGGATAATAATTGTAAAGCACGTAGTGCAGTGTCTGACACATAGTAAGCTCTATGTAAACGCTAGCTGTAATTATCCCGCGAAATCTTCCTTGTCCCTTGGAGACAAGCCACAGCATATCAGCGTTATAGCTGAAACAGCTGGCGCACGAGGCAGAAAAATCACACTTAACAAGTCCTTTTCTCCACTCACTGGGTGGCACTGGAACACACAGTGGAGAGACCAGACACATAGTACAACATAGCAGCAGGACAGGAGACCACGTTCTAATCCTGATATACACATACACATATTTTTAACCCACTATGCTTTTCATTTCAGTGACACTGACATACCCCACATGAAGGTGCACACACCGCATCCATTACCTTTGTTAAATTGCTCAGTGCTAGGTACTGAGAAGACAGCTGAGACACTCTGTGCGTAAAGTTTTTGCCGGCAGCTTGTTCTCCCCACAGCTGCTGAGCTTTTTCTTTGAGCCTGGTGAGCTGAGGCTCATGGCAGTTTATTTCCTCAAGGACAGACTGTAAAGCACAAGCAAGTTTACTATTAAGGGGTTGGGGGGAAAAGCATGCCACAGACAGAACTTTGACCCAAACAGCAGAAATCAACAGTAGCAAGCAACAAGTGAATCCTAGACACTATATGGTTTTTTCAAGTTTACCTGGAGTAAAGTAGAAAAGGAAAAAAAAAATAAATTTGAGAAATTCTCAGGGCCAAGTCAGAAGACATAAAACTTTCTTTTTTTCAGAATCGAAGAAAACAAATTTATCCTAAAAATGGCTAAACTGAAGCAACAGACCTCTACCGGGCTCAGCATGCACTATGTACGCTTTGTGGTACCCTAAAGACAAAAAGGATCACAGGGTCTTATCACCTGAAGCTTCTGCTGCTCTCTCCTCTTTGCAGGAAGATCATGGAGTCGACTGCTGCTTTCTCGTACCATCTTCTCAGTTTTGTTCAGCCAGTTCTGCACGGGCTCTGCACTCACTTCAAAGTCCTTCATTTGGATCTTAAGGTTCTGCAAAGAGAATAGATCACTATAAAGACAGACCTTCAAAATGTTCAATGTTTCCCTGTGGCTTCAAGGACAAAGTCAAAATTCTTTCACTTAAAGACTTTCAAGGACCCTCCAATCTAGGCCCAACCCATCTTCCTTTCCTATATATCCTACCATTCAACACCAGGAACCTTATGCCTAACATCAGGACCCTGAAAATACTCTGAGTTTGCCCATAATGATTTCCTTCAGATGTATTTTCTTTCTTCCTTCTCCACAATATCTTTTTTTTTCTTTTTGGAAGGGAGAGGGCAGGGCAATTGGGGTTAAGTGACTTGCCCAAGGTCACACAGCTAGTAAGTGTGTCAATTGTCTGAGGTCGGATTTGAACTCAGGGCTGGTGCTCTATTCAGAATATCTTTCAAACAATCTTACCTTCTTTATGACCCTTTCTCTGATCATGCATACTTATAATTCTGGACTGTTGATATATTTAATAATAGTAAGCTTTTTCTCACTATTTTACTCATATAATTACAGAATGTCAGCCCTAGACCTCAGAGGTACTGTAAAGTTCAATTCCCCCATTTGTAATGGTAAGGGAATTTGAAGATCTTCCCCGCCTTTAATGGGCCACAAGTAGAACCTAACAGGAGGAAACTTTATTGGGGGGAGACTTGTTTTTCAGGAAGGTTCATACCTTTTGTTACTTTGTACTTAGGTCACAAAGGTTGTGATATCCTCTGACCCTGAAGAAAGGTATATATACTCTGAGATGAGGTTTTGCTTTGGATCTTACTTATGGGAAGAATTGTGTGATCTGGCCAGAGCCATGTGAGCCCCCTGGCTTTGAAAACCCAGATACTGGTGCTTCTTTCTCTAGTAACTAACTATATATGTATGTAACGGGCAGACAGCTAGAAGCCCTGTCAGTTGAATTGTGTTATTTTTCTCTATCTGTATTTTTTTTTGTCTGCTTGTAATTTCTGTTTGTATTTTCTGAGGTTCAGGGTGCTAACTTTTCCCCCTGAACTAAGTGAAAAAAAAATATAATATATATACATATATTATATATATTTATGTTTTTATTTATATATTTAAATATATTTATATTTATATATTATATATATATTTATAAATTTAAAGATTGTTGACCCCTTTAAAGTTGCTCTACTTTAGTAAAGCAGATCAAAGAACCTGTGCTAGCAGCCATCCTGGGTATGCTAGGGTGCTTGTTGTTAGATCATTATCCATAAAAAAAATATGAGGATCAGACAACAAAACTAATTTTCCCAAAGTCACATAGGAAGCTCCTGTTCAATCTGGGATTAGAGATCACATTGTTGGCTCCCTAGGTCTATGTTCTTACTGCTATATAACACTGCCTCCCTTATCAAACACTATATTGTATCCTTAGTTTTCTTTATCTGTGTTTGTATTAGCTTTCTAAGGAAGCTATAAAATCAGTGAGACCTAACTTTATATCTCATCAGTGCTTAGTGTTTCTTTAAATCCTTTTACTTCCCCCCAATATTTTACATACAGTAGTAGCTCAATAATTATCATTAGGAATTAATTTGTAGAATAAATTGATACTTTATTTTTATAAGAATTTGTGCTATATATGACATCTATTTGTCACGTGTGTGTGTGTGTGTATATATATATATATATATATATATATATACACACACACATACACATATATATAGTTTATCATTTAAATCATATAATTTATATGCCATGGTAGATAGCCAGCCTTGAAGCTAGGAAGACCAGGGCTCAAGTCCTAGCACTGATACAAACTGGTTGGCTATGTGACCATGGGTAAGACACATAACTTCTCCATACTCTTAGACAATAAATTGCAGACAAGGTACCAACTTGCCTTTATGGAGGGAGTTTCTTCACTCAAATCAGAGAGCTACTCCATATACACAAATACATATATATATATTTGTACTTATTTATAAAGTATATAAATACTATCAAGTAAGATTTTTTCAACATCCTTGTATATGCAATTTACAGAAATTAAAGTAAAATTTTATCAAGTGTTATATGGAATTCCCTCTACCCCTACCACCTTATATCTTAGCAAATAGTATTCTCCATAGGCTATTGTTTACAGCTATTTTTAAAAATTGTTACAGCACTTATGGTATTTCAGAATGTAGATTCATTAAATAGAGGTTCCTCATGTCTAAGACTTGACTCTCTTCTTCTGATCCAGAGATAATATGATAACCTTCTAGACATAATATAAAGGAGATTTTCATTTCCCTCCTTAGGAGTCAGCTAACTTAAACTAAATTTCAACAATGACTGTTTGTGTCTTTGTGTGCTGCCTCATGGCTTCAAAATGATGGCTCACTCCTTAATGTTATATGGTCCTCATGGAATTTCTCATTGGGTACATAGTTGGGAGGGCTGGATACTGATTCTGCCACTTAATGGTGGGATAAGAAGTAAGTCATTTCCCCTATCCAGGCATCAGCTTCCTCACCTGCTAACGTGGAACATTAAACTAAATAATCTCTAAGGTCCTTTCTTTAAGGGACAGACTATTGTACCAGGTAATACACTAAAATCCTATTATGTCTAAAGTAATGGGTTCTGGTACACATCTGTCAGTACTTTGCACTAAGCTTGGGGCTATTATTTTGTCTTTATAATCATTCTGACCATTGTATCCAGAAGAATCCAAACCTGTAAACTAGAGATAATAATATTTTTATCTCACAAGAATATGGAGTATCAAATGAGGTTAAGGGTACAAAAATGCCTTTTGAAGGTAAAAGTTCCACCCTCGGGCCAGATATTGTTGTTATTACTTCTTTGGGAGTGGAAGAAATCAGACAGCTCAGTCAGCCATTAAGCATCTGTCTTCTTGTCATACACCTCCCTAGACAGCGACAGGAAAGGGTAGACCATCATTGTAGGCAGGAGTGTGTCTCAGCTAGAGGGGAGAGTAGTGAGTAACATTGTGCAGCAGAAGCAAAACTAAGTTCTTGATACTAAGACAACTACCTGCCTTCTAAGTCTAGGACTGCTTATATATTTCCTAGAAAGGTGAAGGCTGATTTCCAGGTAGATGGCCCTTGTACAGGTAGAGGTGACTGATGATTTTCCTGACTGAAGTAATAATTATAACAATCGCTCCAAACCATCAAGAATCTGAGTTTTCAATGGGTAAGCACACCTTTCGCTAATACAGATTGTAACCTCTCTACAAAATATTAAATGATATTCATGAGTTGATGTGACTCTCCTCCTCCCCCCCCCCCAAAAAAAAAGAATGTATCATTAGCTGGCCAATATTCTGGACATAATTTTCTCCAATCTTACCTAGGCTGGTCCTTAAAGAATGGACATATGACGGTATGACTACTACTACTACAAAATAGCTAATAATTACAGTATGTTTCACAAACTGTTTTCCTTACAACTACCCTGTGAAACAAATAGTCCAAGTATTATTACTCTCACTTTACAGCTAAGGAAATTGATGTTCAGAGAACTTTCAGTGTCTTGCTCATGTTCATACAATTAGTAAGTGGAAGAGTGTGATTTTGGACTTAGATCCTGACTTTAGTCTAGTACTCTATCCCTAAAACAATGCAGTTTCTCAGAGGAACGAAAGTGAGATAGGGAAAGCAGGTAATTATTGGACTTGCCCCAGAAAATAAGCACTAGGGCATAACATTTTTAGGCCAAAAGTGTGACCTCTGTTCCAGGCTTTGTATTGATATACTGTACCACAGTCCAGTAAATGCAGTATAGCTTTGGTATAAGGTCAATTTCCTTAAGAAAATTTATACAATTAAAGTAATAGACCTTTTTTTCTATATTTTTAATCTATAAAATTTTTAGCATAACTTATTAATTCTGATATTGATTAAATGGCATGAATCCAATATGCATGTACTCCCCACCTTTAAAGTTTCTCATAAAATGTACACATAACTGATGAAATTAGAGGAAAAAGTTATCTTACTACTGTGTGATCCATTCTACTAAAACATTAAGCAACATGTTACCTCAAGTTTAAATCAATCTCCCTCCCTTTCTCTCTCTCTTTCTCTTTCTTTCTCTTTCTCTCTCTGTCTCTCTCACACACACCTCCCTCTCTCTCTCTTTGTATGGATATGTGTATAGTCATATATATGTATCTATGTGTATACACACATACCTCGCCCCCCACATTCTTGATGCAGGTCTACTTTCCTCAGAACTGCTGATAGACAAATTTTCATATCTATTAAGCAAAATATAAATCTGACCTTCCATGTTTTCTTGTCTTATCTTTGGTATTTCAAGATTCCTCAATCAAAGATCAGTATTTCACAGGAAGTGTATTTCAAATGAAAGAGTACACAGTGTAGTTTAAATTCTAATCTTATTGTTCCTATTGGGATGGGATATAATAAATCTGTAATACAAGTTATCTATGAAGCTAGAATTCACTTTCTTGGTAAGGCCTATACTTCCAGACCCGAGATGAATATGAGTTATTGGGCAGTTTTCAGTGAGGGATAATGACTGAAAATTATGGACAGAACAATTTAGATCATTAGGCATGTGGTTTTACAAAAAAAAAAAATCAGCAAAGTTTCCATCAGATTGGTCCCATACCTCTAAGGCAGACTCCTTTTGACAGAGGTTGGAATAAAAGCTCTTCCAGTCATCTTTTGCAGTGACAACTTTGTCATGGACAGATTTAACCTTCTCTTTTGTGATAAGAGTACTCAGAAGTTCTCCTTTGGATATAACCATGTTTAGCTTGTGCTGTCCATTTTCACTTTCTGATAAAAATTCCTAGAAAGAAAACAGGTTAATCATAATGAAATGACATTTAAAACAACAATAATGTGTTTTTTCTATTTAACTTCCAGTCAAATCCAATACAATGTGATAAACTCTTTTTAGTTCAGATGTCTTATTGTATAAAGCACCTACCTCACAGAGTTGTTGTGAGGATCAAATGAGATCAAAGTTTGTAAAAACGCTTAGTGCAGGACCCAGTAAATAGCAGGTGCTTAAAAAACCCTAGGTGGTGCCATCAATAGAGTGCTGGGCCTAGACTCAGGAAGATCCAAGTTCAAATCCAGCCTCAGACAATTACTAGACATGTGACCTTGGGCTAGTCACTTCACTTTTCTGCCTCAATTTTCCACATGTAAAATGGGAAAATAATAACATCTACCTCCTAGGGCTATGTGAGGATCAAATGACATATTTATTGTGAAGAGCTTAGCACAGTCACTATAATGTTTGTTGCTGATGCTGATGAACTTATTGCCTTTCCCTCCCTTATATGGCCATACTCTGAGGCTGGTATCCATAAAAAGAGTTAGCATTTATATAGCACTCTAAGGTTTGCAAAGCATTACACATGAGGTGTTTTGATCATCTCCATTTTACAGATAAGAACACTAAGATACAGAGTGGTTAAGTGACTTGTCCAGGGTCACACAGCTTAAATTGTCCAAGGCAGGATTTGAACTCAGGTTTTCCCTACTCTGAGTCTTGGACTCTATCCACTACATAGTGTCTTAGCAAGATCCCTACAAAGTTTTTGTTTAAAATGATTTTGCCTAAGTAAAATGTTTGTGAGGGTATTGCTTTAATGAAAGTCTGCACACAACCCTCTGTTTCTTCCCAACTCAGACATAATTGTGTACATTTATTTATATATGTAGAGTAGTTTTTCTTTAAATTTATGCTTAGGTCTTTCAGTTAGGACTTGTTTCTTTCCTTTTTTTTTTTTTTTTTAATCAGGGCTTGTTTCTAAGATTCATGTCTTCCAGAAGCAGGTAATACGTAATTTATAACAAATGCTAGATATGGATTTATGTTTTCAGTAGAGCTGAATAATAAATTACCTGTATTTTCTGCAAACTTGTTGATACTTCAGCAATACTTTGAGGCACATCAAAACATTTGGCTGTAGTGATTTTTGCATTGACTAGCCACTGTTGGAAATCCCTGAAGGCTTTTTGGAATCGCTGTTGTAAAATCTGTTCTTTATTCTGACAGTCCTTAGATACTTGCAAACAAAGACTAAACATCATCCCAGAGAGCAAAATGAAAGGTGAAAACAAAGAAGGTTAAAATTATTCCTGAGAAATATACACTTTGAAAATTTATGATCGCCCCCACCTCAAATTATTTGTCTTAAATTGAATCATCAAGAGAATCTGTTTAGTGTTAGAAGGAACCTTAGGAAAAAAAAATCAGAACCATAGAAATGGATCCATCAAAGATAGAAGAAAAGTTACAGATTATAAATAGTCTCATTTTACCAATGAAGAAATTGAAACCCAGAGAAGTATGGTGACTTTTCCAAGATCATACATCTAATCAATGACAAAGCTGAATTAGACAAAAACTGGCTCTCCTGAATTCTAGTCTGGAGCTCTTTCCACTATGTCATCCTGTCTGCCTAAATAGTTCATATCCATTTTATATTAAATTTATGAATACAAAACATTGAAATATATCTTTATTGATGAATTAGTGAGAAACATCATAGAAACGTAAGTCAACCTTCCCTGACTATTCTTACTTTCCTTTTTCTTAGGACCCATAGAAAATAAAGAAGTATAAACCATTATCACTAGAAAATAAGAACATAATAAAGCCACTAGATAATAATTAAAAGGTAATATACAATATTGACTATAATTGAAAGGGTAGTTCAGAGAAAGAGATACAGAAATGAATAGTTGATCTGGTTTAGTCAAATACATGCTTATACATATATAAATATACTTACCTGTTGTACTCTTTAATTAAACCAGAAACTTTTCCGCTGTAAGTACTAAGGTCTCTAGAAAATCTACAAAGATCATTTAACTGAGATTTCAGCTCTTCAGTCAAGGGTTCTGCTTTCCCCAGTGCATCCAATATTTCCTATTGGGGAACAAAATAATAGAAGTCATTTTAATGGTATTATTTTCATCTTAAAAAAGTACCTGGTCCATTTTGAGTTTTTTCTCTGTATTAAAGAGGGAGGAAGAAGAAAACATAATGGGAGTAACTGAAAACCAATGATTAATTAAAATCAATAATCCGACGACACTCTCCTTGGCCATTACCCATGCTGGTGAGCAGCAATGACATCATACTCATTTGAGACTTTCTCCTACTCTTTCTCTCTCCTCTACTATGATCACTATGAGTAATAAAATAAGATTCAATGAGAAAGAGGAAGCAGGACAAAAAGTGCCCAATAATCTAGGTGTGCTATGACTGCGTAATAAAGTTATGCTACACTAGGAGGCTTGTTACACTAAAAAATAAAGAAACTATTTAAATGGAAAGAATCAGATCTCCAGAATGAAAAAGAAAAAAAGCAAACAACAAATATAACAAAAAAAAAATCAATTACCTGACAACTCATATACTGTACATTTATATTCACATTTAAGAATTGCCTATATACAAGTTGGACTAAGAGTAAGATCTTAGATGCTAGATTTTTATAGTCTTTATACCAAAAGAGCAGGACACATCTGTGATTTCACTAACATAGAGAATCTCTGAATGAGGAAGCTCTCTCTCCAAATACAAGTCACCACTTTCCCTACAACTTATTGACTTAGAGAAGGCTGTGCAACTGTATTGACAAATTAAGTGACTTATACAAGGTCATACTGTATATAATAGAAGCTGAGATTTGGATGTAGGAGTTTGGGCTACAGGCCAATTCTCCAGCTATTGCAAAATGTTTCCCTCACATATACCAATAAAAACACAAACCTCCGTTTTGAGGGCAATGAATTACAGTTGTAAAATTATCTTACTTTTTCTCCTTTTCTCATTGGTAGATCAACTTAATGCAGCTATAATGTACTTTCACATCATGTCCCTTTCACATCATGACTTTTCCCATCAGAGTTTCACTATATTGTGGGTTGGCATAAAAAATTTAATGAGAATTTTTTGGGGGAGTTTTGCAGAAGTTGCAGACAACACACAAAAACCAGTAGGCAACACAGAACCTATGACCAAATATTTAACCCGAATTTTGAAATAAGGTACTATAAATGCCCCATAAAAGAAAAATAAAAAATTCAGCCTCCTCTGATCCTAAGGGAGGGCCAAAATTTTTTTTTTCCAGATCGTGGGGGGCACCACACCTCTAAGCCCTGCATTGTAGAAGGGATAACTGTACCACATTTTGAAAAATGTATAAAGCAAAAGAGATCTTTTGATTATTATTAGTTTGACTGTATATAAGTATAGTATTATTGATCCCTACTGTTAACATGTCTTTGGTTAGAGTCTAAGAATTCAGGAGAGTCCATTTTTAAGAGGAAATTAATATTTGCCAAAGCTATTTACTGAATAAATAGCACTTTAGTTAAACAGAAAATATCTACGATCCTTCTCACAAATATACAGTTTATAGACTAATTTTAAATAAACTTTTCCTTCATTCACGGTATGTAGATTTACTGCTAGAATATATATTATTGTATGATAGAAAATACATTTATTGTGTCCAGCCCCATCATTTTGGCAATGAGGACCAGAGAAGTCATGGGATTTGGCTGAGGTCACACAGTTGTAAGTAGCAGAACTGGGGTTTAAACTTGGGTCCAGAGTCCAAACTCAAAACTCTACTCTATTACTACAGTGACAAAACAAAGCT
Source organism: Pseudochirops corinnae (assembly GCA_028646515.1). Lineage (NCBI taxonomy): Eukaryota > Metazoa > Chordata > Mammalia > Diprotodontia > Pseudocheiridae > Pseudochirops > Pseudochirops corinnae. The sequence continues at coordinate 189,768 of JAQQSV010000152.1, forward strand.
TTTTGCTGGAATAAGACATTATTAATTCATAAGAATTAAGTGTAGGGAGAAACTGACAATAAATTCTCAAGTATATGCTAGAACGTTTTAAAATGTGGTCTTATTATGTTATTAATAAATGCTTATTGATGGACTGATTAAAGTATGTTTTTACATAGGTAACTAATTATATAATTTAAAAGTCATGCATTATATGACATTGCTTTAGAAGATTAAAAGTCCTTTTATTCATAAGAATTATGGATGAAAGTAGATGTTAAAGGCAGAGCATATATGGAATATTTCTTTGTTATTTATACCTAATTTTTTAAGATCTGGATTGGTTTCAAAAAATGACTAATTTTAAACTGCAATCCTCTTACATAACCTGATTAAGACCCTGACAATCTACATGGGAAGAAAAGCTCCAATTTTTTCAGGAAAAAAAAAATCAAAACATTCATTTCACATTCTCAAAACAGGATATGAGGAAATCACTCATGTCTGGAGAATAATTCAGAGCAGTAAATGCTACGGGCACTTTATTTAAAGGGTAGATCATAAGCAAAAGAAAATTACACAAAAATCTGGGTTGTATTACTACATAGTAACTGGTAATATCAATGTCAGGCAACATCATAGTTTCATAACAAGAACACAGGACCTAGATTAAGGTTACTTGTATTGAAATACTGACCCTGACACTTCCTAATGATGATACCTCTGGGCAATCTTTTACCTTCTGTCACCTAAAGTTCACTTCCATTTCTTAGAATGCCTCAATTCCTTCAAGAGGCAGGTAAAACACTGCCTTCTCCATGAAGCCCTTCCTAACTCCCCTGCTTTATAGGTGCTATTTGCCCTCCCTCTCAAACTACCTTGTATTTTGTGTGTGTGTGTGTGTGTGTGTGTGTGTGTGTGTGTGTGTGTGTATGTGTTCTGCTCTGCCCCCAGTCTGCTACAGTGCTTGTCACACAGGAGGTACTTAAGACAAGTTTGTTCATTGATTGAGGCTCAGTTTCCCTAATCTATGAAACAGGGTGTAATAATATATGAACTACCTACTTTACAAGCTTGTGGCAAAGAACACTAAACCTTAAGGCTCCATATTAAGCAACCAACAAATTATAAAGCATTTTTAAAAAGTTTTTCATTTTACAAATATTGGGCCAGATTAGTCCTAAAATGCATCTCTATAGTAACAGTTTATTTATGGCACAACCAAATTGTATTCACTTTATTACAATATTAACAGAAGCGTTCAGCAGTTATTAAAAGAGCCATCAGTAATGCAAATATGCCTTTTAAAATGTGATGGCCAAATTTTAGGAGAGTCTGTTATAGATACATACACATATACACATACATATATATGAAGATATACATGTATATGTACACACATCTAAGCATATAAATGTGTATGTGTATGAAGACAGTTTTACTTTACCAACCATTATATAATAAGGGGCACAGGCGCATTAGTCTCTTTCTCCTGAGGAAAGGAAAAGCTAGCAAAATTCTAGTGTTACAGTTAGTTATAATTCCCAGGACATTTCTACACAACTAATGGGAAATCCCATCCTTCCAAGATTCATTAAAAATTTACAGTAGCTCAAAATTTTGCATCCATTCTCCAATACAATACTTGCATCAATAATCCTGGGAGTAATACTGGGAGACACTATACAATATTTTAAGCATTTATATTCATTGTTAAATGGAAATCAGTAGTTATTGAAACATGCACGTAAATTAAATAAAACTCAAAGAATATAAACACATTGTATCCATGCATCAATGCCAAGAGCATAACACCAGTGAAATCATGGACACATTGATTCATCAAAGCAAAAACTGTTCACTTTGTAGCAGAATTAAAAGCTGATAATCCATGCCAACATTCAAATGTTGGCTCACTGAGAAGGAAACTTGGGATGACAAAAGAGTAAACTATTTTCCTAAGCAGAAATGAAGTATATTGAGTTGAAGTGGAAACATAGTAATTGCGTCTTTCAACTAATGTAGGACAGATGGCATATGAAATGAACATAGCAATAAATCTCATATAAATGGAAAGTCATTTAGAAATTTTATTTGAACTATTATATTCATATTCACAATTACGTTTTAGTCTAGGACTTGAAAGTAGTAAAAAAAACTATTCTGTGAAACATACAACCCATTAAATACATACTACATAAGGAATCAAAAACTATACCAATCAAATTTAAACATATGCCACAGGGAGAAAATGATTATTTCATTTTTAAGTCTGACTTTTCAATATAAGGATACTGAATGGTTCTTTTAAAATGTAATTAAAATGAACACTTATAACTTAGAAATTTGTTTTCAAATTGTCTTTCTGCCTACCAGCTTCCTTTAAAAAAGAATTCAGACAGTTATTTCAGCTTGAAATGTCTTTACATGAAAGCAAAGAACAGATTAAAGACTAGTTCTCTCTGTATTCCTTTGTACTCTTAAAGGTCAGTCTTTGTTATTGTACTGTCCATGAAGCATATCCACTCTATATTACTTTCAGCAATAGTGTCTGTATTAAAGCAATTAATTCTGAAAGAGTAATGACAATTTAAGTAGGAGCGAATCCTTTAAAATTTTTATTCCAAGGTTAGATAGAATTTTCTTATCTTCCCAAAGAATGGTGCTAGTTTATTGACTTAATAAATCTGATCAAATGTAACAGAAAGTAGATATTAAGTCAAGTGATTTTTTTATGTTAAGTGTATATTAACATTGACTATTTATGGCATTATAATTTCTCAAGTCCTCTTTCTTTGCACTAATTGATAACCCTTAAGGCCCTTAAAATCTGAAGGACATAAAGGGTCTGAAAGAAAGAAGAAACCCAGAAGCCACTTAAAAAAAAAAAAAAAAGAACCAGAAGGAGTTACTTAGGAAGTCTCACTGAGGGACCAAACAGTAAAATGTTCTAGATGAATTAACACTCAACTGGAGAAGGAAGAGGAGAAGGAGGAGGAGATGTACTTATAACAACATAATAATCTATATTTATAAAATTCTTTACGATTAACTAAATCTTTTTCACCAAAAATAAAACCAGAACTATGCCTTTCCTCTCTGACAATATCTGAAGTAGATCTAACAGAAATGGAAACACAGAAGTTTCCTAAGGCTTCCTTATAAGGATAGCTATGATTCATAAGCACACTAAACTGCACATTTCAATTTCACAGAGTCTACTTAGTAGTAAAACAAAATGGAGAAAGGGAAGATTTGTAAGAGTTCATTTTTTAAAAATTCATTACCCCTTTTACTGTTTCCTGTGTTTCAACCCAGATAGCCAATAAAGCAAAACAGGAGACAGACACACACACGCGCGCACACACACACACACGGACACACACATTCCCACAAACAGTCAGGGAGAGAAAGAATGGGAATGAAATAGGAGTTGTAGCAACAGAATAATTCAAATACAGTTGTCAAAAACCACACATGGAGCACTTAGCAGGGCAATCACTCTGCATTATCGCTGAAAGAATCCAATTGTTCCTTCTATGTAGTAGTTCAGTAGCTATCGCTCTAAATTAAGTAGTCAATAAAATGCGAGCACACACACACAAACACACAAACACAAACACGGCAGGAACATATGACCATTAGTCTATTTATGCTTCTTCAGAGAGGCCATTTTTTTTCAGCATCTAAATGATCAAACACATTACAATCTCCTACCACGGGGGAAAAATTAACTTGCTTTCATTGTCAACAAACTTTCCACATGACATCTGATGCTTCTAAGAATAACTTCTTTAAATACAAAGTTTGTTTTATGAAGCTATATGAATATCCCCAAAGTCTTAGTGCACTTTTGATTTTCACTAGTTTAAAACTCAAAGCATCTAAGTTTCAAGACTTTAAACTGCACCAAGACTTTTGGGACACTATATATATAAACCAATTTGACTTGGTGTCCAAATGTTGTTCCCTCAAAGTCTGATATTTTAATTTCTCTGCTAGCAAATATTATTTGTAGCCTAGGAGAACTTAACTCTTTTGTAACATAACCACCAAATGGAGAAACCTACTTTTTCTTGGTGCCAGCAATCCACTATTTCTTGGTCTGTATTCTTCCCTTCCAAGAGGGCTATTTGCCGAGACCAGGTTTCCAGAAGAGTAGTGAAATGCTCCAGGGCTTGTTCCAGCTGGGCCACTTGGGCTGCGAACTCCTGCTCCGATAAGGCCATTTGGCTAACGAGATTCTCCAAGCAGTCCTGTGTTTGGAAGACACTGTCTTCCCACTGCTTCCAGTCGGAGCGAAGGGCCTGCATCTCTGTGTCCATAAGATCACACCCACTGGCAGCTGTGCTCTGTTTCACTGCAGGAGCCAGCAACTCCACTCTGTTTAGGCGGCTTGCACCAATCTGTCTGGAATCTATCAACTCCTGTAATGGAATATTGCCATGGTAACCAAGAAGGCTCTGATTCACTTTGGCTGAACGTTTCTAAATTGGTGCATGGAAGGACCCCCATCCTGCTAGGAACTTCTAACAAGTGTATCGCAGGGAATGGGAAGCATTTTATCCACCCACCCACCTCCCACACACCTCCCCCTTAAATTATAGTAGGCGGAGATTGTCAACATTTGAGGGGAACTTTAACCTCAGGAAGCTTTGATATCCTGAAATAGACTAAGCAGGGACCCTGAAAACACAGCATTGTTAAAGTATCCAAACATGTTTTGACTGTGATTAAAATACATTCCTTGTGGCATTCTGTCTCTGTAAATAAAGCTTCACTTTTTTTTTTCTAGGTTGAAGGGCATATAAACAGGAGTGGCAGAACCAGTGTTATGCACATGGTCTGAGCTGCAGTCTCATCTCACTTCACAAGACAGCAACTCATATCGTATTTCACGATATTCCAGGAAAGCAAAGTCATACACTGTCATGGCAAAGTCCTATACAGTGCAGGCAATAAAAGTAATAAGCAAATTTTTAAAGCAAACTTTCCCATTCAAAGCACCTCCTTTCTAAGTGAATTATTTTTTGAGAAGCACAAAGATAAAAAATCAATAGAAATATTTAACTAAAAGTTTGATGTCATTAATTGGCCTGCATTTATTACTGCTTTTCTTGTTATAATGGTATGGCCATATAGAACTGTAGAACGTCAAAGCTGAAGAGGTGTCTTAGAGGTCAACTAGTCCATCCCTCCCCCATTTAAAAAAAGAGAAGAGTGAGGCCTGGAGAGGACTATGTAATGTTTGTGGTCATGGCCAGCATGCTCTTCTAACTCCCAGGTTAGTGGTTATCTATATGTTCTATGTCGACTTCCTATAGACTTATTTTAAATACTGGATCCTGTTGTAATCCTTCCATTTTTTATTATGATTTCCTAATTCATACACCAGACAACTCCACAGAGATGGAAAGAGACAGAATAACATTAAAAGGGGGCTGATCTGCATATTTACTTGCTTCTCTCAATTCCTACCAAGAAAACTAGAGGCCTAAATGTTATTTTGGGGCATATTAGATGGACAAAATCAAGCAAAAAAGAGGAGATAAAGAGGAAATAAATGATGTTTTTTTTAAGACTTGGTTACTATTACTATTAGCTTAATTGTTTGAATTTTTGTTCTTAAAATGATTCTCAAGAGTAGAATCAATAAACTATTTGTCTCAGAGTCAGGCATTGGGTTCAAATCTTGCCTTAAATAATTAGTAGTGGTATGACCCTGGTTAACCTCCACTATAAAATGAACATAATAATAATAGCAATAGGACTGTTGTGAAGATTAGATAAGATACTTTATCAAAAATATTTTGCATTCCATCTCCTGACCTGGAGTTCTGGGTTTCTATAAACCAGGGGTGGGGAACCTGAGGACTTAAGGTCACATGTGGCCCTCTAGGTCCTCAAATGTGACCCTATGACTGAATCCAAACTTCACAGAACAAATCCCCTCAACAAAAGGATTTGTTCAGTAAAATTGGACTCAGTCCAAAGGTAGCACCCGAGAACCTAGAAGGCCACAGGTTCCCTATCCCTTCATCCAGTTCATAGGAAAGTTCTCCATACGACCCAGACCTAAAATGTGATCTTACCTTCTGTCTCTTCCCTCCATGCCTGAGAATGACAATCAGACCAATACTACCATTCCTAGAAAGCATATGTGTATCAATTTTTTTTGGCCTTCTTTTGGTAGGGACAATTGGGGTTAAGTGACTTGTCCAAGGTCACATGGCTAGTAAGCGTTAAGTGTCTGAGGTCACATTTGAACTCAGGTCCTCCTGACTCCAGAGCTGCTGCTCTATTCACTGCACAACCTAGCTGTCCCTTGTCTATCAATTTAACTATGAATTCACTCAACATCTCTGCAACTTCCCAGAACAAAACAAACTTCTTTGGCTACTGTTCTCCTATATATGTTATTCCCCTTCATTAAAATGCAAGCTCTTTGAGGGATGGGCCTGTCAATGCTTTTTAAAAAATATACAGTTCTTACTTAGCATTGTGTTTGGTACGTAATGACACCTTAATAAATTGGGTTTTTTTCTCTGCATTTTTTGGTCATTCATTCAAACCACTCCTGTATCCAGATGGGAAGAAAATTATTAATAAGATCAGGATTAGAGTGAAAGTTATAAATTAACAGAAATAAACAAACACATGTCACCAAAACCAGGGATCTAAAAGTGGTACACCTGCTAGAAATAAATTATATGCAACATACATTATTACTACATAAAACTGACCATATCAAATGATTTAATTATGCTCTTTCATAATAATACACAATAGGAATTATGTCATGGGTTATAGGATCCCAGATTTAGAGTTAAAAGGGACCTTAGAGGTGACTGAATCAAATCCTTTCATTTTACAGGTGAGAGAAATGAGCTTATTGCTTGCGAATTTCTGAGTCAGTATTTGAAACCTACACTTTCTGACTCTAAGGTAAATGCTCTGTCCATTATACCACACATACTAGGTTCTATTGGTAAAAAGTCATGAACAGATTTCCCAGTCAGTTTCTAACATATATCAAGTCTTTACCTTTCCCTACAACACTTTTATTAAGAAGTTACCCTGTCCCTCCTTTTATTGCAGCATGTAAGATAATAATTTGGCAAATAGACATGGGATAGTTATATAAATAAATGGTATCATATAGTAACGTTTCAGTTTTCTATGATCAATTTTCATTCATAAGTAATTTTCACAATTAGAGATCACAGGATGTCAGCTTTCAAAAATCTGCTTCCAAACAAAATTACCCCCAGTGCTCTAGGTTCACACAGTTATGTTCTGCATCAAAATATTACAATCCAGTTTTTCTATCTTCTCCACAATTGCCTTTTTTCTCCATTTCTAATTAAGTTGCACTTGGAACACTTGACTGGGACCATAAGAAATATAAAGGTTGAAAGAGATCCTGCTCCTTCATGTCACATAATTTATAGTTTTAAAATGATATATAGCTTACTAGTTTCCTACTTAAGTGACTCCCTACTCTTCTTTGAAATAGATTCATATTTAACTTAACAATTTTCCATGCTTAACTAAAGAACTATGAGTCCTGTCTTTGGGCTGGATGGTGCGTTGGGGCTGAGCAGATGAAGGCTTCTTGTCTTCTTCCTTGAGGTCTTATCCCAACAAAGAACATCTCGTGTGACCAGCTCAACCATGATTTGAACTACTTGGTTTAAATAATGTGTATACATTTCTTTCCTTTATTCTTTTCCCTACTTGCAACCCAAACTCTTTCCATGTATTTTACTATTTTAAGTTGGTAGTTAAAGTATTTGGGAACAATTTCAGGCAATCTTTTTCAAAACTAGTGAAAATTATATTTAACAGTTAAGACATGAGTATATTTTCAAAGGAATTTGTTAAAAGAAGGAGTTTAAAGGAATGTAATGGTTACAGTAATCAGTCGGGGAACTTTCAATGCTTCTAATGTTCTGAATTGTAAGGCACAGTCATTTACATCCAAAACCTGACCTTGCTGGATTTTCAACTAAACCTCTTTACTGCCTTGCCTCATTCATGTCCCCACAATAAATCATGTGAAAAAATCATTGATGAATCCATCTTGGTCTCACCTTTCTTATAAAAATCCACTATTTCAATTTTCAAGGGGAAAAAGAAAAGGTCTATCTTTATCCACACCCTTTTTTCTACACCCTATCTGTACCATTTTATCAATAGGTCAAAAGGTTTTGGAGGATCTCCAAGTCCTTCACAATGTGAGATCTATGGCAAATTCTGTCAAATGGGGCGTGTGTGTGTGTGTGTGTGTGTGTGTGACAAATTTAGAGAAAAAAACATTGACGCCCCTACAAGGGACTATCCTTTATATGATATCTCACTGTTGGCTATTATAGCAAAACCAGACATCTACAGTGACATTACCAGTTTACTGTTCACCTGCACTTATTAGATTACCTAACAAAGAGTTTCCTTTTACTGTGCTAGGAAACAGTATCTGGATTTCTCAGCCAACCCAAGCGGATTTCTTTTCCCAGCCTTTCACAACATAGTTTTCCAACAAACACCATTGCATACTGGAACATAAAGGAACAGTGTTGTGTTTTGTTCACACATGTAATGTCTTTTTAATTCCTCCTTTCCCTTGCATACTCACTAGTAATCTGACACTGGGAAAAATATGCTTTAAATTGGGCTAAGGGCAATGTGATTTTAAAAAAATGAAAATGTAAATTGTTGTAGAACATGCTTAAAAAAATATACCTTTCATCTCAAGCACCTTTTATTCAAGGAATACAGACCTTAATTTTGGATAATTTTTTCTGGGTGGCAGATGAATCTCCTGATGCATCTGACCATCGGTGAAGTTCTTCCTTTGCTGAATGGAGCCAATCTGTAAATTCATGAACTGCATCCATGTACATCAGATGGTCCTTTACAATCTCTTCTACTTTCCTCATTTTCTCCTGGCAATGAAAGAGAAAGTTGCTCAGAATAATAGCTTGTTGCTCGGATTAAAGAATTAGACAAATAGATTATGCTTCATCTATATTTTCCAACATATCCCATTAAACTTTACAGTTTGATCTTCTAAGAAAAAAATTTTTTTGCAAGTATCTCAAATATCTCAAGATAAAGAATGCAAATGGAAAGATCTAAGGAAGAGACCATGTCTTTCTTTTTCTGTATTCAGCTCCCACATACCAAAAGTTGAATAACATTTTCTAACAAGCAATAACAAGATTGAAAAAAAAGATATATTTAATAGAAGTTGACTGATATATGATGAAGAGAAAGATATATAGTTGAAACTATCATGGAAATACCAATGGCCTTGGAATCAGGAAGCCATGAATGAAAGTCCTAGGTCTAATATACATATACAAGCTATGTGAGTGTGGGCAAGTCACTTAACCTGTTATGGCTTCAGGAACTCAATAAGACTCTAAGTTACTGATAAACTTCCCATCTATAGCAGAGGAGGGAGTTTCTATATCAGGAGTTCTCTATAGCAACTAAATCATAGATGTAGCTACAATTCAGAGTGCAATTAGGTTGAAGCTACACACAAATGACCTTAAATGCCAGGCTAAGGAATTTGTATTTTATTAAAAAGCAAGAGTTATCCTTCATTTAGGGGTCAAAGGACACGGTGTAATGGTAATGGGAATTTGAAGATCTTCCCTGCCCCTTGATAGGTTTAAGTGAATTTGAGGACCTTCCCTGATTTGGAAATATACTCTAAACCCTAATAGGCTGAATGTGGTCACATGGAGCCTGTGTTAGGAGGCTTGTTTTTCAGGAATGCTCACACCTTGTTACTTTGTGATTGGGCAGTGGGTCACAAAGGTTGTGATGTTCTCTGACCCTGGAGAAGGGTATACATACCCTGAGGTGAAGTTTTACTTTGGGACTCACCAATGGGAAGAGTTGGGTGATTTGGCCAGATAAGACTCTGGGCAGCCATTGAGCCCCATGGCTTTGAAAACCCAGATGTTGGTGCTTCTCCCTCTGTTAACTAACACTGTAAGCATGTAATGGTCAGACAACTAGAAGCCCTGTCTGCTGAATTGTGTTGTTTTCTCTGTCTGTATTTTTATCTGCTTGTAATTTCTGTTTGTATTCTCTGAAGTTCAGGGTGCTGACTTTTTCCCTTGAACTAGGTAAACGATATATTCTTGATTAAAATAAGGTAGTTAACCCCTTTTGAGTTGCTTTCCTTTAGAAAAGCAGATCAAAGAACCTGTGCTAGCAGTCATCCTGGGTATGCTAGGGTACTTGCTGCTGCATGCAGTCAGACCTTTTCTTAGAAAGACTTTTTTGTCAACTCTATACAAGCTTTCTTGGAAAGGATTATGACTAGAATCTGGGAAACCAATTCAGAGGATATTACAATAGTACAGCTAAGATGCTATGGGGAGCTGATATAGGGTAGTGGCTATATGAATTCCTTATTTTCTTTTGATAAACACTCTGCCAATCTCCTTTAATTTGTCTTGACCAAGAGAAATGGTGAGTCATCTTTCTATATGACTCTAACCTTATTATATCTTATGGTTTTGTTTATAACCAGCATGTAATTTTTTATATTGTTCCATTTCCTAAAGGTATATAAACTCACTGGTCATTGGAAGGGAAGGAAAGGAGAGAATAACCTTTTATATAGCACTTATTATGTGCCAGGCACTGTGTTAAGCACATTGGACAAGGCAGACTATCAATAGTTGTTTATAAATATTTTCAAAACCGCATGATTCCTAATACCTTCTGCCTTCTTTCACATCAAACTGCCACTGTCATGGCACAGGTCAGCACAGGTATAATCACTCCAGGACCCTGTTCAAGAAACTACAGGGGGCCCATATGGCCACTTTACAAACTCTTCTTTTTTTGTCATTTAAACTCTCAACAATCCAACTCTAAATATCCTTCTAGAATGATTACTCTCCCCATATATTTATGTCCCAGTCAAAATGGCTTACACTCTCCCACACAGATGACATTTCAACTCCCACCTGTGTATCTTTGCATAGTCATGCCTGGGATGTTCTCCTTTCTCATGTCTCTAGGCATCCCTTGCTCACTTATAGGATCATCAGTTTTAGGGTAAATTTCCTCATGTTCTTTCCTTAACCCCTCCAGTTGCTACCATCCCCACAAAATCATTTTGACTTTTCTTTGAGTGTATATGTCACACATAGAGAAGCAGGGTTGTACAGTGGTTACAGCACCAGTCCTGAAGTTAGGAAGACTCATCTTCATGAGGTTAAATCTGACCTCAGACAATTACTAGCTGTGTTACCCCAAGAAAGTCACTTAACCCTATTTGCCTCAATATCCTCATCTGTCAAATGAGCTGGAGAAGGAAATGACAGAGCACTCCAGTATCTTTGCCAAGAAAATCCAAAATGGGTCATAAAGAGTCAGACATGACTGAAATGACTGAAGAAGAGCAACAAGGTATGTATACATTTACACTAGAAGGATTTTCCAGTCCTCCTATATTTGTCAACTGCTATTATAGATGCAAGACACCCGAATATATGAAGTGCTAATCAAATGCCCTTAATAAACTTGTTTATTGAACCTGTACATCATTCTTTAAATGTTGGAGGCTGGCTTTTGAGAGTTAATAGTTAAGTCATAAATTCAGGACATAGACAAACTTTATGACATCTTTGTTGTTGTAATTTGCTAAACTTGTATATCTCATTCACTACCTCTGTTGGCCAAAACCCCATGGAGTTACAGCTGCATAGATAATCACTCAAAAGTTCTTCAGTGAAGGTGTGCCTCTCTACTCTTAGAATCTACACACCAGACTGCTATATAAGTGCCAGGGCCCTGGGATGACCCCTTTCCTTCTATTCCATTCTTAATATTTTTCTAGAATTGTAGAACCTGCCAGAGCTTGACTCATCCTAGCATAGATTTTGACCAGTCAGGGTCACCTCCCCACCATCATGTGGCCCTGGAGTAGGATTTTTGTGTTGAGTTCACTGATCACTTATCAATATTAGTAAGAGCAATAAGGAAAATATGTAATCCTAGAAAGATTCAAGAGACTTGGGTGGTATTGTGTATTATTATTAATATCAAAAATGATAGTGATGAGAATGATAATTAAATGATACAACCCTTTAAAGATTGAAAAGCACTTTACAAATATAATCTCAGTTCATACATGCAACAACCCTAGGAGACAGATGCAATTATTATCCCTATTTTACAGATAAGAAACTAAGGCAGGCAGAAGTTAAATGATTTGCCCAGGGTCACAGAACTGGTAAGTGTTTGAAGCCAGATTTAAACACTGGTCTTCCTGCCTGCAAGTCCAGCACTCTAGTCATAGCACCACCTAGCTGCTTCTCACATTAGCGCAACTCACAGAATTCCAGGAAATCACATAGCTGGAAGGGACGCCAGAAATTACCTAGGACAGCCTCGCTGCAAATGGCAACTCCTCCCGGAAGCATTCCCTGATTTCCTCAGCTTAAAGTACTCCCTCCTTTCTCAATTATGCCAAGATAGACTGATAAAGCATTTTAAGCCCTTGTTCATTTGTGCCAGGCATTGGGTCGAGAATGATCATGCTCTGGCATGACTTATTTGTATACACGGCATAACCTCAGATTCCTGTGGGGGTGAGAATTATATTGCTTTTCATCTTTCTGTTCCTCATGTTGAGTGTAGCATTTTTCATGTGGGCATTTAGCAAATGTTTAGAGAGTCGACTGAATTAATGTAGTAGTTGTTCAGTCATTTCAATCATGTCCAACTCTTTGGGAATCCATTTGGGGTTTTCCTGGCAAAGGTAACAGAGTGGTTTGCCATTTCCTTTTTCAGCTCATTTTACGGATGAGGAAACTGAGGCAAACAGGGTTAAGTGACTTGCCCAGGATCATACAGCTAGTAAGTATTTGAGGCCATATTTGGAGATGTGTCTTCCTGATTCCAAGCCAAATATTCTATCCACTAGGCCACGTAGCTGCCCTAGTAAATGTCTGAGGCCAGATTTGAACTCAGGGAAATTAGCCTTCCTGACTTTAGGCCCAGTACTCTTTCCACCTAGCTTCCCCTAATACAGTATAGAGTTGACTTACAGAAGTGGAGGAAGAGAAAGACAGCAAGCAAAAGCCAGAGTCATTCCAAAATTTAGAAGTACAGTACAATGAAGTACATACATAAGAAACTAGTATCATGGCAATCTTTTGCTCAAGAGAGGTACTAATGTTGTTGGGGTTTTTTGGAGGGGGGAAGGTAGGGCAATTGGGGTTAAGTGACTTGCCCAAGGTCACACAGCTATTTTGGGGGGATTAAGTGTCTGAGGCTGGATTTGAACTCAGGTCCTCCTGACTCCAGGGCTGATGCTCCATTCACTGCACCGCCCAGCTGCCCCTTAATGGTTTTAAAATAGCTAATTTTACAGAACATTCAACCATCAAGAATTCTAGTTACAAAAGAAAAGGAGGTCAAAACTGGCAGTTATCTGGATTTCTTTGGTTGGTTTATTTTTGAAAATAACATGTCATTTACCTTTGCAACAGTGCTGAGGTCATTAAATTGTGTTCTCAGTTCCTCCTGAGCAGCTTCATTAAGTGAATCATCCTCAGTCTTCTCATAGAGCTCTATGGATTTTTCGATTACATTATGGAGAGCCCCAACATGATCATCTGCCTCTGAAACAATGGACTGAAAGTGATCCAGGAGGGAAAATTTCTCCTTTAGCCCCATTTGGGGCTGTAAGGGATGTTCTACTTTGTTATCCACTGATTCCATCCATTGCTCCAACTGGGCCTTCCTCTCCATATAGTCATTCCACAAAGTAATCACTGATTCCAAAGAGCTAAAATGAAAGTCATACAGAGTTCTAGTTGATTTTCTTGTTGGTTCAAAATAAAAGCAATCAATCAAGCAATAAGCTTTTTTGTTATAGCTAACTATGTGCCAGGAACTGTACTAATGATAAGTAATACAAAGAAAGTCAAGTACTGTAACACTATTATTATTATCCAATAATGAAGAGCAAAATGAGCAGAAACAAGAGAACACTGTATACAGTAACAGCAAAACTGTTTTAAGAACAACTTGGATAAGTCATTTTGACCTTTATAAATAACCAAATTAATGACAAAGAACATATGTAAGGAGACGCTATCTGCATCCAAAGAAAGAACTGATAAACAGATGTATAGAATGGTTTTACCTACATATATACATTTTTCTCTAATGGTAGCCATCTCTAGGGAGGGGAGGAGGGAAAAAAAAAGACAAAAAAGACATTTACATGATAACTTTTTTATATGTTTGTCATTATATTATATTTATCATAATATCAATATATTATTTTATTATGTATTTAATATAAATTTTAATGATTATTGTACATAATAGATCTGTAGCTTCATGTGCAAATTTTTTTATTATACTACATTATGGAAATGCTTGTTTTATCCCATAAATTAAAAATAAAATAAATAAAAAATTTTAAAAGGTTAAATTCTGCATAAGTGCATTGAAAATATTGTTTCTCTGTGGAGTGACCTAACATCCTTCCCACATGGCAATGATTTTTTAAAAAAAGCATTCATTTTCACTGAAATTTTACCAAGTTTCATCCTGAATACCTGGTAAATTAAATCCCAGGCAATCATCCTTGGTTGACAGGCAGCTCCAGTGTATGCAGCTACTTACTTGCCTTAATGAGAGGAACAGAAATATCACTTAAATGGCCCCCACTTTATTGGGGATCAGGAGATTAGCCTATTTGGGAACTTTTCTGAAAATATTGCTTGGCTGGCTCTGGGATCCAGAATTGGATGTTAAACCACTGGACTGGCATGTGTATGTTGGGAATATGTGCCTTAATTGAATGCAGAGTTTGAGACATATAAATACCACTATCTGAGATTCAACCAAATATTACAATACGTGTTTCCCTGTGGTTTTCTTTCCTCTTTTAATCATTTTAGTGGCCCCATTAGGCTCTGTGATTTCCTTTTCAACAGACAACTTTGTGCTGTAATATTATGCAATGTGTAAAGAGAGACACACACTGAAAACAGCAGTCAGTCAGCTGCTTACAAGAAAGTCTTCCAAAAACATGTTGATTCTAACTCATGTCACACTCAGTTAATTCCAGCTTACTGAACCAAGGAATGTTGCTTTAGCAAAGGCAAGAAAAAACAAAAGTACCTTTGAGCATGGATGGAAGTGATCATAACATTATCCCACACATCTTTAAGTGTCTGTAGCTGAGTCTGAATCACCTTCTGGCCTTCTTTGTTGCTACTTTTCAAGGCCTGTTCTCCTTTCCCAATGGCCATATTCAGCTTCACTTCGCCTTCACCTTTCATCAAAAGTATCTCCTGTAAAAAGAGAATGAAGATTTAAATAAACTCACAATAATTTTCAAGCACACTGCTTCCATGGCTACACTCAAGCTCTTTATTTCGTCATCCCCTTGCCCCAGTGTCCATGCTTGTTCAGCAGAAAGTGGATACTATACCACATGTCAAGCGAGGGAACAACTCACTGACTTTAAGATTTTAAAACAGCAGTGGAGAACTCCTAAAACCTCTCATAATAAAACGATCGGTTTTCAACCTGTGAGTTATGTTCAATTTGTAACAATGAAAATACATCCTGCATATCAGATATTTACATTACGATTCATAACAGTAACAAAATTACAGTTATGAAGTAGCAACGAAAATAATTTTATGGTTGGGGGTCACCACAACATGAGGAACTGTATTAAAGGGTCACAGCATTAGGAAGGTCGAGAACCACTGTGCTAAGTGGATAACGTGCGACTAAAGCTATTAAGATAAACTATTAAACGGTTATTTGAGAATTGTTTTCAAAAATAAAAGGAAGGCTAGTATAGAATGAAATCAGTCGGGAGGGAGTAGAAAGCAGGAAGCTCTATTGTAGTTGGAAAATTTGGTTTTAAAAGTGCTCAAGAGTTTAAGATATATTCCATTTTAACAGGGGAGAAAAAGCAACTAACTACATCTTCTCTCTCCTTGCATTCTCTTAAATGGTAGTTCCTTCACTCTGACACTACCTGCAATCTATTTTGTATATATCTTATTTGTACATCATTGTTTGCATGTTGTCTCATCCATTATAAATGTGAGCTCTTTGAGGGAAAGAACCATTTTTTTTTTTGCCTTACTTTGTATCCACAGCATTTAGCATAGTGCTGGGCACAGAGTGAATGTTTAATAAATGCTTGTTGGCTTGCTGACTTCTTCTTCAGAATAAACAGAAATAAGATCCAAGACAGTTGGCCAATTGGCTGTTTGTGAGTGCATTTGTGTGTGCGTGTGTGTGTGTGTGTGTGTGTGCGTGCACGCAGTTTTCTCTGTTTGTCAGGAGGCATATACCTGGATTTGTAAGAGTCGTTTCTCTAAGGTGGCTTTGCTGCCAACAGTGCTCTCTGCGGAGGCCAATTTGTCTTGTACTTCTTTCACCCAGGACCACATGCCTTGAAGGGCTTCTTCCAGGGCCTGGTGTTCTTGCAGAGCTACTTGGCAAGTTCTTAACTTTTCCTTTGTCATTTTGAGCAAGTTCTGATAACTGGTGAGGAGCTGTGCAGCTAGACGTACTTCTTTTCCAGCCCCATGGCCTTCTTCGCTTAAACTCTGCCCTCTTTGAGAAAGCTTATCAAGGGACTCTCTAAAAATATGGGGGGAAAAAAGAAATTTACATTTGGGAATACAGGCAATTAATGTTGTTGAAGCAGTGAGGAAGTTAGACAAACACAAAGAAAAGAAGAAAACAAGCATTTATTAAGTGCCTACTACATGCCAAGGACTGGGCTAAGGCCATTACAAGGATGATGTCATTTGTTCATCACAACCCTATAATGTAGGTGCCATGATTATCTCCACTTTACAACAGAGGAAACTGAGGCAAACAGACATTTAAATTACTTTCCAAGAGTCATACAGCCAGTTAAGTGTCTGAGGTCAGATTTGAACTCAAGTGTTTTTGATTTTAAGCCCAGCCACTCTATCTACTTCAACAATGACCAATGCTAGACACTGTGCTAAAAATAACAAGAACCATTTAAGGACTTACTGTGTGCTAGGCACTATGGTAAGGTCTGAGGATTCAAAGAAAAGGTGAAAACATGGTCCCTGCTCTTGAGAAATTCATATTCTTTTTTTTCTTCTTTTGGAAGGGGGAAGGCAAGGCAACTGGGGTCAAGAGACTTGCCCAAGGTCACATAGCAAGTAAGCATGTCAAGTGTCTGAGGCCGGGTTTGAACTCAGGTGCTCCTTACTCCAAGGCTGGTACTCTATTCACTGCGCCACCTAGCTGCCCCTGAGAAGTTCATATTCTAAGGGGGAAGACATGCAAATAATTGTGTGCATTCAATAATGGCAATAATTATAACAGCAATAATAGCTACCCAGAAACTTAAAGGTGCAAACTAAAACACTTCACATGCACTGTCTCATTTGATTCTTACAACAATCCTGGAGGCAGGTGCTATTATTATGTCCATTTTACAGATGAAGAAACTGAGTCTGAGACAAGTTAGGTGACTTGTCCAGGGTCACTCATCTAGTATGTGTCTAAGGCAGGAGAGGAATTCTAGTCTTCCTGACTCAAAGACTATTACTCTACCTATATGCCATACATAGAAGACATATAGTATATATGCATATACAGTATAAATGGTAGTTAGTCTCATAAGGGAAGCCACTAGCAGATGCAGGACTGGGAAAGACCTCCTGTGGGGGGTGGGGGAAGGGCACAGTATCTGAGCTGAATCTCAAAGAAGGGCAGGAAAACTGAGAGGTAGAAAGAGGATGAAAGAGAATATTCCAGATGACAGTATATCATTTATAATTCTTTAAATGCTATGGCTCTGTACATGGCTAACATTTATTTTCCAGCCCAATTCACTTATTTCAGGGGAAGTGATGATATATCCACATTCAGATAATACCGCACCATCTCATAATTGAGCTGTCTCCTATCTAACTGTAGATATGTACACAGGTTATCACTGTAAATATGGCTCTGTGTACAAATATTTGGGCTGGTTAATTTCACTGTTTAGAGTAGAGTGTTAATTAGACCAAGACAGTTTTATCTTCAACAGAAATGAAGCAAGAGAAGAGATATGTCTTAACAGAAGACACTGTTATTATTAAACAAACAAACAAAAAACCAAGCTAAGGTAATGAGCGGTGTGTCAATGTTTACTGACACATTTACCATGTACAAAGCACTGTACTAGACCTAGATTGTAAAAAACATATACAACATGAACCAAGCAGTAAAGAATTGGGCAATCCACTGCAGGAGACAAAGCATAGTTCAAGACAGGAGAGTGATTAATGTAGAAAGAGCATAGGGTTGGGAGACAGAGGATTTGAGTAAACATCCTGGCTCTGCTGATTGCACCTAGATACCCTTAGGGCCTCTGTTTTCCTTAGGTATAAAATGAAATGGTTGAATCAAATGATTTCTGATGTCCCTTCCATCTCTAATCAGAAGAAAAAGGAGGAGGAGGAGGAGGAGGAGGAGGAGGAAGAGGAAGAAAAGAAGAAGAAGTTTGTTTTTATGATGTGGAAATTGAAGTTTGGAGATGTTGTGATGTATAGCCCCATAGCTAGTAAGTATCAAAAGCAAAATTTGAACCCAGGTTAGCTTGACTCTTAGATCTAACCACTAAACCATATTGACATTACAGACATAAATAGTTAAATAGTAAAAATACAGGGCTAACCATGAATTAACAATAAGGGACAAAAAATACAGATACATAAGTGCCACAAAGAAATATATAATTAATTGTCAAATTGTGGTATATAGAAGTACTCTGTGTTCAGAGAAAGGGGAGATCACTGTTGATCAGAACAGTCAGGAAAAGGCCTTAAAGAATGGGCAGCAGTTGAGCAAATGGAGAAATAACGCAGATTCTGGAAATCCAGGGAACCATGTATGTAAAGGTCCTGGAGCAGCCATGCCCAAGACCTGTGTGTGCAGTGTTCAGGGTATAAAACTATTTCACTAATGTGGAGAGTTTCATGCTGAAAAATAATGAGGGTGAGTGGAGCCAAGATGGCAGCATAGAAGCAGCAAGGTTTCGCAGCTCCCACATAGCCATCTCAAATACCCATAAAATATGACTCTAAACAAATTTTAGGGCTCCAAAACTAACATAAAAATACAGAAATAACACATCTCCCACTGAAGGCAGTTCAGCACAAAGGGCTTATAGCAGCACACTGGGAGCCAAAACCAGCCCAACCTGAAACCACGGCTTGGCCCTGGCGCGGCCAGGAGGAGCTGCAGCTGGTGCTTCAGGAGAGTGGATCAGTAGCAGCTGTGGAAGTTTCCAGAATTATCAAGCCATAAGAAACAAGGACTAAGTGAAAGGTCAGTGGTCCTCAGCTAAATTTGGGGGAGAAAAGGAGTCTGGCCAAACTGCCTCCAGGGCAAGGAAGTGGCAGAAGCGGGGGCCCTGCAGCCGTGTCCACATGGCTGCTTCAGAGCTCCCAGCCTGCAGACTGCAGGGGGGACAAGAGATCCTTCAGAAGCTAAGCGCTCTTTCATTGAGAAGCCTGATCTGGATCGTGGTCTTGAGTGGTGGTCCTAGGGTGTGTTTTCAGGGAGCCAAAGCTGGTGGGGGCTACAGCAGCCTCACAATAACTCTGGCAGCTGTGAAAACCCCAGCGATTTGGGGCAGAGCTTTCCCCCCTGGAAGCAGAGTTCCACAGAGCTAAAAAATCAAATAATTCACTGGCAACATGAGCAGGCAAAGGAAGCAAAGTAAGAACAGCAACCAAACTCTAGAATTCTTTTTTGGGGACAAAAAGAACCAAAGCATGGAATGGGAGGAAGACAACACAGTCAGAACTCCTGCACCAAAAGCTTCCAAGAAACATGAAGACTGCTTAAAAGCTACAGATCAGCTTAAGAAGGATTTCGAAAACCAAATAAGAGAAGTGGAGGAAACATTGGGAAGAGAAATGAGAATGATGCAAGAAAATCATGAAAAGAGAGTCAACAACCTGACTGAAGAAAATAACAACTTAAAAAATAGATTAACTCAAATGGCAAAAGAGGCCCAAAAAGCCAATGAGGAGAAGAATGCCTTAAAAAGTCTGAATTTTCCAGATGGCAAAAGAAT
>JAQQSV010000153.1:0-104845 GCA_028646515.1 Pseudochirops corinnae
ATTCTGAAACCTAAAAGTATTTTATTCTTTAAGAATATAAAGAGGGGCAGCTAGGTGGCACAGTGATAAAGCACTGGCCCTGGAGTCAGGAGGACCTGAGTTCAAATGTGGCCTCAGACACTTAATGCTTACTAGCCATGTGACCTTGGGCAAGTCACTTAACCCTAATTGCCCTGCCTTTCCCCCTCCAAAAAAGAAATGACTGTTGAGGAGGATGCCCACAAGAGTCTGGAATGAAAATTTCTCTCTTTAGGTAAGCAGACAGTTGACATCTACTGAGATATACAGGCAATCAGAAAGCATTTCTATTAAGCACCTATGTGCCAGGGCACTCAAGGACAAAAATGAAAGTCCCTGCCTACAAATAGATTACATTCTAATAATTATAAAAAGCAGTCATCATTTTTTCAGCTAGTTTCCTCTATTTATTTAATAGGTATTTGCTATGGGCAGAAATGAGCTGTGATTCGTCTTAGAAAACTAAAAACCAGTTGAAAAGGGATCCTTAATGTCTGGAATGTTCTCCTTCCTCATCTCCTACTACCTTCCTAGGCTTTCGTTACGACCCAACCTATTTTCTACAGAAGGCCTTTCCTAACTCCTCCTAATTCTAGTGCCTTCTTTCTCTTAATTATTTCCTATTTAGCCTGTGTACACACACACACACACACACACACACACACACACACACACACACACACACACACACACACACACACACGTTTGCTTGTGGTCTCTTCCATTAGATTACAGGTTCTTGGAAGGCAAGGATTTCTTTTGCATCTTTATATACCTAGGATTTAGTCCAGTACCTGGCCTATATATATAGTAAGCACTTAATAAATGCTTACTGACTGACTGACTAGTTGACTGGTCAGGTAAAGCAAATAAAGAAATTTAATTTTAAGCAGAGTATTCAGTTTATGAACTGAGTTTGAAAGTATCACTATACAATTAAGCATCTACACAAAGATATTCGGGGCAAACAGCTAAAAGTAGCAGTGAGGTTTAAAAGGGGAGGAGGAGGAAGGGCAGCTAGGTGGAGCAGTGAATACAGCATTGGCCCTGGAGTCAAGAGGACCCGAGTTCAAATCTGACCTCAGACACTTAACACTTACTAGCCCAGTGACTTTGGGCAAGTCACTTAACCCCAACTGCCCTGCCTTCCCCCCTCCAAAAAGGGAGAGGAGAGGAAGAAACCTAAAAAGAAAGGGAATGGCAAAGGAAAGTTATGAAAGAGAAAGATTACGAGATTATGTCTTTCCTATGCCTCATATGGGATTTCCCCAATGAGCACCAAGACTTGAGCCCTGTAAAGCTGATGACCTGGAAAGAGAATTTCAAATCCAGGCATTCTTTCCTTAGTCTTAACTGTTCTTGCTATGGTTGAGATCTATTCTTCTATCTTCCTTCCCCTCCAAACTCCATTTAGTTTTATGATCAAATACCAATAATGACATTCATGATATCCCATTCTGCCCTTTGGTTTCAAGATAGTAACCATGAAAGTACTCCATGGTCTGTAGGCTCATATCTCATAAATGGATGGTTTTGGAACAGTCATAGTACAATAGTCTATTCTCATACTAAGGCAATGCAGCTTGGTTACTATGAGAGATTAATTTAGCTGTTCATACCCTTTGATCTTACTACCAGACTTACATCCCAGAGAGGTAGATGACAGAAAGGAAGATCCCACACGTCACAAAAATATTTGTAGCAATAATATTTATAGCTACCAAGAAAATAAAATGATATTTTTTAAAATAAACAAAATAAATAATAAAATTTAAAAATAAAATAAAAATAAAAAATAAACAAAATCCATGAGTGCCCATGCATTGGAAGATGGCTGTACAAACTGTGGCGTATGAATGTAAGGGAATATTATTCTACCATAAGAAATGACAAATATGAGGAATTCAGAGAAACATGGAAAGACTTCCACGAACTAAAAGCAAAAAGCAGAATTAGGGGAACAAGGTACATAAATGACTATGATAACATAAGTGAAAAGATCAAAAGACTTTAAGAATTCAGACCATATGCAGTAGCATCAAATCTCAGTTCCAAAAAATGGATGACAAGATACAGTTCTCTACTATCCAATGAACAGTGAGCAGACTATAGATGCAGATGGTGCATATACTGTAAAATGTAATCACTGTATTCATTTGTTTTGGCAGCTTTGGGGTGTGTGTGTGTATGTGTGTTGGGGTGGGGAGGGGGTTGGGGTGAGGCTGGAGAGAGAACAGAGACTAAATGCAAAGGATCTCTTCACCAATAGCAGAATGTCCAATTACAGGGGGAAGAGAAAAGGGAAGGAAAAAAGGGGGGTAAGGGAAGGAAAGTTATGAAAGGGACAGATTATGAAATTATCTCTCTCCTATGCCTCATGTGGAATTTCCAGCTTCTTCTTCCCTAATAAGCACCAAGATCCAAGAGATTTGCAACTGTCTGTAATTTAGTAGATAAATCCTAGCACTGTCCATCCAGGGTTATGAAGCTGTGGTCACAGGCTGGATCTGAACATAGGTTTTCCCTGACCCTCCCCCCCCCCAAGCCCAGGCTGATTCTAGTATGATTAATGGTCGATAATTTTTAATTCTAAGCTGCTTTTCCCATCACTAGAGGGGCACATTTTTTACCATCTCGCTCCCCATCCAGTGGTAGGGAAAGAAATCCTGCATTTTTGCCAAAGCAATTAAAGGGAAAGAATAAAAAAAAAATTATCAATAGATATAATATCTATTAAGCTGCAAATTAGCCATAACTAAACAAACACATCTATTTTATACTATCATTTACAGAAGGAAAAAAAAAGGCTGTCAGAAGCATCCAGGCAGTACCATAGAGAAAAAGTAATCTAAATCGCTTAGATTCTAATGTCTAACAAATGCCTTTGTAACTGAAACTGATTAAAATGACCAGAAGTTATGAGATAAGGAATCAAAAGACTTCCATTTTAGGTCCACTTTTGCCAAAAGCTTGCTATGTGACCTTGGATAAATCATTTTTTTCTCTCTTGGGTCTCATTTGCAAAAATGAATGAGTTGGATTAGATAATCTTCTAGCTTTGAAATTCAATGATTCGGTGAATTCTGTAATTACTCAAAAGAAAAAGAAACTGGTGTTGGATAGAAAATCTCAAAGGCAAGCCTAACACTTCAAAACTGAAATGCAAACTAACCATTTCTTTATGCCTTTCAGAGATAACTCACTTTTAAGTTTTTCTTACCTGGACTATTTAGAAAAATAAAAAACCTTTAGTCCCTTCAATCTTCAGGCCATGAAGACAATACCCTTTTCTGTTCTTTCACAACACAGTTTCAGAGTCTGACTACAACAGTTTTTGTTTGTACCCTACAAGGTCTTGCAAATATATAACCCCTACAACAAATAAAGAAGGAGGAAGAAAATGGGTCAGTCTAACCTGGAAGGCAGCAAAGAAATTGTGTTTATAAAAATAAGGCAGTTTGGGGCTTCCCATGATCACAGAGGAACAAATAGCAGATTGTGTACTGAAAGTACATTACTGGGGCTCAGAAGAGTTATGATGGCTGATGAAAACACACTGCCCTGACCAGTTTCACCCATTCCATGACAATGCTTTTAAGCTATTTCTGTAGCTCCTAGATATTAATCCCAACATAAATAACATATACCTGGTCTGGGGTAGCATCAAGTTCCTCCCAATCCCAGTTGATTTTACTTCCATTGTCTTTAAAGTGGGGCCTGACTCTTTAAGGTGATGGGTGTTGTCAGGAAACAAAAAACATATGTAAGTCAACTGCTTAAATGATGAGTATAAGTGACCTGGATAAAGTAGGCACAACAATTAAAACTACTTTGGTTGTTAAGTCTAAAGGCAAATTTGACAGTTATAAGGTCAGGTTGACAGTTCAAACCTAAATCATTCAAATGTATCTGTTCTTATATGAAAATTTTTCCATCCTATCAATATCATAAGCAAACTACAACAAACCAAAATTCATAGC
The DNA here is from genome assembly GCA_028646515.1 of Pseudochirops corinnae. Taxonomy (NCBI): domain Eukaryota; kingdom Metazoa; phylum Chordata; class Mammalia; order Diprotodontia; family Pseudocheiridae; genus Pseudochirops; species Pseudochirops corinnae. Next base: position 3,999 of record JAQQSV010000153.1, read on the forward strand.
TAGCAAAGGAATCCTAATACAAATGGAAACAAGGTATTGATGGCCCTTTGCTGAAAGCCTGCATAAAGACTAGAAATAAGGTACCACACTTCTAATTTAATATTTATTAGGCATATATGGCAGCAGATTGGGTAAAGTAAGATCATCCACCACCCACTAAGGACCCCAACAATCTTTCAGGCTACCTATGAAAAAGGTTCAAATGAAAGTCATTCAAAAATGTGGGTGTTTTATGCACTGCAATGCAGATCATAATCTACACTAAAAATCGTTAAACAATTCTGTTTACCCAAGGAAAAACCCTAAGACTAATTTTTCTTCAGCATGGCAAGTGGATGGATGCGTATATAAAATATGTGGTCTATTATCAGTCAAAGACATCTTGACCAAAGACATCTTGAGAAGGACAGCTATAAAGAGATGATACCAGTCTCCTGAATATAGTAGTACTAATCCAAGTACTGGAAGAAAAAAATTCTACTCTTATGACAGGATAATCCAGAGAATGTTAGGTTTTTTTGATCCCTAGGGTACAAGAATTAATAGAACCCTTTGTCAGCAGAATGGTCTTCAGTCTCTGATGGGTTATCTGTGTAGAATGACGTGTAAATTGTCCATGGTCAACATGGTGGCTCATTTTGCTTGCCTATACTTCCATTGACTGGTACAAGGAAAAGTTCTACAGAGGTGGGGAGGAGTCATTGGGAAGCAACATCTGTTTTTTTAAGCATCAATAATCCGTTTTGTTTAAAAAAAATTACATTGACAAAACTGTAAGTCTGTTTAATTTTCAGGAAAAACTAAATTGTCTTCTATTTTATGACTCATCAAAGCAAGGGTAAGGCAAGGTTCCTAATATGTGGCCTTCATGAATTTTTCTGCTGTAAGACAAGGTTCTAAGCCAGTGGTTCTCAACCTTCCTAATACCATGACCCTTTAATACTAGTATGAGGGTGTACCTGCATGTGGGTGGACCCACCTGGAGACTGATAGAGGAGCAGTGTCTTGGTTCCCAAGACCATGGGAAATAATGTGTTTTCCAATGGTCTTAGGCGACCCCTATGAAAGGGTTTCGACCCCCAAAGGGTTTGCGACCCACAGGTTGAGAACCGCTACTCTAAGCTAAGTTTGTGTGTGTGTGTGTGTGTGTGTGTGTGTATGTGTGTATGTTGGGTGGGCAAGGGTGTATACAGGGTCTAGATGAGAGGGGAGGGAAAACAGAGACTAAATGCAAAGGACCCTCTTCACCACCAACAGAATTTTCAATTTTGATCACTGAGTGTCAACTTCCAGTTTACTAGTATAGATTACGTAGAGAAAAACTCCACCAATCCAAGAGAGATTCACAACTGTCTATAATTCAGTAAATATTATGGTGACTGCATTTCCAATATAAATGGTTCCCTTTGTAACCCCATGTATTTTATTTTAGGCATTTAAAAACATTATCCAGAGATGGGATCCACAGGCTTGATTCTCCAGACTGCCTAAATCCATGATACACAAAAAAAGGTTAAGAATCCCTGCATAAAGGAAACTGGAGTGAAACCATGCCTGCCACTCCCTCAAAATGTAAATACTGTTATGGGAAAAAAAAAAATGGGAAAATGAGTAGAGTCTGGAAAAGATCTACCATTCTTGATATGTACAACAAAGTTCTTGCTGGAATTTCTGTCCTATTCCAATGGCTTTACTCTTGCTCATCTTTTTCTCTCAGAGATCCTCCCTCCCCTTCCCCAAATGAAATTACACTGAAAAAAATCTTTTATTTTACAACCGTCTCTCCTGACCTACCCCTTTGCACAATGTTTTCCCAGATGTGTTCTCAGTAGGGAGTTATAGCAAAAAGGTCAGTTTTCTGAGAGCTACTAAGTTATAGCAGAAGTCACTTTTCCAGGGCAATCTAAGTGGACTGACTGATGTTGGGTAGCAGAAATGAAAGACAAGAAGCATGGACCACTTGTTTTGTTTTGTTTTGTTTTGTTTTTTATAGACAATGGGAACGGAAAGGGAATAGGCATTTATATTGTACCTACTAGGTGCTTTTTAACAAACATCATCTCATTTGGTCCCCACAACAACCCTGTAAAATAGAGGGCTATTAGTATCCTCATGTTGCAGTTCAGGAAACTGAGGAAAGCAAAGGTTAAGTGACTTGTCTAGGGTTATACAGCTAAGAATCTAGGGCAGTGGTTCTCAACCTTCCTAATGCCACGACCCTTTAATACAGTTCCTCATGTTGTGGTGATTCCCAACTATAAAATTATTTTCGTTGCTACTTCATAACTGTAATTTTGCTACTGTTATGAATCTATCTGATATGCAGGATGTATTCTCATTGTTACAAACTGAACATAACCCACAGGCTGAGAACTGCTGATCTAGGGCCATATTTGAACTCAGGTCTTCCTAACTCTAAACCCGGCATGCTACCCACTGTGCTACCCAATGTGAGCTGGAAGATCCTGTTCAGCATGAAACCTAAGCTCCTATGAAATAAGCAATGTTAGTTGTATTAATGTCAGACTTTCCAGAGAAACCTGTAACAGAGTAAAATTTCAGCCCTGCAAGAAACTCCAACTTTAAAAAAAAAAGTCTTCAAAACTAATGCTTCAATCCCCATGCATCCCATATAGTACTTTAAAAAACCAAAGCATATTTTCTCCGTTGTACTTCAAAAATGAACTAATTTATCCATTTTTTTAAAAAAAATTGTTCTTCGGAGGAAATCATGATCTCTTCTCTAGTTTTCTAGTATAGTTCAGACTACTGATTAAACCACCCCCTTGTGGCAAAGCACAATAAGGTACGTAAGCCTCGTTAAGCAACATTTCAGAAACAGACAAATCTGAACCTTTCCCGTATTTTTCAGGAAAATCAAGATAAGTCAGCCCTCTCAGACAAAGGAAGTACAAGAGATCTCAATGTATCTTGGGTCAATACAATCATCGTGCTGCAAAGAGAACTTCTTGACAGCTCAAACACATCCCACTGCATACACCAGAATCCCCCACTGGGGTACTGCCTCCATCTGCAATTCAAGGCTGTTACTAAAATGCTACAAAGATGGGGATCCTGTTTTTGTCATCTGCCATGTCTGACTTTGTAGACTGCATTTGGGGTTTTCTTGGCAAAGATACTAGAGTGGTTTGCCATTTGCTCCCCCAACTCATGTTACAGATGTGGAAACTGAGGGTAACAGGGTTAAGTGACTTGCACAGGATCATACTGGTAGTAAGTGTCTGACGCCACATCTGAACTCAGGAAGATAAATCTTCCGGACTCCAGCCCTGATACTCTATCCACTGCACCACCTAGCTGCCCTTCAGTTTTGTTCGTTCCTTTACTATGACTTTGACCAGGGCCCCATAAAAGGGACTAGAATTCTACAGCAATCTGTGAGACAAAGGCTTCTCTTCAAGGTGACTTTTTTTAATTACAAAGAGAAATACAGAAGCCCGATTCCATTCCATTTCAGACTCTTGAAAGGGCTCAGATGGTCTCCTACTTCTGGTTACTTTGAATCCCCTACGCAGTACATGAATTGAATTCCCCATGAAAAAAAAAAAGATACTTCAATGTGGTGCTTTTGAGCCCAAGAATGCAAGTTTCTAAAATGCAGTACCCAGAAGAACAGTTCGAAAGAGGTTTATGACTCAATAAACCAACCCTAACTACCTCATTCAGAATGAGAAGTTTCACTTAGGACTGAACACTGTGGAGAGCTAAGTAGGTGAAAACACCATAATCCTGGTTTCTCAGAATCAATCCAAGGGTAGAGGGAGAAAGGTTCTCCCGTTGTCTTTTTCCTTTCCCCCTTTAAAAAAAATCCTATCTTACAAACACCATTGTCTAAGCCCTTAGTTCAAGGTCATGCACATATATACACATATACATATGTGTGTATATAGACATGTACATAAGTAGATATGCATGTGTATATATATGTACACGTACATACACCCATGCATACATAAGTATATAAAAATATATATATATAGCTGTAGATCCTGCAAAGTTTCCAGCCTGGAGCCTGCTGGGCATCCAAAGCAAAGCCTGGAGTGATAAAGCCGTGCTACTTACTGGTTTGGGCATTTTCGGTTCCTGGTGTGCTCCTTAATATCCCTCCAAACAAAGCTCTCATGCACAGGGCTCTCTCCTTTCCCTAGAGTAAAAGAAAGTCTCGTTTACAAAGGAAACAAGGCCTTCTGCCTCCCACAGGCAAACCGCAGAGATCTGAAGCCTGCCCCAGACTGCTGGGGCTTTTAAAAAACAGGCCCAACAGAGGAACTGGGGATGAGTCACGGGCCCGGTAATTACGGAGGAACCCCGCCGTTGTGTGTGTGTGATGCCTCGCCCAGGAGCAGAGGAAGAGCCCAACCTTCCTCACCCAGGAAGGTCAGCCACTCAACCACACCCATAACACCCAGGGCACCCTCACACCATCTCCCCGGAGCCCCGGGAAGAGGAATCACGGAGGCAGAGCGCAGAGGGAGGAAGGAGGGATGGAGGGGGAGGGAGAGGTGGGACGCGGCCAGGTGAGGTGCCCACCTGTTGCCCGCTCATTGTCCGGCTCCATGGCGGCTCTCGCTGCGGACCCGGACCAGAGGCGAGGGCAGGTGCGGGCTCGCCGCTTGGAGCTCGGACCCGGGTCCGGAACCCGGGCTTGCAAAGGGCAAGAAGGAAAAGCGGGCTGAGGGCTGGAAGAGGAGAGCACGGGAGGGGGAGTGCCTTTTTTTAAGTAAGTCTTTCGTTTTTGAGGCAGCTCAGTCACTTTTTTAGTTTCACTTCAACCCACGACGGTTTGCCCCAAGGCTGAAGTCACAACCGATCCTTTAAGGAACAAGTTTTTAAAAAATGTTAAGGGGAATCCCAGGAAAGGCAAAATATGGGGAAGGAGGGGGTTGAAAGGAGGAGAGAAGACGGGAGGACAGACAGACGTCCTGGGCACAGCCAAGCACGGGAGGAAGCGGAGGGGAGCACAAGTAAAGAGTATTTTAAAATAAATGACACTAACATACACAAATATTAACACTTTTCTACGGTTCACTTTTTTTTTTTAAAAGAGGGGGTGGAGGTAGAGTAAAGTAGGCATCAAGAGAGGGAGGCAGCAATACTAAAAAATCCGATGTAACCTGTAATTTATTTAGGTCAAACAGAAGGTGGCGTCTATATGTAAGAACCTTCTGTGCCAAAGGCACGCGGCTGGACTTTGTCCGGGAGTCCGGCGCGGTCCCTCCTTGGAAGACCCCTGGGTTCCCAGGCCCGGGCTGGGGGTAAGGGCATTGGAGAGGTTAGAAAAAAAAGAGAAAACCCAAATGAGGATTCCCCAATCACCCCGCGGAAGCTGGGTTCCGTCCCGGAGGTTGGGGGCTCCGGAGGAACAGGCGGCGGCCTCGGGGCAGGGAGGGAGGCGGCGCTCTCCAGCGGGTCCCCTGGGGTGGGCGTGGGGTACTTTTAAGTTGCCTCCCCACCCACCCATTCCAGTCCGGGAGGGTAGCTCCCAATCCCCAACTACACCTGTTGCCAGAGCCCCGACCAAGAGTGAGAAAAGGAGGAGAGGAGCCAGAAAGAGGGCAGGGCAGGGGCTGCGCTCAGCCCCGGAGTCTTCCCGGCAGGTTCCATGCCACCCCCACCCCGCCGCCGCCCGGGAGCGGAGCGCAGCAGCAGTCCTACCCGAGTAATGCAAGCGCAGCCCTGGGCTCCTTCGACCGGCAGGCAGGCAGTGGGCTAGTGCACCTCTCACCCGGGCGGCTGCAGAGACTCGGTTCTCTAGGGCCGAGGGCGGGCGGGCTGGAGGGAGGGCGTGAACGCCGCGCCCCGCCCCGCCCCGCCCCTCTCCTGGTGTGTGCGCGCGTACATGTGCGAGCAATATGGCCGCTGACTCCCAGCCAGCGCTCTCCCTCCGTCTTTCTCGTTTACCCTCCTCCCGCGCTCCCCCCCTCTCTCCTCTCGCACACAAACAACTCCCTGTGCTCCTCTGGCTCGGGCAGTTCTCTCTCACCTCCTCCCTCCCAACGAATCTCTGAAACCCTGGGAGAGATTTCCCCCCCTTCCCGCCTTCCCCCCTTCCCCTCCTCTCGCTCTTTTGAAGGCCGTCTTCGCTTCTTCCCACTTGCTAGTCCCGCACCCCCCAACCGTTTTACCCCTCCCCCCTTCCTCCCCAAGCATTTTTGTTGGGTTTAGGTCAAACTGTCGCCCTGTGGTTACTAGAAAAGATTTAACAGCTAAGGGGAAGCCAGGATACATTAGTATGATCCAGTGTTCGCAGAGCGGCACCGAGTCCCTGCAGAACCCTGAAAGTTGCTGTGCTCTCATTTACCGTCGCCTCTTTGGTCTCTGTGGCTGTGGCTGCTCTAGGGTCCAAAGGGATGGCTCTCTGCACTCCACCCCCACCCACCTACACTACTAATGATGCACCGGAGTTCTGGGAATTCGTCCGCCGCTGTACACTGGCTGTACCTGGGCGACTTACATGTCACAAAGCTGTGCACTTCAGCTCCCCAACAGTGACATTCCATTGGGAGAGAAAACCCCAACAACCTGTAGTTTAACAGAGAAAAGCTGAAAACGGCTCATGGCTGGATGTTTAGGCTGCAAGAGTTATATTTATCAAGTAACTGATTATCTTGAATTACTTAAATGTGATATGGAGAAAGTTTTTTCTGCAGTCTTTTCAGAAGATTGTAGGAGACAAAAAAAGTCGCTTTGCAGAGACAATATTGCATATTCAGAGAGAGTGAGGAAAACCTGCATTCAAGTTCTGCAAGACAGACTGGCTGTGTGACCACCTTCAAGGATGCTGTCTATACTAGGCTACATAAAAGCTACAAGCCTATATCAATGAAAGATGCTTGCAAAAGAAGAGCACTAATGAATTCTCATGTCAGTGGGCACACACACACAGTAACTGGGGCTGGCCAGGAGCTTGGGAAGGGGAAGCTGCAGAATAAATTCAACTTAGATTATAACAAAATATAGTGTAGAGCGATAAGACCCTGAAAAAAAGAGATAAGTAGAATTCTTAAAGTTGCTGAAATGTTAACCAGGACATGGCACCCACAGCACCTACTATGTGCCAGGCACCATGCTGAGTCCCTGAAATACAAAGAGAGGCAAAAAACAGTCTGTGCTCTCAGAAGCTCCCAATCTAATGTGTGTGTGTGGGGGGGAATAACATGCAAGCAAATACTTACAAACAAGGTTTATACAGGACAAATTGGAGGTGATCTCAGAGGGAAAAGGCATTAAAATTAAGGGGGATTATAAAAGGCTTCTTGTTGGGGAGACTTTAACTGAAATTTGAAGGAAGCTGGACGTTGGAGATAAGGAGGGAAGAGTATTCCAGACATGGGGGATAGACAGTAAAAATGCAGTCAGGAGGTGGGGTGTCCTATGTAAACAAGACTGAGGAGGCCAGAGCTGTTAAAACACCAAAGTAAGGATTACAAAGTATGTGGATCAGAGTAAGGGATAGGAATATTGGAAAGGGAGGAAGGATCCAGGTTTATGAAGGGCTTTAAAAGCCAAATAGAGGATTTTGTATTTGATCCTAGTGGAGAAATTGGAAGAATTTATTGAATGAGAGGGTGTATGATGATCCGGGCTGGGTGGTCAAGCCTGCTAGGAAACCAACCAACAGGATATTGAAGTGTGAGGTGATAAGGGACTGAGCCAACGTCAGAGAGGAGAAGGGAGAATATATGAGAGCAGAAGGTAGAAAAGACAAGATTTGACACACAATAGACAGTGTATCAAGTCTTCTATTGGATTTCCACTAACTCACTCAACAGAATTTTAAAGCCATGAGCACTGGTTATCCTTTAGGCTTTGAAGTTATGTTGAACCTTGATTCTAAGGAAGCCAAGCATTACCAGATGCACGAGTTGTTAAGTAAACTGGCCCATCTAGAATTTTCAATTATAAAGGTGTTTCAAGAATGACCAGTTGACTACTCATGTGCACCAGAGTTTTTTTTCCTATTCATTTTTGTCAGTAGTTCTGAAGGTGTGGATCAGCTGCCAGGGGTAAAAATAATAGTTTATATTACATATTCTATGTTCATGAACTCTGAAATTTCCTTATCTGTTCATAATCATTTGTCATTCCATTTTTCCTTATACCTTTTAATGGCTAACTCTGTTCTTTCTTGCCATAATGATTTTCTATCCGTCCATCCTCATTTCTTTCCCAGGTCATCACCCTTGCCCTGGCCACAGTCTCCTCCCTGCCCTGGCTACAATCTCCTCCCTTTCCTATCTCAGGCCCTTGATAAAATCAGTTCAACTCAAATTCCTTATCCTCTCGTCCTATCACTGATCTGCCTTGCCAAACCTTGCCAAACCACAACCTGAAATTACTCCTACCATCTGAATCCTTTGCTTTTATTTGCATGATGCTAAAGGAGGTAGGAGAAAATCACATACTGATTGGGTCTGCTACATATTTATGTTACATAATCTCAACTGGGCCCTTGACTTAGTAAGGCAATCCTTTAACACCTCCCCACTTGATTCACTATTCCACTGATTACAGTGTCGATTCCAAACCTTTTTAACCCTCCTCAGGTGTCCTATGGCACTACCTCTCCCTATCTCTTAGCTAAGAGAGAACCATGTCTTATATTTCACTGAAAAAAAAACAACTGAGGCCTTTAGCTCAGAGCTCCCTCTTTTTCCCTCCTATACACTTAGATGCCTTCCAATACTTTCTCCTCCTTCACCCCTGCCTCTCAACATGCACAAGTTGATCCCATTCTATCCCATCTTCTCTAGCAGATTGGTACCTCGTGATCTCCACTCCCTCTCTAATCTGCAATCTCTCCTTTAACTACTGGCTGCCTATAAACATGCCTATGTATCTCTCATCCTTGAAGAATCCTTGCTTGATCCAGTTGTCCCTGCTAACTATAATACAATATCTCATCTCCTATTCTCCACCAAACTCCTTAAGAAAGTTGTCTATACTAAATTCTTCCCTGTCTTCTCTCACTCACTTCTAAATTCTCATCAGTTTGGCTTCTAACCTTATCATTCGATGAAACTGCTCTCATTATACTTACCGAAGATCTCTTAATTGCTAAATCTAATGGCCTTTTGATAGAAGTCTGTATCCTTCTTGATTTCTTGGTGGCCTTTGACATTGTTGATCACCTGCTCCTCCTCAATACTCTCTCTTTGATAGGTTTTCCTGATACTGTTCACTCCTTGTTCTCCTCTTACATGTCAGACTGCTGCCTCTCAGTCTCCTTCATCCAGATCACATCCACTAATCATGTATGACTTTTCCTTCTGTACTATCTTAGTGATCTCATGAAGTCCCATGAACTCAATTATCATTTTTATGCATATGACCATAAGATCTATCTATCCAGTCCTCAGGTCTCTCTTGATCACCAATTGCTTCTTTTTATTCTTTAGTTATTGACTCTTCATGACCCCATTTGGGTTTTTCTTGGCAAAAAATGCTGGAGTGGTTTGACATTTCTTTTTACAATTCATTTTATGGATGAGGAATGGAGGCAAACAGAATTAAGTGACTTGCCCAAGGTCACACAGCTAGTAATTGACTGAGACCATATCTGAACTCATGTCTTCCTGCCTCCAGGCCCAGCACTTTATCCACCTAGTTGCCCTAATTGCATCTTGGACATCTTTAATTGGATGTCCTATGGGCATCTCAAATTTAACATGTCTGAAGCAGAACTCATTATCTTTCTCCCAAAACCTTCCCTATTAATAATGAGGACACTGTTCTCCTTCCAGCTACTGAGGCTCACAACCTCTGCTATCCTCAACTCCTCATTTTCAGTCATGAGCTAGAGGAGGAGATGGCAAACCACTCTGGTATCTTTTCCAAGAAAACCCCAAATAGGGTCACAAAGAGTTGGACGTGACTGAAATGACTCAATAACAACAACAAATTGCTTCTTATTGCCAATCAATAAACTCCTTTGGCTCCCTATGTTGTGGGAATCTGAAGATCTTCCCTGCCCGTAGGCCCTTTGCTAAAGTGGTTTAAGTGGCTCTGAGAACCTTCCCTGATTTGAAAGTATAGTCTGCCCCATTATAGGCTGAATGTGGTCAGGTGGAGCCTGTGGCGGGAGGCTTGTTCTTTAGGAATGCTGATGCCTTATTACTTTGTGATTGGGCAGTGGGTCAAGAGGGCTGTGACAGTCTCCCATCCAGGAGAAGGTTTGGGGCTCACTTTGAGAAGAGTTGTGTGATTTGGCCAGACGAGACTCTGGGAAGCCATTGGAGCTCCCTGGCTTTGAAAAACCCAGATGTTGGTGCTTCCCTCTCTGGTAACTGAATAAGTAACTGATGTAATGGTCAGACGGTTTGGAAGCCCATCTGCTGATCTGTTTCTCTGTCTGCTGGTAACTTGTGTTTGCATTCTCTGAAGTTCAGGGTGCTGACTTTTTCCCCTGAACTAGGTAAATGATACTTGTTTGATTGATTAAAGTGAAATTGTTAACCCATTTTGAGTTGCTTTCCTTTAGAAAAGCAGATCTAAGAACCTGTGCTAGCAGCCATCCTGGGTATGCTAGGGTGCTTCCTGATACACCCTATTACCTCCATGATCAAATATAAAATCTTCTCATTGTCAGTTAAAGCCCTTCACAACTAGACCCCTTCCTACCTTTCCAGTCTTCTTATACTTTGCACATTCTACAATCAAGTTACCCCAGCCTACTTGTTCTTGTACATGAAACTCCATTTTCCAGCTCTGCTCCATTTTCACTGCCTATTCCTCCTCAGCTCTATTTCCTGGCTTCCCTGATTTCCTTCAAGACTCAGCTCAAACCTCACAGGGGGCATTTCTTGGTTCCCCTGCACATCCTGGTCTAAGATTACCTTCCATTTACACTGTGTATATCATGCATGTGCATAGTTATTTGCATGTTGTTTCCCTATTAGAATGTAAACTTGAGAGCAAAAACTGTGTTTTTGCCTTTCAGTGTATCTGTGGAACTTAGCACGGGGCCTGGCACATAGTAATCTGATATTAGCTCATTTTGATATAGCACCTTAAGGTTTGCAAAGCATTTGCACAACTACCCTGTGAAGAAAGATGATGCAAATAGTATCAACCCCATTTCTAGATGAGGAAAATGAAAGAGGTAAATTATTTACTCATATTCACACAGCTATTACATTTCTTTTTTAAATTTTTAAAATTTAAAAATTTTAATTTTTATTATATTTTAAGTTCTAAACTGTCTTCCTCTTCCCTTATCCCACAGTTAAGAAGGCCACCATTTGACACAGCTACACACACACACACACACACACACACACACACACACATATATATACACCCCTATATACATATAAATCTATATACATATATATGGAAAACCATACTGTGTATACTTCTATTTATCAGTTCTTTCTCTGGAGATGGATAGCATCTTCCTTCCTGGGTCTTTTGTAGTGGATATGAATATTTATAATACTCAGACTAGCTTAGTTGTTCACAGTTATTCAACGAATGATATTACTGTCACTTTCTCTTGGTTCTTCTCATTTCACTCTTCATCATTTCATGCAAGTCTTCTCATGTTTTTCTAAAATCAACCTGGGCATCATTTCTTAATATTCCATCACAACAGGTATTACATTTCATAACTGTTTCTCAAATCCAGATGTATACTGCATGTGGAAAGACAGAGTGGTAAAGTTTGCCTACCTTGATAATTGTACCACTTATAAGACTTTTATATAGAATGCCTTGATTGGGAGGGATAAGAAACCAATGAGACCTGATTTTGATTCTCCCACAGCCTTGCTTTAATTCTCTAGTCCCAACTGCTACACAGGAAGGCTCTTTAATCCCAATGGGTCCCCCCCAAAAGAAGTTTGGTTTCACAGAACAAATGCCTTAGTAAAAGGATTTGTTCTGTGGAACTTGGACTCAGTCAAGAGGCTGCACTCAAGGAACCTGGAGGGCCACATGTGGCCTTGGGCCCACAGGTTCCCCACCCCTGAAACTCCAGTGGCTCCCTATAATTCCAGGATCGGATAAATATCATCTACTTAACTTTTAAAGCTCTTCATAACTTGGCCGCTTCTAGTTTTTTCAACATTTTTATATTTTGCTTCCTTCCACGTCCTCTATTTCTCAGTGTCATTGGCCCCTTTTCTGTTCCTCATACATGACACTTCCATCTCCCATCTCTGTGTACTTTCACTGTCACCCATAACTAAAATTCCCTCCTCTTTCATTTATGTCTCCTGACATCCGTGTCTTCCTTCACGTCTCAGCTAAAATCTCACCTTCTTCCCATTCCCTATGAATTCTAGTGCCTTCTCTCTATTAATAATCTCCAATTTTACTCTACATGTCTTGTGTCCACATTGTTGTTTGCATACTGTCTCCCCCATGAGATTATGGGTTCCCTGAAGGCAGGGAATTTTTAAAAATTTCTTCATATTTTTAGTGCTTACCATGGTTCTTGGCACATGGTGGTGAACTAATAAATATATATTAGCTTTATTTGACTTGACGTCTCTCATCTAATTGCTATTGGTAGCATTTCTACAACCATGCTACATAGGAGTCAGGAGAGGGAGGAGCTGTTATTTCCTCATGTGTTTAACAGAAAAAAAAAATGTTTCAAATATTTTCCTATTTAATATAATGCTATCTTTGATTTTAGATCTATACTTTTAATTATATTTTAATATCCCCTCTATGATGTGCTCTGTGAATGACTAAGGTAGTCTGCATATTATAAATATTCACACCCACTACAAAGGTCAGAGGAAGAAAGATGCTGTCCACCTCCAGAGAAAGAGCTGACAAATAGAAGTATACATAGCATGGTTTTACATATATATGGATGTTTTAATTTGTATAATAATTTTCCATTACCTACAGATTTAATTATGAAAATTTGAGTTCTGGGGGAAAAAAAAGAAATTTGGATTTCCAGGGTGCAAAATGAATATATTTAGGAAAGGGGAGAGTTGATGTGTGTTGTTTGTTGCTGTTTTTCAGTCATTTTCAGTCACGTCTGACTCTTCATGACCCCATTTTAGGGTTTTCTTGGCAAAGATACAGGGGTGGTTTGTCATTTCCTTCTCTAGCTCTTTTGACAGATGAGGAAACTGAGGCAAATAGGGTTAAGGGACTTGCCTAGGGTCACATAGGTAGTAATTGTCTGAAGCTAGATTTGAACTCAGAAATATGAGTACTCTGGACTCTAGGCCTGGCACTCTATTGACTGCACCATCTAGCTAGCTGCTCCTGCACCTTGTGCTAACATAGCCAATAAGTCTGTCAACCATTCTTTTTCCTAACCCTGCTCATGGTATATTTTAAATACAACTTTTGTTCATACACTCAGCTTATATTTTTCATGTAGCACAAACCATATTGTCTTTAAATTTTTTTAAATGGATGCTTGAGGTTCTAGAAGACTAAATCTGCCTGTCTCCTGACCTTTCTAAGGGTATTCTGGTAAATGTTTAACAACCAGCTCTCTGGAGGAAAAACCCCAAATAAACAATGTATATACAACAAACTTTAAAATTTCATCTGCATTATCAACATTTTTCTCCATCACTTTCTTATGTCTAAACAATCAATAAAAGAGTAAGTCAAGCCCAGATTTGTAGCGTTTGCCAATTTTCAAGGCGAAAATACTCATGCTGAAAATAAAGCAGTTTGACTGTCAGAAGCCAGTACTGGCTGCTCCTGGCACACTCCTGCCTTTAACTCTCAGGAGTAAATTGATGCTCTTTTAGCAAACAATTCTATGTTTTCAAGTTTTAGTTTTATTTTAAATATGGGGATAAATGTAGGAAGGGGAAGTGGTTAAAATACTGTAGTTAATAGTGTTGGGTTCCATTCCCAGCTCTCTCAGCCTCATTGGTTGCCTTTGAATAAGTCATACTATTTATTTAAGAGATTGAGTTTCTTGGTAATAGAAGAGTAATTTGATTCATATATACGACTACCTCATGATAAAAAACGATGTTTATAGGATGTTTATAAAATAATTGAGTTCTTTAGGCAAGGTTAAACTTCAGTGAGATAAGGACACTAATTGTGGCAGTTCAGACACAATGCCAAGGACTAGTGATATGTGTACACAGTGCATTTACATGTTCCTGATATATAAGAATTTTATCAAATCACCTCAGGTCCTGTCTTGATTATATCTCAAAACTGGTGCCAGGTTAATCTTTAAAACAAATCTCAAACTTTATTTTCTAATGTAATCACAGCTTTATGTTCACAGATTACTTGACAGACCCAGTTTTCCTCTTGATGGCCTCAGAAGGAGAGTCCCCTGGCAAATGAGGAGATCTAACCAGGGGTGGGAAACCTGCAGCCTTGAGGCCACATGTGGCCTTCTAGGTTCTTGGGTGACCTTTTGACTAAGTCCAAGTTTTGCAGGACAAATCCTTTTATTAAGGGGATCTGCTCTGTGTCAGACCTGAGGACTTAGGGGGCCACATGTGGGCTTGAGGCCGAAGGTTCCCCATCCCCCTGGAAATAAACTGGCCGGTTATTTCCTAGAATATAACAGTTAGTAAAACAGCATTTATATAAACACCTACTATGTGCTAGGCACCATATTATAGGCATTTATTTGGGGAGTATTTGGTAACTCAGTAGTCATATCAGTTCCACATGTGGTCTTTGCCACAGGTGACCAAGTTTTGAAAATTCCATGCATTTTAAAACATAACGTTGGACCTTTTGGATTCTCAGTTTACCATATCTTTTTCTGATTTAACTGTTGTCTTTCTTATCAACTATGACTACTATGTCATTGAATCGCCTTATTCAGACCAATGATGAATTTCAAAATTATTTTTAAAATGTTTCTTAAACTCAATTGTCTGGGGAGGTTTATGGTGCTCATTGTTTCAGTGGTGTTGTACATTCTGTGATGGTTAAGAACAATTATTATAACTCAAAACTACTTAGGAAGTGTTGCATATTTTGAGTCCTACAACTTTCTCAGGTTATCCTTAAGTGCCTTTTTTTACTTGTAAAAATCTTTCCCCTCTTTCTGCCATTAAAAGTTCTATTGTGATACTTCATCATGGGGTCAAGGTGAGCCTGAGTTCTCTAAGGAAGGGTATGCCCACCAGAACTCAAGCTCTGACAAGTCCTGCCAAATTAGATTATCTCTTATTTAAGAACCAGCATAATGAGTTCAGAAAGGCTCTGCTAACCAGGTTGACCTCAAAGTAATACATTTTTCAGTCCCAGAAACTCTAAAAGATCATCTAGTAAGTCATAGAAGGTTTGTTAGATCTTTATAGATCCTGAAATAATGGAAATAGGAATTGCTTCTGTGGTTATAATGTGAGAGGGTGCTTATGGACCAGACAGGTTGTTTTACTGGTAAATTATTACATAACTCACTTCTTGTACTATATTTTTCTCTTTCCTATACTGTATTTTTTCTTATACATATTTTCCTTTCTTAGTTTATTTTCCCTATATTGCTCACTATGTTTTGCTAGTATTACTAATGTTGCTCAGTAACATTTGCTTATCCAGCCATTACCTGACAATTTTAATATTTAGAAAACAATGAGAAACAGAAAGAAGAGTAGTCTGAATAACTGACACAAAGATCATGAACTAAAAGTTCATTCACTTTATTCCTTTAAGAACCCCCATTCCCAGCAGAGCCCCTCACTCAAGTTTTACTCTTCTTTAAACACAATTTTAACAAATTGGATGGTTTGATTTCACAACCCGTAGGATACCAAAGCAACAAATTTTAAAGGATCCGTACGTTGAGAGGGAGGGACATTGTGACATTGCAAGACACATTAACAAAAACAAGAAGTGACATATGAAAGCCTGAGATTGAGAGAGGATGAAAACAGAAAAACTAAGAGAAAATGTATGTGAGAACTGAAAATGTCTAGT
Organism: Pseudochirops corinnae; assembly: GCA_028646515.1. NCBI lineage: Eukaryota > Metazoa > Chordata > Mammalia > Diprotodontia > Pseudocheiridae > Pseudochirops > Pseudochirops corinnae. The sequence goes on from JAQQSV010000153.1 coordinate 19,902, forward strand.
AGTTTGAAGTAATTTAGTGTAGGGGATACGTAGAACCTGAGTTTTCTGTTTATCATAGTACCAAACAAAAATTAGTGTCCAAAATTATGACCCTGAGTCAATAAGAAAAGGTTAAATCTTATCAGATATACTTTGTTAAGAAGGCAGATTGCTGTGTAATTATTTTTTAAAGCTTTTCATCTAAAATGATTTAAAAGAAAAGGTTTTGAAGAGTTGAGTTTCATTTATCTGGAAAATCCACTACTATGAAATCATTTTCCTCATCATGCCAGATGAGTGAGATGTCATTATAATATGTTTGAACATTTGCATAAAGTAAGCAATAGAAATGTTGAAGTAATGTTGCTGTAAAAAATTTCTTTAATATATGTAATGTACTTGAAATATATAAGCATAGAACAGTCTGGTCCCCAGATAGCAATCCTTGCCTTCCCAAAACATTCTGTTCTTTTTGTGGTGGAGATAGCATCAAACAAAGGAGCCAGTTATCTGGGTCCCAGAGATTTGTCATTTAAATTAGGGAACTGACCCTTCAAGAATAAAATGTCTTGTGAGGACCACAGATAATAAATGTTGTCTGACACAATTTGATATTCCTAAAACAAAAAAAATTTCTCAAAAAAAAAATCTATTCCATCCATATTCCATCTCTTCAATTAGACTTCTGTTAACATAGACTCACAGAGTGTCAGTACTTTAGGTTGAAACATGAACCACATTCTTAGTTTAGATTTGGTTTTATTTTGTCTAGGTCTTTGCACAATTCTCATCCATATAGTCTAGAATTTATTAAAAAAAAAAGGCAACTTCCTTGACCAAGCATCATGACCATGCCTGAGGTTACCTTCCAATTCCTACCAATAATTTGATTTGGGAATGCTTGGTACAATTCATACTACTTGACTCAGTGATTTCTCCCCTCTAGTCATAAACTAAGAAAGTAAAACACAGAAAAGTACAATGTGTACTAAAAAAATTTTTAGCAGCATTTTTTGTAATACCAGAGAACTGGAAGTAAAGTGGGTACTCATTATGGCTGAAAAAATTGTGGCAAATAAATGTCATCATAAAGTAAGATATAGTGAATATGAAGAATTCAGAACCACATGGGAAGATTTATATGAACTGATGCAGAGTAAAATAAGCAGAACCAGCAGAACAAAATTACTCCTGTAATAAAAAAAATTCCAAAAGGTATCAGTTCCATTGGACAGATGATAAAATATACTTCAATCAAACAGCAAACAGGAAAGGGACTGCAGAATGGCTTATGCGTTGTGAAACAATTATTCATTGGTTCTGTTTGTTTAACTGTTTTGCTTGGGAGGGTTCAGCTCTAGGGCAGAAAGTGGACTATATACGGAAATGACAATGACTTAAAACAAACAGAAACACTTCAATAAAATATTTAAAAAATAATAAAACTGCATGAGCAGATACCTTTAAGTAGTTCTGGGACTTTAGGCAAGTAGCAGAACTTCATTGGTTGGACCTTTAGTTTCTTTATCTTTCAAATGAGTAAAGAAGATGAATTAGATGACCTTTAGGGTCCTTTCCAGGTTCAACCAGCTATGATTGCTACTATAACATTGCCCTTTGCTTTAAAAAAATGCTGATTGTGATCTGTGTTTATGGGTGTGGTTGAAAACACCAATCCAGGTCATACTGCCTTCCCAAACTATGCTTGCATAAAGACTTCTCTTCCATTTGTGACTGTAGTCACTCTTTACAGAATTCTTCACTAATGGCAACTCTAGCTCTTAGATTTGATGAAAAAGAGTCACTCACATTCCTGCTGGTGACACACAAGACTGATTTGCCTACTGTGATCATTCTCCAATTCAATATTGTGTTTTAGTACTTGCTGAATTAGTTTTCTTTAACTGACTCTGTTCATGAGTTCACTTCAATGCACAATGACTGCCTGAGCATCCTGTTTCTGTCCATTTTCTTTGCATACTCAGGTCAGACGAGTTGTTGGCTAATGAGCATTGCTTCAGTACTGGCGGAATGGTTATATAATCTATGTCTTCATTGTTGGTGAAACTGGCTGATGTTTCCATGTTCAGGAGGGTTTCTAGAAGCTGCTGGTAAAACTTCTCTAAAATCAAAATGGAATATCCTCATAGATCTAATTGGAATATTACCAGAACTTTGTGAACATTCAGTCTGGTGTTTTTTATTGTTGTTCAGTTGTTTTGAGTTGTATCTGGTTCTTCATGACCTCATTTGGGGTTCTCTTAGCAGAGATACTAGAATGGTTTGCCATTTTTCCTCTAGTTAATTTTTTCAGATTAGGAAACTGAGGCAAAGAGGATTAAGTGACTTGACAAAGTCAATGTCAGGCCAGATTTGAGCTCAGAAAGATGAGTCTCCCCGTCTCCAGGCCTGTCACTCTATCTACTATGCCAGTGTTATAGTAGTACTAAGGTAATTTTATTCTTTATCATGAAATAGAACTTCTCTTCCTCCCCCTACCAGAAGTATTCCTGATCACATTATTAAGTATTGGTTATCCTATTCCCATCTAGGGTAAAACTGTAAGAACATTATGAATTTTTACTCCCTAAAATTTTCATGAATTTTAAAATGCAAATAGAAAATGCCAGATAACTCACATTTATATATTGTTTTAAACCTTAGTGAGTTTGAAATGGATATTTTTGGTTTTTTACCATCTATGTTTCTAGATACATTCTTCTTTCCTCTTCTATCCACAGTCATTCCTTATAACAAGAATAAAAGAGAAAGGGGTGGGAATGGGGGGGAAGAAAACAGTTCAACAGAACTAACATATTAACTCAGTCCAGCAGAATATTTAATAGTTCACACCCATAGCCCCTCACCTCTGCAAAGAAAGAAAGGAGGTGCGTTTTCTCATCTCTTTCTCATTCTCTGTGGTCAAGCTTGATCAGGATAATTACTCAGCATTCGGTTTCAGTTTTCTGTTCTTTCTGTTTACATCATTGTAATCATTGTGTATAGTATTTTCTTGGTTCTGCTCACTTCACTCTGCATTGATTCATATGTCTTTTCCTGCTTCTCTGAATTCTATGCATTCACTATTTTTCACAGCATAGTAATATTCTATTACATTTATGTACTGCAACTTGTTTAGCCACTCCGCAATTGATAGACATCACTTTGCTTACAATTCTCTGTGACTTAAGTGCTTTAATTCTTACAAAACACTTTCCTCACAAATATCACTTTATAGATGAAGAAACGAAAGAAGAGTATTTTCCTGCTATACCACACTGTCTCATCATACTGTCATGACCTAAAAGTTCATGCATGGCAGAGAGCTGACTTGAATCTTAATGCTTTATTTTATTAACATTTTCTAAAAATTGGGACAATATGAATTAAAAGGCTGCTGAGAATGATGGGAATCTTGCCAAATTTTGTATTTTGGGAACTTAACTGGATTCATAGTGTTGGAATAATTTTTGAATCTTAGATCTTTGTTTTGACATCTCACAGTCAGTTACCAAGTATTCATGATGCTCCATTCATATTTCTCTGCCCCCCCCCTTTTGTCTTGATTGCATAGAGAGATATAGTTCAAATCCTAAACACCTTCCAGCTGAACTTCTATAGTTTCCCCAGGGCTGACCTACATGCCTACTATGTGCTCAGAAATGTGTTAGGTTACTTGGAGGGCAAGGAATGGTTTTTGCCTTTGTCTCCCTAGCACCTCAACATTAAATGAGATATAAAACAAGTACATACATGCTCACCTAATGTGTTTGCTGGGGTCATGAATGAAATATCTGAGAGTCATCTCAACAAATCATCCAGCCTTTACTTGAAGACCACATGTGAAAAAGGTTTAGAGGAAAAATGGACTTTAGGTGTCATCTAGGCTAACCTCATTTTACAGATGAGAAGATTGAGGAGAAAGGACTTTCCAAGGTCACAAAGTAATAAATAGCAGAACCAGAATTCAAAGTCAGATCCTTTAAGTCCAAATCTAGTTTTTTTCTACTGTAGCATGGAAGATGTATTTAGCATAGTCAAAGAGAAATACTCTCTACCTGTGGTGTAACAAACCTTAGAACCCTGTCTCCTAAATGAAATCTATAGTCATTCAAATGAGATGAGCACAGTCATTCACAGTGGAAGAAAAAAAAGTAGATGAAAAATACTTATTGTCTAGATTATATATACTGTACATATATGTATGTGTATGCATACATATGCATATTTTATATACATACATACATTTCAAGGTATCCAAGGGCAATTGCTGATTCAGGACTGGAGGTTAGAAGGGTGGTTAGTGCTAGATACATATATCTGGGAATTATCTGCATAGAGATAATCACTGAACCCGTGGAAGCTGATAACGTCACTAAGCAAGATTGTGTCAAGAGAGAAGAAGGCTCAGGGCAGAGCCTTAGAGGACATCCATGGTTAGTAGGCATGATCTGGAGGAAGAATGAGAATTCAAAGGAGAATTCAAAAGAGTGGTCAGATAGATAGGAGGAGAACCATGAAAGAGCCATGTCAAAAAAAGTTGAGAGAAGAGAATATTTCAGAGGAGAGAGTGATCAACAATGTCAAAAGCTGCATAGAGGTTAAGAAGCAAGAGGGTTGTGAAAAGGCATTAGATTTGGCAATTAAGAGATCATTGGAGAGAACAGTTTCAGTGACATGATGAGGTTGGAAGCCAGATAGCAGAGGTTTTAGTAGTGATTGAGAGGAGAAATGTTGGTGGCCCTAAGTGTAAACAGCTTTCTCAAGGACTAGCATAGATAGTAGGATCAAGTGAGGGTATTTTTAGGATGGGAGAGACATGGGCATGTTTATAGGAAGCAGAGAAGGAGCCAGTAGATAGGAAGAAGCTGATGATGAGAGGGAGAATAGAGATATAGAGAGTGCAATCAGCTTGGAGTAGATGAGTAGAATGGCATCAAGGATACATGTAGAGCACAGGTTTTTAACCTGGAGCCCATGAATTTAAAAACATCTTTCTTGGTAATTATCTCAATATAGTCAGTTTCTTTTGTAAGGCTATGCATTTTATTTTATGTATTCAAAAACATCATTCTAAGAAAAGCTCCAAAGGCTTCACCAGCCTGCCAAAGGGATCCATCACACACACAGACACACAGACACACAGACACACAGACACACAGACACACACACACTAAGAATCCCTGATGTAGATGGGTTTGCCTTGGCAGCCTTGGCAAGGAGAAGGGTCATTTTTACATGAGAGAAAGGAGTGAAGGTGGAGATACTGGAATAAGACTTCTGAGCAGTATGAGATGAAGATGAGGGAAGAAGAAGAGGGAACATGTAGGTGAAGAAACCTCAATTTTTCTAGGAACAAATGAATTGAGTTTTTCTGAAAAAGTCAGGGGAGGGAGTTCAGTGAAGCATCTGGGGAGAGATAAGAAGGTTTGGAATAGCCATTGTGATGAATCAGAGAGAGACCTGATTAAGAAGGTATAAAAGGATTGTTTTGCTGCAGTAAGGCCATGTTTGAGATTTAGAGATGACAAATTTATAGTATTCTCATGTATCAATTTCATGACTTTCTCTAGTTCCTACTCAGTAGTACCTAAATAGGAGTTATAGAGGTGGGTAGTGAGGATAATTCAAGGCTGGGATGCGGTAAGGCATGATCAGAGATAGGGTGAGGTCCTAAGTGATCCTAATGGAGTCTAGACTTACACTAATTTACCGTGGTCCAGATGGGGAACGGAGGAGACTTTAGGCCAGTTAGTTAGTGGTCCTCGATTTCCTCATCTGTAAAATGGGAATGATGTTACTTTTACTCTTTACCTCATTGGGTTGGGTTTTTTTTTTTTGAGAAAAATGTTTTGTTGTAAGAAAACTGTAAAGTGCTATATTAAAGGTTAACTATGATTATTAATAAAATACATGTCATTAAGATCCTGAGTTTGAATTTTGCCTTAGATGATTGCTATGTGATCTTGAATGAGCTATTTGACTTCTCAGTCTCAGGTTCTTCATCTGTTAAATGGAGATAATACTTCTGGGGTTGTTGTGGCAATAAAATGAGATCAAATATAGTGCTTTAAGGTACCCAAAGTGCTTCACATGTAACAGTATGTTAATATATGTGAAAGACCTTAGCCTAAAAGGGCCATGGTCTCCCATTGCATCCTGGGTCATCTCCAGTCATCCTGATGAATATCTGGCCCCAGGACCCAGCTGGCTCTGGAGGAGAAAGAGAGGCTGATGACCTTGCACAGCCCTTCCTCTCTCAAGTCAAAGTCAACTGCAAGTCATGTCATCATCTCTCTGCTGTCATGGTCTTCTTTGTGAATGAAAGACAAACACACACTATATTAATACCACATGACAATAACATGATATTATATTTATGTTAAGCATTTTGGTCGGTCCATGAATAAACATTTATTAATATTAATTAATAAACATTTATTATGCATTATGAACCTAGGATACAAAAAGTGGCAAAAGACAACCCTTGACTTCAAGGAGCTCACAATCTAATGGGGGGACAATAGGCAAACAAATGTGTACAAACAAGTTATATATAGGCTAAAGAGGAAGTAGTTAAAACAGGAAAGGCACTAGAATTAAGTGGGGTTGGGAAAGGCTTCCTGTAGAAGGTGGGATTTTATCTGGGATTTAAAGGAAGCCAGGGAAGCATGGAGGAAGAAATGAGGAGGAAGAGCATTCCAGGTGTGAAGGACAGCCAGAGAAAATAGCCAAGAGACAGAGAGAGTGCCTTATTCATGCTTATTTATTCAATTATGCTTATATTATGCTTACTTATTATATGCTTATATTATGTTATGTTATATTATATTATAGATATTATAACATATATTATATTATATTCAATTATGCTTATATTATACTTACTTAATATATGCTTATATTATGCTTACTTATTTAATAGTAAGAAGGTCAGTGTTCTTGTATTGAAGAGTGCCTGGTGGGGAATAAGGTATAAGAAGACTGGAAAGGGGTGGTGATGCTAGGTTATGAAGGGCTTTAAATACCAAACAGAGGATTTTGTATTTGATCTTGGAGGTGTTGGGGAGCCACTGGAGGTTACTGAGTAGAGAGGGTGACATGACAGTACTTGTGCTTTAGAAAAATCACTTTGGAAGCTGAATGGAGAATGGATTGGAGTAGGGAGAGAGCCAAGGAAGGCAGACCTACCAGCAGCATGCTATTGCAATAATGTAGGCATGAGATGCTGAGGGTCTGCACTAGACTAGGGACAGTGTCAAAAGGAGAGAAAAGGGCATATTTGAGAGATGTTGCAAATGTAAAATTGACAGGCTATAGCAACAGACTAGATATGGATGGTGTGGTATGGGAAGGCCAGAGTAGGAGTCCAGGATGATTCCTAGGTTTAGAGCCTGAGGTACTGGGAGGATGATGATAATTACTCTACAGTAATAGGGAAGTTTGAGGGGGAGGGGGGGGTTAGAAATAATGAATTCAATTTTAGATGTATTTATTTTATGGTATCTGATCCAGTTTGAGAGTCTGGAGGCAGTTGAATATGCAAGAAATCATCACAGAGGTTGGGGCAGAAAAGGCAGATTTGAGAATTATCAGCATAGAGATGGTAACTATATCAGTGGGAACTGATGAGATTGTCAAGAGAAGTAGTATAGAGGGGCAAGAGAAGAAAGTCCAGGATAGAGCCCTGGAGGACATTTAAAATTAGAGGTCATGACCTAAATGAGAATTCAGCAAAGGAGTCTGAAAAGGAGAGGTCTGATAGATAGGAGAAGAATCAGGAGAGAGTGGTATCCTAAAAATGTATGAGTATTAAGGAGAAGAAAGCAATCAGCAGTATCAAAGGCTGCAGAAAGGTCAAGAATGAGGATTGAGACGACCACCAGATCTAGCAATTAAGAGATAGCTGGTAACCTTGGAGAGGGCAGTTTTAGTGGAGTGATGAAGTTGGAAGCTGAATTTTAAAGGGCTAAAAAGAGAGTGAGAAGAAAGAGAATGGCCACCTATGGTAGGCTGCCTTCCAGAGGAGTTTAGCCACAAAGGGCAGGAGAAATATAGGATGATAGCAGAGATGGAAAGAGCAAGTGAGGGTTTTTCAGGATTGAGGAGATATAGACATGTTTGTAAGCTGTAGGGAATTAGTACACTGGGAGAGATTGAAGATAAGTGAGAGAGGGGGATAGTAAAGGGAGCAATCTGCTAGAGAATATGGGATGGATATGAAATGGAGGGAAAGTGGAGGTAGTGGCAGAAGGTATAAATGATATATGAGGAGGAAGAGGAGAGAAGAGAGACCTCAAGGCCAGTGGCTTCAGTTTTTTCTATAAACTGTGAGGCAAAGTTCTCTCAGTTGAGAAGGTGAAGGAGAAAGGGTGCCATGAAAAGTTTGAGGAGGTATAAATAGGTTTGGAGAGCTGTTGTAGAGTGGGATAGTGAATTGATAAGGGAAGTATAGCAAGATTGCCTACCAACAGTGAAGGTCCATTTGAGGTTGACTAACGTAAACCTATGGTGGACTCAGTAAGATCAGTTGTGTGATTTTATCTACCTTTGTTTGGTAGCACATGTGTAGGAGCAAAGGCAGTGGATGATGGGAGTCACCCAAGGCTAAGGATTGGCAGGGTGCAATCAGCAATATGATGAGGGGGCCAGACACTCAAGAGAAGAGACCAGTGTAGAGTTGAACTGTTCACCAAGGAATCAAGATGAGAAAAGAAGGACAGACTGACTGGTGTAAGGGTCTGAGAACTGAAGGGTCAAGGGATCAGAAGTCATAATGTGGACAAAGAATCAGGTTTGATAGGGAAAGGCAGACAGAGAGGTAGAAAACCAAGAGATTATGGTCAGATAAGGTGATTTTAGAATTCTTGAACATAGAGGTGGTACATTTGTGAGTAATGGCATGATTTAAGGGTTTGACCATCTTTGTGTGGTGGCTGAAGTGGGATAATGGAGAATATCATGGGAAGAGAGAAGGTTGAAGAACTGAGTGGTTAGCGTGCTTGCGGGAGTCTATGTCTATTAATATATCTGTCTCCTAGTATGAGGGCAGAAGTTGGGGGAGGAGAGAAAAATCATGAACTAATTGAAGAAAGAAGGGGAGTCAACTGGAAACCTGGAAACCATAGCTACCAGGATTTTGATTGAGTGGTAGATATGGATTGCATGAACCTCAAAAGAGGAGAGGTTATTAAGAGATGGAAGTAGGGGGAGAACCTGGAAGTGGCAATGGAGAGCAAGGATTATTCCAACTCCCTACCTCTGACCAGTGAGCAGAGGGGAATTAGTGAAAATGCAGCTGGTAATGGAAAGGGTGGCCAGAAAGTAATCAAAATGTAATCAAGATGTAATCAAGGCAGAGCCAGGTCTCAACAGGTCACAGTGGAAGTGGTGCATAGTGTTTAGTTGCTACTCTGGGGTGGGAGAGTTGAGAGGGATGAGAAAATAAGGACCCTCAAAGCACTATATACATGTGATTTTATTATTATTATTATTATTGTTATGATTATTATTATTAATAGACCAAGGTTGGCCATTGAGATGAACTGAGAAAACACAACTCCCTTCTCTGCAGAGGTGGGAGCCTGTGGATATGAAATATTGTGTATAGTCACACTTGGTTGACATATTGGTTGATTTTTCTAAACTTATTTTTCTCTTTGTGTTTTTAGTTTTGTTACAAGGGATAGTTCACTGAGGAGGTTTTATTCAGAAATGAAGGTGATATTAAAAGCAAAATATATCAATTTTTTAAATTTCAAAGATGAAAAGTTATCTCTGTTAGTATGATTCCAAGTAGATGGACGTGCTCAATTCAAATAGTTTACCTTCATGTTCACTTAATATCCTGCAGATTGCCCAGTGCTTTAGTTTGAAAGGATCTCTAAAAAGTGAAATTTCATCACCAGATATGTCACGCTTTCATTTTATTTCAGTTAACATTGTAGAGAGCTCTTTCAGCTACATATATATATGTAGCAACCCTTTTGCAACTTGTCACCTGAGAAGGCCCATAGGCTACAGGAGCTGAGAATGCCCAGTTAAGCCATCCACACCCATTGTGTGAATACTGGGGCTCCTTCCCCACCTTTCTCAATCATCACTCCCCCAGTGCCTCAGGGAGTGGTATAAGAGTCTGTTTCCGCTTCTAAGCCACAGCTGGTACAGAGTCAGGTTACCTCATAGTACAATTGAGCATCTGATTGTCAGGCCTGTGGAGTAACCTGCACAGTTGGTTGTACTTTTCAGGGTTAGGAAGGGAATGACAATGAGGCCACCCCTCCTAGAAGTACTACCCAAATGGTCTGGCATCGTGGTAATTTGCTGGGTTGTTTTATAGATATTGATTCTAACCCTTCTTTGGCAAAGAAACCTTAGCTCCCACTGCCCCGTGGTAGATCTTTGGTTGGCTCTGTGGGAAAGTAAATGAGAAGTCAGTATATTCATGCCATTTCTTTCCGTATTTCTGCGTCCCTCCGATTTTATGTGTAAGAGTCAGGAATGAAGGGAGGGATCGTGGATAAAGAGAAACACCCTTAGAAATCATTCAGCCCAACCCCCTCATTTTAATGTCAAGGATATTAAGAGCCACAGAAGGGAAAAGGATCATAGATTTAGAGCTAGAAGGGGCCTTATGAGGTCATCTGATCCAACTCCCTCATTTTGAAAAGGAAGAAATTGAGGCCCAGGGACATTAAGTGATTTGCCCAGAGTCACACAAACAGATTTGAATCCAGGTTGTCTGGTTCTAGTTTCATCTGAGCCTTTTCTACCATATCACCAGGATGCCCATAAGATGATCTCCAGATTAAGCATTTGCCAGAAATCACCAGCGCCACTTACAGAAGTTGTATATAGGCTTTCCTTGGAGGTTTGCAAAGCACTTTACAAATATTATCTCCTTTTGTCTTTATAACAACTCCAAGAGGTAGGTGCTAATATTATTCCTATTTTGAAGGCCAAGAAACTGAGTCAGGCAGAGGCCAAGTGACTTGCCCAGGGTTACACAAGTAGTTTCTGAGGATGGATTTGAACAGAGGTCTTCCTGACTCCAGGCCTCATGTCCCACTTGACTTGCCTGATAGGTATCCATAACACAAGAGAAATTATCCAGCACCTAGCCCACCATCCTGCATATAGTAGGTATTTAATAAATGGTTGTTAAATTGAACTGAATTGAAACAAGTGTTAGAATCATCTAAGGATGTGCAATGCATATTTGATCCTTTTGTCGAGACTCTACTCCCTTCCTGTACCTGTGTGACTTTGCATATCTTTACCACGTTTGACCAGCTCTTCTGTCCCCAAAAGTCTGTTTTAAAACTTTATTTTTAGCCCCCAGAGGGATTTCTAGAGGTAACCCCTGTGTAGCCACGGTAACATGTGGTTATGTCTTGGAGGAACCTACCTAAAAATAGTTGGGGCAACAACAGGTGGCTCCCCTGCCCTTCCTCCTTTCCTCCCACCCCTAATCCCCTAAGAGGAAGGTGAACTTTCACTATGGGGAGCTACCTGATTTCCATGATCAGCCAGCCATGCCTGCCCTCTCTCTGAAGATGCAGCCTCCTAACATTGCTGCTGACTATATGTGCAGGAAAACAAAAAGAAGGGATAGAAATTGAGGCTATTCTTCTTTAAAATGTACATTCGTTCATTCAGTTATCCTTTCAATCTTTCATTTGTAGATAAACATTTAAGGAGACTCTGCAAATAACATTTGGATGCCCTGGACTCCAGGGTGTGTGTGTAGTGTGTGTGTGTATGTGTGTGTGTGTGTGTGTGTGTGTGTGTGTGTGTGTGTGTGTGTGTGTTTTACAGATAATGAAACTGAAGCACAGAGAGGATGGGATGGCAAACTACTAGGATATTTAAGCAAGTGAAAAAACACTCAGTAGTATATGTACACATAACTATTGAGACAACAGGAAGGAAGTGAGGGAAGTGGACGATGCATCTGAGTGTATAGGAGAAGGAGGTGACATTTTAGTCAAGGAGGGCTTCTTGGGAGGTCTTCAGGCTAGTCTTAAAGGAAGTAAGAAATATGGTTTGGTCAAAAAGAGGGGGAAAGACACTCCAGGCAGGGAGAATAGCATAAGTCAAGGGACTGGGGCAGAAACAAGTGTTTACAGCAAATAGCTCTTTCTAATAAGACCAAACATTCCAAATTGATTCTATCCCATTCTTTCCCATCCCTATGTACACACAGTTCTTCAAGGAGCTCTGATTTTGTCAGTCTGGGTCCTCCTCTCTCCACTGATACAGACCTTGAGATGGTATGTCTCCCACTTTCTCCAAAAATATGTCACTTTAACCTGGTGATAAATACCTCTGAATTTAGGTAGGCTAGCTCTCAGAATCCGGATGTCATTCATCTCAGACTTGGTATATCTAAATGTATCTTTTTTTCCATTTCTTGAATTTTTTTTGTCTTTTTTATTTCTCTAAAATGTCTCCTGTTATTTATCTAGATTCTTCTCTAAGCCTCTCAGAGGCACCTCTAAGTAGACTCATACTGAGAGACTGAGCCAAGTTTAAAAGAAACAATCTCCTCTTCTGTGCCCATTGGGTCATAGCAAAAGGAGTGGTGAGAGGAAGGGCATGGTCAGTCTGCTATGATTTTAAGGTTCTGTTGCTGCTATTGTTCTAGGGTTTCTGGGAATCCTGAACAAAGGGACAAGTGTTCTCAGTTTCCGGACTGAAGTGGATACTTGGGTGAAGAGAGGTACCTGGTACAACAAGAACCACCCTTTTTGGAACCTGTTGCTAATTAAGAGATCAAAAGATTGCGGCATGCTTTGAAATAATATACAAGATTAAATGATCTTGTCTTCCCTCTAAGGTGAGCAGGGGCATATATACCATGGAAACAACAGCTGCGTGAAGTCATAACATTGGTAGATTTTTCACCAAGATGGTGGTAATAATAATAGAATAGCAGTGGTAATAGGAATAGGAGTAAGACTAAGAGTAATAGTGTGGTGGTAGTAAAGGAAGAGGAAGAGTAATAGTAGTAGTAGTGGTGATAGTGATGGTAATAGTAGTAGTAGTGGTAATAGGAGAAGGAGTAACAGTAGTAATAGAGTAGAAGGAGGAGTAATAATAGTAGCAGGAATAATAGTAGTAGTTGAGTAGTAGTGGCAATAGTAACAGTAGTAGTAAAGTAGGAGTAGGAGTAATAGCAGTAGCCAGAACAGTAGCAAGAATAGTAATAATAGTTGTAGTAATGGTGGTGGTGGTAGCAATAGTAGGAGTAGGAGTAGAGTAGTAGTGTTAATAGGAGGAGGAAGACCAGAAGTAATAGTAGTAGTAGAGTTATAGTACTAGCAGGAGTAGTGGTAGAAATAGTAATAGTAGTAATAATAGTAGGAGGATGAGGAGTAATAGGAGTAGGAGTAATACTCTTTTATTTTTATTAATTTTTAATTTATGGAATAAAACAAGTATTTCTATAATACAATAAAAAAGATGATCACACATGAAACTGCAAATCTGCTATGCACAATTTGCTATTTCTTTCAAATATACAACAAAATTGTCATGTAAATTTCTTTTTTTCCTTCCCTTCCCCCCTGCCCTAGAGATGTGTGTGTGTGTATATATATTTTATATATATATATATATATATATATATATATATATATATATATGTATATACACACATATACATGTATATATATATTCTATACATACTTTTATATCAGTTCTTTCTCTGGATTCCTATAGCATCTTTCTATATATGTCCTTTATAGTTCATTTGGGTATTTATAATATTCAAAATAACTTACTTGCTCAAAGTCATTCTTAAGATACTATTGCTGTTACTATATACAATGTTCTCTTGGTTCTGCTCATTTTGCTTTTCATGTTTTGTGCAAAACTTTCCATGTTTTTCTAAAATTACTGAGCTCCTCATTTCTAATAGAACAGTAGGAGGAATACTCTTACTAGAAGTAGTAGTAGTAGTAGGATTAATAGTAGTAGCAATGGCAAGAGTAACAATACTTGCATAGTAATAGGAGGAGGAGGAGGAGGACAAGGAGGAGAGGGGTGGCAGCAGTAGTAGCAGTAACTTCTGCTGCTTTTGATTCATTTCAGAAAATTTGCCTAAGTTAGAAAGAGGTCTTATGTTTGGAACACATAAATTTAGTCAACTTTCTATTTTTCGTGTGTGTATTTCAGTATATGAAGCTTTGATGGTGGGATTGGAGGTCAAGGAAGGAAAAACAGTGTCAGAATCCCCACATAATAATTCAGGTGACTATAGTATAGGGAAAAGTAATAACTCTGAAGAAGCTTTGGAGAAAGTTTCAAAATCTAGCCAACTGGTTCTAAAAATTTTGGATTTTTAGCCCAAAAGTTATCTATAATTTTTGGATTTTGCAAAGAGGCAAAATCTGGCTTTAAAAATCAGTAAGACTTTAAAAGAGGTGTTATAGGGTCTTGAGGAATAAGCAGAAAAATGTACAGCAAGCTCCTTCCTTTCCCCTGCCTCCCCAAACCCTCAAATAGATTTAGAAACTCTATCAGACCAAATGTAAATGGAGATATGCAAGGAAAAGGTATAATGAGTCATTTTTCCAGCCCAGGTTGGTGCAGGGGGATCTGTGGACACTGGAGACAGGGTCTGTCTAGGATTCAGGGAAAGGTAGGACACCAGCACAAGACAAGGTCCTATACCCATGACAGGACATCACCATGGGAGTAGTTGCCAACTGGCAACTTTGTCACCCACTACCTAGCCCCAGGCCACAGATCCAGGGTGGACTAAGGAAGGTGCCCACAAAGGGTGTTTTGGGGTAAGAAGCAATCCAAAGTCCCTAGACGGTGTACGGAGAAGCAAGTTTACAAATAAGAGGCACTGAGATTACTCAGATCCCAGAAGCAAAGTAGGATCTCATTTCCAGCTTCTTCTAGCCCAGTCTGACACCTACAGAGAAATAACCAACACAGGAATTCCAGGCCAAAGGATAACCTGCAGTTCCGCCATTTTGATCCTACAGAGGTTCCTAGCTAGCTGATAGTGACTGAGTCCAGCCAGCATTTTACCATTATTGTTGTTCAATCGTTGTCAGTTGTGTCCAACTCTTCATGATCCCAAATTCTATGACTGTTTATCTAGATGCACAACAGTAAGCCTTTGATACCTATGTAGGCCAAAGGAGTATTATTAAAGTATTAATATCCTTAATATACTAACTGCTTATCCTAAAGAGGTATAGCTTTAAACTGACATATAAAAGTTGTATATTGACATACACACATATGAAAAAGTAACTCATGGTAGATGTTGTAGTAAGCACCCATAATCGTAGGGAGGCTGAAGCTGGCAGATTTCTAGAGCTCAGGAACTCTGAGTTTCATTAGGCTATGTTGATTGTGTATCCAAACTGTTTGGCGTTAATGTGGTAATCCTCCCAAGAATGAGGAGCCACTAGGTTGTCAAAAGAAGAGCAAACAGTCTCCAGGTCAAAACGGATCAGGTCAAATTTCCTGTGCCTATCAGTAGTGGGGCTGGATCCATGAGTAGTCTCTTCACTTCCAGGCAAGATGGGGACACCCAGTCTTAAAAAAAAATCTAGTTTCTCTCATCTAATGTGGGAGAGGGCAGAGATCAGCAAAGGGATGAATGGAAACAAATTATATCTAAACAGGTGATATTAGTTTGAAAAACAAGTTCTAACTAGTTTAGCCAAGTTACTGAATTCCAGTTCTGTATTAAATATTTTCCTTCCTTCCTTCCTTCCTTCCTTCCTTCCTTCCTTCCTTCCTTCCTTCCTTCTTTCCTTTCTCTCTCTTCTTCATTTTGCATTTGCATTTGGCAAAGGTATATTTCTGAAGGTAATTATGCCACATGGTGCATGTGAGTGATTATCTTAGTTTGTACATCAGGTGATCTTCTGCATGTCTTCTATGAGTGCTAGGATAGCACTGTAAAAATACTGAGTTCTAAGTTCAGCAGCCTGGATAATTATTAGCAAAAAAAAAAAAAAAAGACTGGCAATTTACCTAATAACTTTATTACAAATGCAAGAGTT
Organism: Pseudochirops corinnae; assembly: GCA_028646515.1. Lineage (NCBI taxonomy): Eukaryota > Metazoa > Chordata > Mammalia > Diprotodontia > Pseudocheiridae > Pseudochirops > Pseudochirops corinnae. The sequence continues at coordinate 35,915 of JAQQSV010000153.1, forward strand.
ATTTGGCATATATAATGCTGAGTGGAAAAATAACTGAGTTTAGATGATCAAGAAAGACTCCACTCTTACAAAACTAAGTGGGAAAAAATCGAGAGGTTGTTCTTTCTCATCCAGCTGGCAACTATGTTTAGAAGTGTACTTCAAGACACCTGTTTAGGATTATATATGGTATTAATTATGAATTTAGTTTGGACTCAATGTAAAAGTGACTCAACTCACCCGGATTCTTTGTTATTTTCAAAATGAACCAGAGGATCACAGAGTAACATCTCTTGAAATTCATCCACTCTCTCCTCAGGTAGCCACAACATTAGTTCAGGGCTCTCATCACTTTTCACCTGGATTATTATATTATATGATACATAATATATATATTAGATCATCATATATTATATGTATTATATTATATATTATCATATATTATATCATTATCATATATCATATTATATCATATTTTATTATATTATATCCTCCTAATTGGATTTCCTATCTTTAATATCTCTTTATTTCAATCTATCCTCCACACAGCTGATAGATGGCAGGTAGGCAGGTAGGTAGGTAGGTAGATAGATAACTAGAAAGAACATTTATTTACTTACTATGATTTATTAACTAACTATGTGTCTGATGTGTCAGGCACTCTGCTAAGTGCTAGGGATACAAAAACAGGAAAACAAGAAGATTTCTATCCTCAAAGAGCCTACATCTGATGGGGAAGAAAAAATACAAAGAGGAGCTGGAAAGAGATGAGAAAGGAAGAAGGTGAGAGGGAATTTAAACCATAGAGATATAAAGGATAGGAGCTAATTAATATAGGCAATAATCTTGCTAGGGAATTCTATCTCTAAATTACCACCATGGCAAGAAAGTTAGTCTTGGGCTACTTGTTCAAATGAGGATCAGAGGCCTTTGATTCCTTATAGTTTTTTCCTTGATATTCTTTTTTTTTTGTTTTTGGAGAGGGGAAGGCAGGGTAATTGGGGTTAAGTGACTTGCCCAAGGTCACATGGCTAGTAAGTGTTAAGTGTCTGAGGCCTGATTTGAACTCGGGTCCTCCTGATTCCAGGGCCAGTGCTCTATTCACTGTGCCACCTACCCATGCCCCCTCCCTTGACATTCTATATAAGAATGTTGTCAACTTCTATAGAGGAAAGGATTAAATTTCTAATACATAAAGATTCTAACTAAAGGGGAAAATGCCTTACTCAATAATAGAACTATGTAAAAGTGTGTGTATGCCTGCGTGCATTCTCTAAGAAGCAACACCAATCCATTTACATTGTGAAGAAGAGGGACGGCATTTGCTTTTACAAATTTCTAAGAAGCAAACATTTTCTTGTACACATCATAAGAAAGGTCATAGAAACACAAATTAGACATAATAAAATTAATTGTGTCAGTTATTGGTTACGGAATCCTAGAAAATGATCTTCTAAAACTAAATCATGTTCTAAAGGTCACATCAGGAAAGGAAGCTCTCAGCTCATGACCCTTCCAATCAGAGTTGTAAAAAATGGTAATTGTTCAGTCATTTCAGTCGTGTTTGATTCTTTGTGACCCCATGTGAAAGAATAGTGATATTTAAGTGATGGCTTTTAGCCCCTTGGGGTCTTTTTATTGTGTGATCTGCAGTATCCCATGATCTATTTCCATAAATAAGTCAATGATATCTGATCCTACACAATTCATGTGACTCTTTGAGTCGATGGTGAATAAAGATGTGATTCTACACTTGTAAACTTTATTAAAAAACACCCTGTGTGTGGTCAGGTGTTACATTTATGTTGAAGGGTCCAATGACAAGACATCAAATGGTCTAGGTCATAGGATGTGGGGAACCTGCAACCTCAAGGCCAGCTGTGGCCATCTAGGTCCTTAAGTGTGGTCCTTTGACTAAATCCAAACTTCACAGAACAAATCCCCTTAGTAAAAGTATTTGTTCTTTAAAAACTTGGACTCACTCAAAAGGCCGCACCCAAAGACCTAAAAGGCCACATGTGACCCCAAGGCTGCAGGTTCCCCCTCCCTGGTAGGAAATAGAAGAACTATTTGGAACTCTTGCAGGCATCATCCCTGATTAATTGTTATTTTTGCAGATACTAGAATATATTTACTTTCGATTTATACTATCTCCCCAGTGCTTGATGACTTTTCATTAAAGAATAATTAAACAACCCAATATATACCCACAGTGACCCTTCCTACCCAAGAATTGATGGCTTGTTGTAGAGCATAAAGTTGAGGACTTGCCTTTGATTCAAAGACTTAAAAAAAAAACAAGTTGCGGATCTTAGTATCCTCTGACTTTGATAGAAATTCAGCAGTAAGCTGAAAGCATTTTGGAAATAACAGGGTATGAAGGTTTGCAGAGCAAAAATAGAAGTTTGCATATGTCTCTAGACTCCACAAGTACCACCAAATAGACAATTAACTTTAGGCTTTATTTACTGATTTGAAAGCAAACTACATTTTCCTTCCACATTAGTGGTTTTTGTGTCTTCTCTTTGTCTGTTTCTATCATTTCTGCCACCGTTTGTAAATAAATATGTCTCATGTTTTGGATGTATGTTGTCCCTATAAGTAGACAGGATAAAAGGGATAGTAGACCTTCATTTGGTTTTATATTCTTCATTAAAGGAAGGGTTCCAGTAAATATAATTGGGGCACTTAATCATGCTTTGATGAAAGTCACCAATCATTAGGGAAATGTTGTGAATGGAAAGTATTTTCTAATATCTCTAAAATAATAATTAGTCAGGAATGGTACCTGTGTGCAGCAGTTTACGGTATTCACAGAATCTCCCAAATTTAATTCATTACAAGTTGGTAGATCTTTGAACAAATGTGCATTTTGTATATTTGGGTGTGTATGCTTTTATACACACACACACACACACACACACACACACATACAAAGAGACATATATCACATATAAGGTTGCAATAGTCTGTTGGCCTCATTTTTTTTGTTTCTCCAATCCATCCTTCATGATCTTTCCATTCCTCTGTTCAAAAACAAATAAATAACTTTCCCTGGTTCCCTATTGCTTATAAGAAAAAAAAAATACAAATGCCCTGGCTAGCATTTAAATATCTCCACACACTGGTCTCAACTTATGGTTCCAGCTGTGTTTCATGCTAGTTGCCTTCATAGACTCTATGTTTCAGCTAAGCTGTTTCCTGACCTTGTCCTATAATCTTTTCCTTCACATAACTTCATGGGATATTCCCAATTGCTGAACAAACTAACCTCCTCATCACTAATTATTGAAGTTCCTTTGTTTCTTTAAGACCTCCAGATGAAAGTCACCCTGGGCAAGTCACATAACCTGTTTGATTCAGTGTCCTCAACTGCAAAATGGGGATTATAATAGTTTCTACCCCCAGAGTTGTTGTAAGGATTAAATGAGAGAATATTTGTAAAATTCTTAGTACAGTGCTTGGCACACAGTAGGCACTTAATAAATGCTTATTTCCTTCTTTCTCTTAATTTGTTATCACTTTGTTTCCATCACTCTTAGTTCAACAAACATTAATTAATCACTTACTTAAGAGCAAGGCTCTATGCTAGGTTCTGAGATTAAAAATGAAAAAAGATAAAGAACACAAATCTCACCCTCAAGAAGCTTACATTCTACCTCGTGTCATATTTATTTTTGTGCACTCCATAGCCACCCTATTAGATTATAAGCTCAAGAAACTTCTTTTTCATCCTTGTATTTCCAGCATCCATGACAGTGCCTTTACATAGTATTCCAATAGCCCATTCAATATTTCAGTGACTCATTTTTGTAGGTACTCCTTCCAAAGTATAGCCATCACCCCATCCATGCCTTTTAGTCCTGTGCTCCTCACTGATTTTCTCTAGTAATTCATCCAACATTCTAGAGGTCTTCCTCTATGTCTCCAAATATTATATACAAGAGCAGTATACATGCTGTTCATCTGTAATAACTCATTCTCACTCTCCCACCTGGATGCATTCCTTTAGACTTTTCCATCATGATCTCAGAACTAGATACCTTCCTTCCTTCTCCCCACCCCCAACCACTCTTTTCAGCTTCCTTTTGTTTATTATCTTCCTTTATTATATAGTAATATCCTTGAGAGTGGGGAATGTCTTTCTTTTTTCATATTTGTATTCCCAGAGCTTAGTACAGTTCCTGGCACATGGTAGGTACTTAATAAATTTATTAACCCATTAACTCACTACATGACTGGTCCATCTTCCTTTACAGACATACATCTCTTTGATATCATCTTTTGTGCCATTCCTTGCACTTTGATAATCATTGATAACATACTTATACCCTTCATTAAATATGTCTATTAATTATTCTTTTGTGTCACCAAGTTTGTGGTACTTTATGATTCAAAGACATACTGCATCATCAGGATAACATTGGTATTAAAAAGAGCGGGGTTTGTTTCAGGGAGATGCTTGGCGTCTTTGAAAGTGCTACTCATTCTCACAAAGTGCAATCCAGTCTGCTTATTTCTTGTTGAATTATGGGTCCACGTCATTGTCCATCTGCAAGATCTCTGATGGGATAGCACAGGGGGATTTTTCATCAATTTGGATATCATAGTCTATTTCTCTTCATCCACTTAGCTTTTTCTGTATGGATGGTTAGGATAACTTTTTAAAAATGACTATGGATCTCTCTTAGGAGATTGTATAATGCTCCTGCACTTGAAACACTCAATACAATGTCACCTCTCTATAAGGAATCACCCATCTATTTGGATTCTAAGCAGGACATTCTCTATGACAATAGTAGATTCCTCTGGTGAGCATATGCTTCCTTGTTTTATGCCACGTGTGGTTTTAATAATCAGAGGAACATCAAGCAAAGTTATTTCTGCTGTTGTGTCTATCAAGGAATTTTGTATTATCTTAGTATGTACACAGGAGATATCATGCTGGAAGAGGATATTTGAGGCTGCATTGTGCTCCACCCAATTATGTCCTTTTAAAAAATATTTTTTTAAAAAACACCAAACAATAGAACTTTGTATTATTTGCACTTTTCATTGTGTGACTATAAAAATGCAGTCTGCTATAGAATATCACTTGTAAAAGTCTACCTGTTCTTTTCTCATATAATCATGAAAGGTGCCCTCAATATATATGTAGATTATTCTCACAGAGTGATAAGAAATTAAGTACTGTAATTATTGATGCCCTCTATCCTTGATTTCCCCCTTTTATTTAATATCTTCTCTTCTTTCAGCTATCATAAATTAAGTATTAGCTGGCATCACAGGCTTGGATCATTATGACTTACTGAGGAGCAACTGAGAATTAAAGTTTTCTAGTGTAGTCCAGGGATAGGATGGGGAAGGGGTGGCAATGAAAAACAAGTAGAAAATTTTTTACTTTATGTCTACATTAAGTTTTGCTAACTCACATCATTTTTTAAATATGCTGTGGGAGCTTATTCTGTAAAGGAACATTAGTGAATTCTCTTATCCAAAATCTTTTATCATGACAATATTATTCTCATTATTTATCTTTTTAAAAATTATATTTCCCTTAATTTTTTTTCCTTTATACAGCTATAGAAGTATGGAAACATATATACATACATACTATATATATAATATACGTGTATGTGTGTACATATTGTGGAGAGGGAAAGAGGGGAAATTGAATCTGGCTGGTGGGGTATAGCAACATAGTCTATATATTTTTCTTTGTTTGCCAAATTGCATAGACTGTCTCTGTGTGGAACAGGAAGGAAAATAAGTCAGGTTTTAAGGGTAGTGAGTTATGTAATATACATAGGCCCAAAGTATTTGGGGGAATATGGTCTCAAAAGTATGGTGTGGAGGAACCAAGTGAAAGCACTCTTTGGAGAGCAGTTGAATAAAAAGAGAAATTGTGTCATTTTTGGCCCAAACTTCCTTTATGTATAACTGGCCTGGTTCAATCTCTTTTCCATTTTTGTCTTGTTTAGTGCTATTTCTACTCTCATGTATGTTGAGATGTTAGAATCCAAATATGCTGGCTCCACCAGTATTGATGGAGAAAATAATTTGTCACAGAAATTTTGACAACTCTTTCTTATTTTCATCTATTTACAAAGAATATTTACTTTTTAAATGTTTATTCATTAAAATACCTGAAAAATAGTCAATCAGCCTTTGCTTGAAGACATTTAGTGAAGGGGGTACTGCTACCTCTTGAGAAAGTCCATACCATTTGGGGATAGTTCCAAATTTAGGAAGTCTTTCCTTATTTCAGCCTAATTATCAGTGCTTTTGTAACTTATACTTATCATTCCTACTTCTGTCCCATGAGGCCTAACAGAACCAAGGCTCATGATATCCCTGCAAACACCTGAAGTGAGCTATCATACTCTACTTAAATCTTTTCTTCTCTAGGCTACTCGTTTCCACTTTTTTCACTCAGTCTTTATATGGCATCCTTTAAAGGCCCTTTCCCATTATGATCAATCTCCTTTGTATGTTCTCCAACTAATTGTCCTGCTACAGTGCCTATCAAAGGTATATGACAGGCTAAGTAAAATGACTAGCCATCCAAATGTATGTCAATTTAGACAATATGTCCTTTTCATCCACTTTATATTTCTTGTATGGATTACCAGACATTTGGTGGTTGTGAATCTCCTTGATAACACAATGTAGTATTTCTGGGGCTGAATATAATCATCATAATGAACATTTGGAGACCCTCACAATTTATACGGAATCTCTTCCATTTGGATTTTGTACATTATATCCATAAGTCACTGGCAAATGCTTTTGTTTAACATATACCTCCCTGATTTATGCCTCAATTGATATTGATACAGGAATATCCTTGAATAAAGCTTCATCTACCAGAAATTTTGTATGATCTTAAGATATGCATAAGAGATACCCTGTCGGGGGATTCTTTAAGTCTACATTTTACTCAATGGAGTAAAGTTATTTTTTGTACAATTTTCAATTGTCTCACTATAAAGACGAGGTTTGTTGAGAATCATAAGTTTGTTCCCTTCTCTTATTTTTATCTATATTTTATATGAATGAGAAATTAGGCATATGGTTGTTAGTTACTGATTGATGTCTTCTTGATCACTTTTTAAAAAGAATTAATAATACCCTATTTTTTCTGTGGTTTTTTTTTTTCAGAATATTCTCATCTTCAAGATAGCTTGAACATCTATTCTTGAGTAACTTTAAAGTTCCAGAATGGATTTTTTTTTTCTGTATTTAGTCAAGTGTGGCCACTGTTCCCATCTTCATCTTCTTAAGTTTGATCTCTACTTCTTCACATGGAACACTAGGTAGTGAAATTATAGATTTTCATCAATTATAAGAATAGGATGTTATAGAAATGCTGGAAAATCTGTACCATTTCACATTTATTTGTTACCCTCTTTTCAATTTCATCTGTAAATATTTTTTTTAATTAAAACTTTTATTTATTTTAGTTTACATCATTCATTTCCATGAAATTTTGGTTACAAATTTTCTCCCCATCTTTCCCCTACCTACCACCCCAAAACAGCCATCCCATTGTATAACCCCTCCCCCAATCTATTCTCTCCTATGTCCTCCCCCTTCACCCCTCTGACTTTCTGGTAGGGCAGGATGGATCTCCCTACCACACGTAAATACTCTTAAGAAAACCTTGCCTGAATGAATCTCATGCAAAATTTTATGCAAGCATATTTTCCCTGTTTTGTGAGATAAATGAATGAAAAGGCATTTATTATGTGCCAAGAACTTTGCTAAGTACTAAGAATACACATAGAAAAGAAAGTCATTCCCTACAATCAAGGAGTTCACCTTCTAACTGGGAGCTACAGCAGAAAAATTCAGCTACAGGGCTTATGGAAAGGTCTAGTGATCCTTAGTGCACAATAAAAAGATGGGTACCAATGCCCAGAGGTTCTTAGTGCATACTTTATCATATAAGATTCTATTTTACCAAAAAAAATTATACTTGATGACTTCCTGCTCATCAAGGAAGTGTGAGCCTGGAAATGTAAACAATTAGTATTAACTATTAATTCAATGATCAGAGATAAATGCAACTCATGAATTTATTTCACCAGTTCTTCTGGTTGGACTGTGAAATTGAATATATTCAGTATATCTAAGGTCTTGATCTGAGCAAAAACCATGTTGTACATTCTTATTATGATAATTTTATAACTATGTTAAGACCATCATTTCAAAGCCCAAATTAATTTCTTATAATGCCACCTCCTCAAATAATAGTAATTAACATTTATATAGTGCTTTGAGGTATACAAGGTACTTTACATACATTATCTCATTTAATCCTCATAACAACCCTGTGAGATCAATGCTATTATTATCTCCATTTTATAGGTCTTCTTGATGGTCCATAAACAAGATATTCCCTCTCTCAGCTCTGGGCATTTTCTCTGACTGTCTTCCATCCCTGGACTACTCACCCTCCTCATCTTTTAATCATTCCTATTTATCTTGCATATAGCTTGTTTGTATGTATTTTTTTGCTCATTTTCTCCTTCATTAGATTGTGAGCTTCTGGAGGGCAAGGACTGTCTTTTGACTCTTTTTGTATCCCAGCACTAAGCACACAGTAGGACCATAGTAAGGCATATAGTAGGGCTTATAGTAGGGACTTAATCAATGACTGATTTCATAGATGAGGAAACTGACAATGAATGAAAGATGTGATATGGCTCTCCAAGGACTATAAGTGGCTGAGACAGGACGCATGCTGTATGCCCAGCAGTCTAATGAGTGAGCCACCTACCTGCCTTAAATAAAGAGCACAAGAGGGAAATCACACATCAAATGGTTCACAAAAAGAGGTTAGGAAAGATGATGACTTCATCAGAATTTCTTTAGCTCACTCTTACCACGTTTTCTTTCATCTGTAAGAGGGAAAACATTTCAACTTGAACATGAAGAAAATTGGAGGCAGAACTCATGGTCTTCTCTCTATTCTGGGCCTTATGTAAACATCAGTGATTAATTGTATAAAGGTTGGAAGAGAAATCACAGCAAACTTTTCAAAAAGTTTTTGAAAGGTGAGCTGCTACAAAATCATAATCAACTCAGGAAGATTTGGGTTCAAATCGAGACTCAGATCTTTAATTAGAGCTAGCCACTTAACCAGCCCTCTGCCTCAGTTTCCTCATCTATAAAGTGGGGATCATAATAGCCCTTACTTCCCAAGGTGGTTGTGAGGATCAAATAAAATCATATTTGTAAAGTAAAACCTTGAAGTGTTCTGTAAGTGCTAGCTATTAGCTACATAAATGATTATTTTTAAATGTAAAGGGCTGCACAAACTCAAAGCACTATAGAAATGCCGTCTCTTATTTATCTTGTGGAGTTCGTTTGGAATATTGATCATGCCTGGATCTAATAATCACTCACGTTTTTATAGCACTTTGAAGTTTAAAAACTGTTTTTCTCAACACAGACCTGTGAGGAAGGTGGCAAAAGTATTATCCCCGTTCTACAGATGAGGAAACAGAGAGGTTAACAACTTTGGTAAGTGAAATAAATGCTTATTGACTGACTTTCCCATTGCTGAGCCATTGCCAATTTTCTTGACCTATGTCTGTCTTACCCACTGTCTGACTCTGATAACTCTGGAGGAGAAAGTGAGGCTGGTGACTTTGCACAGCCCTGCCTCACTTAAATCCAATTCACTTGCAAATCAAGACATCACCTTCCTGAAGTCTACAATCCTTTTCAAGAATGAAGAATAGACAACAATCTGCCCGTTGTTATCGCACAGAAAGGGTCTGTGGTAGAAAGGTGGCACAGTGGACAGAGCACCAGCCTTGGAGTCAGGAAGATTTGAATTCAAATTTGGCCTCCGATATTACTAGCTGAGTGACCCTGGACAAGTCACTTAACTTTGTTTGCCTTAGTTTTCTCATCTGTAAAATGAGCTGGAGAAGAAGATAGCAAACCATTCCATTATCTTTGCCAAGAAAACACCCAAATGGACTCATAAAGAGTTGGACATGTCTGAAAAACAAGAACAACAAAAGTGGTAACATTCTAACCCAGATCTCCTGATTCAGAGTTCAGTGTTGTTTCCATTGTTCCACATGGCTCTAAACCTTTCAAAATAAACTCCCAATTCAACATTTTCTTTAAGAAATGTATTTATTAAATATCTACTATAGGGTACCAGATACTACTTGGGATATGAAGACAAAAAAAAAAAAGAGAAGGAAGAGGAGGAGGAAGAGGAGGAAGAGAACTTGCTCCCCTCTGGAAGCTCCCATTCCATTGGGAAGACACCACATATTCACAAGTAGGTGAATACAAGGTAATACGAAATCATTGAAAAGGAGGGAGGGAGTCTCTGTTTCTAAGAGCAGCTGCTGGACTGCTTATACGTGTTAAATGTGGAAAGTAAACCCATCACTTCACAGAGTTTGGCCAGCCCCAAACTGACTGTCATCTAATCTAATCAGCAATTGCTGCCCTTCAAAATCCTATTTGTAGGAACTTCAATGACATCAGACTTGAGTTTGTTCTTCCGAGGTACTAAGGATTAAGCAGCTGAGGGGAAAACTTCCTTCACCTGAAAGGGTAAAGCTCTGAGTTAATGTAAAGCACATGGCACACCCAGGCTGAGGTCCACAGGGGTGAAGTCATTCATCTGTGACTCATAACCACTAAACACCAACACTCTGTTCTATAGAATGTTTGTTAGCAACCCGTTTCCAAACATCATGTCCAATGTGTGTTACAAATGATGTGTGAAAATGAGAAGAGTGGCTCATTTTGCTTTTAACCTTTGTAAAATGAGCCTGTTGGCAAAACGGATGTGGATTCTTATAAATAAATGGTTCAGCTAATGACAGGAAAGTCATAGGGAATGTATAAAAAGAAATGCTGTTTTAAGCCATGCTACAGGGCAACATGTGGATGGAGTAGTGGACTTAAGAGTCAGGGAACACCTGGGTTTGAATCCCTTCTCAGACACTTAACAAGTTGTATATCCCTGACCAAGTGACTTTTCTTGGCCTCAGTTTTGCTGTCTGTATAATGGGCATGACAGCATTTATTTCAGGGTTATTTGGGGAAGCAAATTGTTTACATATGTATACACCTATCTATCTATCTATCTATCTATCTATCTATCTATCTATCTATCTCTTTGCAAACTTTAAGGTTCTTAATCCTATGTTTGGTATTATAACCTGCCCTTTTCCCTACTTGCACCTTACTCCTGCTGTCTACTCTTCAGTCCTATAATACTCACCTCCTTGATGTTTCATGACTAAGATACTCCATCTCTAGGTTCTGCTCATTCTCTCAAGCTGTCCCCCATGCCTGGAATGCTCTCCCTTCTTATCTCTACCTACTTCCTCTTTGGCTTCCTTTAAGTCAAAGTCAAGAAGACTCATCTTCCTGAGTTCAAATCTGGCCTCAGACAGAAGCTGCAAGACTCTGGGCAAGTCACTTCACCCTCTTTGCCTCAGTTTCCTCATCTGTCAAATAAACTGGAGAAGGAAATGGCAAGCCACTCCAGTATGTTTGTCAAGGAAACCCCAAATGGGGTCGCAAAGAGTAGGACAAATTGAAATGACTGAGCAATGACAATTTAATTCTATTGCCTTCCCTGTCTTATTTGCTTCTTATTTATCCTGTATATATTTTGTTTGGAGGGCAGGGACTGTCTTTTGGCTCCTTTTTGTATCCCCAGTGCTTAGCACAGTTCCTAGTATATAGTAGGTACTTAATAAATGCATATTGAGGGGCAGCTAGGTGATGCAGTAGATAGAGCACCACCCCTGAAGTCAGAAGGACCTGAGTTCAAATGTGACCCGAGACACTTATTAGCCATGGGATCCTGGACAAGTCATTTAACCCTGATTGCCTCCAAAAAATAAATATCAAAAAAGTTTATTGACTTACTGAAAGCAATATGTAAATGCTAGTTATGAGGATGATGTCAACCCTCACAAGGCAAGTACTCATGGTGGTCAGAAGAAGCAATACAAGGACACTCTCAAGGTCTCTTTGAAGAAATTTGGAATTGATTGAGTGACATGGGAGCCACTGGCACAGGACCACTCAGTGTGGTGGACCTGCATCAAAGAAGGGACTATGCTCTATAAGCAAAGCAAAATGAAGTAGCTCAAAAGAAACACGAGATGCACAAATTTAGAAAATCCACCCTAAATGTTCACATGGACTATTTAAGTCTGACCTGTGGTAGAACATTCTGAGCTCATTTTGGTCTGATCAGCCAGTTGGACACATTGCAAATTGATTCTGACATAGTGATGTCATTTTGGTCCTCTTTGAGAATGAAGGACACCAACCAACCAACCCACTCAAAATGGAAGAGAATAGCAAGAGGAAAGGAATAAGCATTTATTTAGCACCTACTATGCCAGACATTGTGCTGTGTCTTACGCATATTATTTCATTTGATACTCAAAACAACCTTGGGAGGCAGATGCTGTTATTATTTGTAATTTATAGTTGAGGAAATTGAGATAAAAAGAGGGTAAATGACTTGCCCAGGATCACACAGCTAATAAATGTCTGATATGGGATTTGAACTCAGGTCTTCCTGGTTCCAGACCTAGCTCTCTACCTGCTGCATCACCAGCTGCCTTAACTGGTCTGAATCTCACTCTAAAATAGCTGCTAAGCAAAAGCATTCTGTGGTAGTGACATGAATCTGGGTTAGGGAAAGGAAAAGGATGAGAAAATGAAACATACCTCAAATACTTTCCCCATGGTGGTACATGTTAAATTTTTCTGGACTATCAGATTAATCTCATGCAATTGGCAATCCATTATGGTGATTGGTGCTTTAAATCAGAAATTTAAAATTAGTTACTTGAACCGCAATGCCTATTAAAAGATTGATATATTTATAAGTAAAAAAAAATAAAACAGGAGTGACTAAGAGGATGTGGTATCCACTCACTGGGCAAAAAGGTATGGAGAGTTACTGTTTTTGTTGCTAGGCAATGAGTTTTTATGTAGCAATAAATCTTTCTACTCAAGAACTGGACTGCCCTTTTACATTTGGAAATATTTTATTTTCTCTGTGTAAGAATGTATGGAGTTTACTATAATTTGTAACTTTATAGTAAATAGCATATTTGGGTCCTGAAACTGAAACTTTGAAGTCCTTTGGATTATTTTCAGGAAGAGAGGATTGCTACCTAGAAATCACTTGCCTAAGGAGACTTGGCTTTTATTTCCTCTTCTGAGATCATTTCTTTTGTTCAACTAGTCTAACCCTTGTTCAGATGTGATGGCTAGTGTGTCTAAGCTTCTTGGTTTGCCCGTTTGAATTACACAAGTTGAGAATGAGCTCACTCTTCAATGGAGAAAACATTTGACTTTATGTACCTTCAGGCCAAACTTCTGTGGGGTTTAGCTTCACAACCATAATTGTTTAATACAGACTAAGACTTAAGATGATATAGGTGAAATCATAAGGTTTTCTAAATCACCCTTCTATCAATTCAGTTTACTAATTCCATCCAGGGTTGGGGTGGGCTGAAATTGTTTTATGATATCGTTGGTACATGGAAATTTCAGAGAGGAAACGCCTTCTTTCAGTATGGATCAGCCTTTGCCGTACAACTTAGACTTTTAGAGTGTTGTCTGAAGCACTGAGTAAATAAGGGACTAGTCCAGGGAGGTTAGTGTGTTAGAGACAGGTTTTGAACTCAGGTTTTCTAGACTCCACAGTCTGCCTCTCTTAATCAGCATGGTAATAACTCTGGGAAGAGGTTGGGAAATCCAGAGGTGGGCCCATGGTTATAGTAATATTCAAAATTTCCTATTATATATACCAGTGGTTCTCAACCTTCCTAATGCTGCAACCCTTTAATACTTGTATGTGGGCGTATCTGCATGTGGGCGGACCCTCCTAGAGACAGATAGAGGAGCTGTGTCTTGGTTCCTAAGACCATTGGAAATATGTGTTTTCCGATGGTGTTAGGCGACCCCTGTGACCCCTGTGAAAGGGTCATTTGACCGCCAAAGGGGTTGCAACCCACAGGCTGAGAACTGCTGATATAGACCTTAAATAGATTTAGAACACTGAAAGCAGTAACATATTCCTTGGTGATAAGGGATATAAAAATAGGGAAGAAGAGAAAGAAACCTAACTGGAGAACTGGTAAAATTCAGCACGTATTAGTCAGGATGACATGGGCTCCCTTTCTGCCTCTGACACATTTTAACTTTGTGACCATAAATAAATCCTTTAATCTTTCAGTGCCCCAGGCAACTCTAAGACTAAATTACAGAGCAGTAGGGCCTCAACATTAGTAGACCAAGTTCCACATCAGGCCATTTTCCACACAGATGAAATACCGGGTCTTGACTAAAAATATGTAAACAATTGTATTAACTTGACTAATATGTTACAGAACCCAGAGATGTCTCCAAACTATTCATGTTTTGTTTTATTAAAGTACTTAATGATACAGGAAGGTAGGTGGTGCAGTAGATAAAGTGCTAGAACTGGAATCAGGAAGATCTGAGTTCAAATTCAGTCTCAGATACATACTAGCTTTGTGATTGTGGACAAGCCACTGTTTGCCTCAGTTTCCTCATCTGTAAAATGAGCTGGAGAAAGAAATGGCAAACCACTCCAATATCTTTGCCAAGAAAACTCCAAATGGGGTCACAAAGAGTTGGAAAAGACTGAATAACAACTTAAAGACAGACCAGGGGGATGCCTTTGTGCTTTTCTCCTTCCTCGGGTTACAACAGAATGGTAGAGCTGGAAGGTTTGAATGTATAGAACCCACTTCCTTTTAATTATCCTAAATCCCTAGGGGTAGTTGAGTAGACAGTATTTCTATATGTTTCATTTCCCATATTACTGGGGACTGTAGTTCAATCCAAACAAATCCATGACATAATTTCAAAGTGTACTGGATTTGGAGTCAGAGGACCCTGAGTTCAAATCCTGACTCTGACACTTCCTGTGTGACCTTTGACAAATAGCTTCAACTCTGGGTCTCAGTTTCCTCAATTGTAAAAGGGAGAGATTGGTCTCCATGACCTCCAAGGTCCCTTCCAGTTCTAAATCTATAATCCTAAGTTTGAGCTTCAAGTCAGAAATATTTCCTATAAAAATAACTATGAACTGATAACTATAATAGTTAAATAACTTCCAGTTGTGACTTTTTTGTCATTTACTTCCCGAGCTTTTTTGTTTGTTGTTTTTCAGTCGTGTCTGGCTCTTCATGACCCAGTGGAGCATCGGGTTTTCTTGGCAAAGATACTGGAATGGTTTGCCATTTTCTTCGCCAGTAGATTAAGGCAAACAGAGGTTAAATGACTTGCCCAGGGTCACACAGCTAGTGAGTGTCTGAGACCAGATTTGAAGCAGGGCTCTATCCACTGTGCCATCTAGCTACCTTTTGTTACTATATTTTAATAGATTTCACACGCATATGCACACACACACACACACACACACACACACACATGAATACGAGTATAATTTAGGTTACTGGAATGTGCTGGTAGAGGGCATTAGAAAAAAAGATGGAAAAAAAGAGCGGTTAGAATAGAAATTGCTAGTATTTATATAGCATATATATGTATACATATTTTATATATATATGTATATATAGAGAGGGAGAGAGACTAAGAAAAAGAGAGAGAGAGAAAGAGAGAGAGAGAGAGAGAGAGAGAGAGAGAATTTATACAGGTTTGCAAAATGCTTTACAAATATCATCTTATTTTATTCTCACAGCAACCTTGGGAAGTTAGATGAGGAAACTGAGGTTAAGTGACTTCTCCAGGGTCATACAGTAAGTATCCAAGTCAAGATTTGAACTCAGGTCTCCAGACTCCATGTCTAGCACTCCATCCATTGCACCACCTAGTTTTCTTAGAAGTTTAACAGCGGGTTGCTCAGAGACACTTGTATGCTATAGATGCCTGTGCTAGAAACAGTTGTTGATTCTACCCTCCAAATCTCAACACTTCCCACCCATTCCCCTGTGTTTTTTATTGTTGTTCAGTCATTTTTTAGTTGTGTCCAGCCCTTTGTGACCTCATTTGGGGTTTCTTGGAAAAGGTACTGTAGTAGTCTGCTATTTACATCTCCAGCTCATTTTACAGATGAGTAAACTGAGGCAAACAGGGTGAAGTGACTTGCCCAAGATCACACAACTAGTAAGCATCTGAGGCCAGATTTGAACTCAGGAGGATGTCTTCCAACCCTGACCCTCAACCCCACCTTTTTCTGTCTCTTACATAAAGCAGCACCTAGTTAAATTGTATGAACCAGACTAGTTGCCTAGGGGAAACTGAGGAATACAAGCAAACAAAAAGAGGAAGAGGAGGCCCTCCTCTCAATCAACAATCATTTATTGGGAAGTGATGGGAAAGCAGTGATCCATCTACGCAGAAGACCAAGAGAACCTGGACCCATGGAACAGAGTCACACTCACTGCCAAGAATGGGAACTAGAAGTCAAATAGGACAGATACAGGGCAGCTCCCATAACACCTGATGGGGTCCTTTATTTGACCTGACGTGGGACATAATGTAAAGAACTGGGGTAAATAGTATAACGTTGTCCTGACCCGAGGTGGGGAGCAGTGGCAGGGGCAGGGGGGAGAGCTGTAACTTTGTCAACTGTACAGTCTCTCCAAGATTTTGCTATTTGGGAAGTGGCATCACCTCCTGGGGAGAAGCAGCAGCTGCCCTGTACCATTGGGAGGAGAGCCAAGTGGGAGGGAATGTCCTGGAGGGGGGACCATGGCAAGGAGTCAGTCAGAGGTGGAGGCATGGTGCTGAGCAATGGGGAAGAGAGAACCCTGACCTTTTACCTCAATGGAACCTAACCTAAGGCAGGACTGTGAGTCACAATCTGCAGTGGGGCGGAGAGGAAGGGGGACTCATTGGAAGGGGATTTGGGGGTGAGCCCTTTATGCATTTACAATATCCAGAAGGTTTGGTATATATTTGATGACTTGTGAGCCTGAGTGCTGGTAAGAAAAGATGGTGGCCATCTTTTGGGGAGTGGCAGACAATTATATTCCCATGTGCCAATGAGTGGGAGGAAAATGAGCTGAAGTTCCCAGGTGCCTTCCCTAACTGATGAGCCGGACGTAAGTGAAAAATCTCTAAAGTGACCTGGGGGATTTTTTCCAAGAGGCTATCTCTTATACAAAGGTTATAGAATATATAACCTATGTATTCATACACATGTATTCATGTATGTATATAAAATTATGTATACATATATCACATATAATATTTGTGTATTCTTAGCATAGTTCCTGGCACATAGAAGGCACTTAATAAATGCTTGTCCGATAAAAAAAAGTGGGGGGAGGACCTATTGGTACAAAAATATTTATAGAAGTTCTTTGTGTGGTGACTAAGAATTGGAAATCAAAGGGATGCCCATCACGTGGGAATGGCTAAACAAGCTGTGGTATAAGATTGTAATGGAATATTATTGTGCTATAAGAAATGACAAGCAGGATGATTTCAAAAAATTTGGAAAGACTTACATGAACTGAGGCATAGTGAAGTAAATAGAACAGGATGACATTGTACACAGTAACAGCAATATTGTTCGATGGAGAACTGTGAATAATTTAGCTATCCTAAGCAATATAGTGATCTAAGACAATCCCAAAGTATTAATAATGAAGTGTACTGTCCACAGAGAAAGAATTGATATTATTTGTTTTAATTTTTAAATTTTGCTTTTTTTGGAGGGGTGAAGGCAGGGCAGTTGGGGTTAAGTGACTTGCCCAAGGTCACACAGCTAGTAGGTGTTAAGTGCCTAAGGGCAGATTTGAACTCAGGTCCTCCTGACTCCAGGGCCAGTGCTTTACTCACTGTGTTACCTAGCTGCCCCAACTGATATTATTTTAATACAGATTGAAACATGCTATTTTTCACTTTCTTTCCTTATTTTTCTTTTGAGTCTTACTGTACAAAATGACCAATATGGAAAATGTTTTACATGATTGTAGATGTATAACCTATCTCTGATTGTTTGCCATCTCAGGGAGGGAGGGTGGGGCAGGGAGGAATAGAATTTGGAACTCAAAACATTAAAAAACGTTAAAAATTTGTTATAACTTGTAATTGGGGGGAAAAAATTAAATTTAAAATTTTTTTTAAAAATTACATATCCCTTCCCTTATCTCTATGCATGTGTATGTAAATATATACAGACATTGATATAGATAGGTGGAGAGGTGTTTGTCCCTGTAGGTTGTCTACATCCAGAGCAGTTTGTCCAAATGCTACTTGCAGGGAGAAGTCACTAGATAGCTCTGGAATCTTACTCCCCATTCTCCAAAGATGACTTCGATTCTTGCCAGGAGTGGAGTAGGATAATTAGAGCCAAGAGACTGGCTACTCTGTTATCCTCAGTGAGTGACCCTCCTAAATAATTATCTCCTCGAAATACTGTTAGTTTAGGGGAAATAATTTTAGGTCCAAGTGGTTTTTTTCTGTTTATACCCTCTTAACAGCGAAGGAATGCCTCAAGCTGTAACCTAAGGCTCAACTCTTCCCACCAAATGCTAGTTAAAACAAAGACCATCATACATGTTGAAGAATGAACAAGTCCATAAATACAAGTAGAGAACAAAAAGAAATTGGAGAATTTATGTAGATGAGAATATACCAAGCAATGTACAGAGTAAATGAGCTTATCCCAGGGGAAATTTCCTAAAGTTTCTGGAGAAGCTGGAGGAAGGACGCCATGTTCAGGGACACCAGATGCTCTACATGTTGGTTTTTTTCATAGTCTTTCTATTACTTGGGAAGCTTCTCCTTGAAGAGAACCTGCAACCACATACTGTATATCTTCTCTCAAAGCCAGAAGCCAGAAACCAGAAGAAGGAAATGAAGAGAAAGTGGGAAGGTGGGGCAACAGAAAGTATATATTTTAAAAAAAGTCTCAACCAGGATAGTAAAATAGCAAGGTATGGTGGGAAGATCTCAAAGCCAGGAGGACCCAGCCTTTGACACTAGCTTTATCATTTTGCACCCAATTAGGTTGAAGTTAAAAAAGTATTTATTAAACACTTCCTATGAGCCAGACATAAACTGAGAGTAAAAAGAGAGGCAAAAATAGTCCCTTCACTCAAGGAACTCACATTCTAACAGTAAAGTCAACACACAAACAACCACACATATATATAGGATGCATGCAGGGTATATTGGAGCTAAGTGGTGTAACCCCTCTGAGTCTCAGTTTCCTCATCTGTAACATGAAGAGGTTTGACTTTTAAGGTCCCTTTCATCTTTAGATCTATTATCCTGTGGCCCTATGATTCATCAACAAAACTATAGTGACTATCTAGTCATTGCTTAGCTATCTAGTTGCAAACAGTCTGGTTATAGACTCTCTCATTTCAATTCAATTAAATAATTATTAAGCATTTACTCTCTAATTTAGAGTATCATGCAAGTAAAATAGTACATGGTTAATTTGTTCAGATGAAGGAGCAAGGCACTCTGGGAAAGAGACAAGAGTTGGCATATACCGGGTAAGTCAAACCACTGCCGCCATCTTGATACAGAGATAGGCCAGGACCCTTAGCCTAAGACCCTTGGAAACAGCAGTGTTTCCTCGCTGCCAGGCCCTGTTTCTAACCCTGCCTTCACAATCATCATCCAGAGAATCATTCCCTGTAGAATTGCAACCGCGTAGCTGTTTCTGCAGGTGTTGCAGCTTCTACCTCCGCAGCAGTCATAGCTATTGAAGACCCAGAAAAGTTCTTACCAACTAAGTCGTTGGCATTATTGAATGGTCCAATATCAGAAGTGGATATGGGTTTATCAGTGTAAATAACATTAAAGGAGAAGCATTATTAACTGCTCTGTTGATGTATTCTAAGGTCACTGGGTCTCTTCCATTTGATTTGCTGCAAAAATCTCCTATATGTAATCTCCCCCTAAAACAGTGGTTCTCAACCTTCCTAATGCCGTGACCCTTTAATACTCATAAGTGAGTGTCTCTCTATGTGGGCAGACCTGCCTGGAGACTGATAGAGGAGCAGTGTCTCGGTTCCTAAGACCATCAGAAATATGTGTTTTCCGATGGTCTTAGGTGACCCCTGTGACCCGTGTGAAAGGGTCATTCAACCCCCAAAGGGGTCGTGACCCACAGGTTGAGAACAGCTGCCCTAAAAGATTGCAAGCTCTTGAGTACAAGGATTATCTCTGCCTTTCTATTTACATACTCAATGCTTAGCACAGTACTTTGCACATAGTAAGGACTTAATAAATGTATTTTCATTCATTCATTCATACGGTCTCAAAGTATGGACTTACATAGAAAAACCAACTATATTTGCAGATATAATTCTAGTTCCTTTAAACTCTTGTTTCTTTGCTTTTCTTACTGTACAATCAGACCTTAGGGGGGATTTTGTGAATTATGGGAGAATTATGAGTGAAGGCCATAAGTTGAGACATGAAACTGATGTCAAATACTGGGATCTGGAAGAAAAAATAATAGAAAAGGAGGCCCTGAGACTTAATGACAAAATAAGAAGACCTTAATTGGGGAGGAAGTTCGTGGGCTCCATAGTGGTAACCACAGGGATTACTCCAATAGGAGTTACATGGATAAGTAAAATCCCTAATGTAATTCCATTTTGATTTTGTAAGAATGGCACTCACCGATAGTAGTGCAGTTGGGCTATGTCTTCTATAGACTTTCCTCTAAACCTACTTCTTTCTTTGTCAATTGCATCACCATCCTCCCGGTTATAAATCAGAGAATCTCGGAAACGGAAGGAAAATCAGAGATCATCTAGTTTGACTTGGACCTGACCAAGAATGTCCTTTACAGTACCCAGTCAGATTGGGATCATTGGATCTCTATTTGAAACTCTTCAATGAGGAGCTATCTCAAGCTATCCAAAGAGGCAATGTGGTGTAATGGACCATGAGAGTACTGGATTTAGGGCCACAAAGGGCTGAATTCAAATTTTGCCTTTGACACTTGATAGCTGTGTGATTTTAAATACAACTTCACTTTCTTCATCCATAAAATGACGAAGTTGGTCTCGATGGCCTTTAGGCTATATAACTCAGTCTATATTTTTGTTGCTATAATCTTCCATGATCCAGGTCACTCTCTCTTCTTTCTCAAATTCAGTATCTAGCTTATTATCTCTCTCTCCACAACCCTAACTCCTGGCCTCCTCCTTGAAGATTCCTGTACACATGTTAATATCACCTTGGGCAACCCTGGCTCCCATGACTCCCATCATCACTTCGCCTCAGTTCACCCACAAGGTTGGTTCAATCAATTCCTTTGCCCCCTAGTACATCGGTTCTCAACCTGTGGGTCATGACCCCTTTGGGGGTCAAATGGGGTCACCTAAGACCATCGGAAAACACATATTTCCAATGGTCTTAAGAACTGAGACATCGCTCCTCTATCTGTCTCCATGTGGGTCCTCCCACATGCAGAGACACCCACATATGAGTATTAAAGAGTTGCTGCATTAGGAAGGTTGAGAACCACTGCCCTAGTTCTTCTGCTGTTGAACTCTAGTCAATATTCAACCCTGGATCACCCCTACTATCTGCCTTCTCTTTTCTCACTCTTGCTTAACACTGTTAGAAAGAATTAGCCTATTAAACTAATTGAATTGGGATGGAATGGAAAGCATGAATTGGCCTTGGCAAGGATATGAGGCCCCTCTTTCTCAGAGTCTATAGTCAAGTAGGAGAGAGGGGTTCTGAGGTTTCAGGTTGCAAAGCAGAGGGAGCTCATGGCAGATTGCTTTTATTTTGTAAGTCAAGTAGGAGGCATGTTAGTTAAGCAGTTTGACTCCAGGGGATTTCATCTTAGAGGCATTTGTCTTCCTGTTCTGTTTGGCAGTATAGAAACAGCCTCTGGTTGGGTTTTATATTCCTGTGGTTTCAAAAGGTTAAGATGTCTTTTTATCCATTACCCTCTTAGCCTGTGTCACTTTCATAAATGCAAAAAGAAAACAGAAGAAAGGCAGCTCAGAGATTATGTCATAGTCACTTTCACCACCACTAGATCAAATATAAAATCAAATAAGTAAATAGTTTCATTTCTCCCTCACTCCATAATTCAGCTCTGGGTTATACATAAACTAACTTCTGTTTCTGCCAGGAAGGGATGGTTCCAAACTATGTAGCCTAGAGAGAATGCAAAGCCCTGAATCTAAATGTACTCCTTGGAAGTATCTCCCAGGTACTCTGGTCTATCTTGGTTTGGGCCTGGATTGCTGAGGCCTGGAACTCAATCCAACAGGGAGTAGCAGCATATTAGATGACCCACACCAAAAAGGAGAGAGTCTTTCCAAATAACCCACACAAAAAAGACATCATCATAATAATAATTTGTATAATCTCTCAGGGCGATCCTGGTGCTCTGCCCAGGAAGACATACTAGTGGTGATGCACATTGGAGAGAGAGAATGTTCTGCTCCTCCCTACCTCTGGCCAGGGCTGTTTCGGTGACTGGGAAGCAGACTCTGTTGACCCCCAAGCACACACCCACAGGCATATATGTTGTATGATATAAAACGATAACAAGCTGTATTCCCACGGCTCTCTTTTTCTTAACAACAAAAGCTTTTGAAAACATCAATGCCTGCATTCCAGAGGCTATACCAATCACTCCCCTCCCTGCTGAAATGCCAGGGTCTCTCCAGTGAATCATAGCAACTGCTTAAGAGCATTCAGGGGCTATAAACAGCCTGTGCCACAGGAAGTGAGGGAAGGTGCCGACGCAGTTATTTCTTGAAGGGCCAGTGCACACCATTAAACAGGTGATAAAAAAAGTCTTCAATGTTGGCTAAAGTCCTAGAGAGCAGTGAGTCAGAGATATCACAACAGCCTGGCATAAAATAGTAAAGGCCAGTAGACTATTCTTGTTTTCTTTAAAAAAAATTTTTTTTTATAAACTGACCTTTGTCATTCTAGAGCCCTTGGGAGGTGGCTTTTTCTTTGATTCATTGCTTCTGTGTCTCAAAGAATGCACTGAAGACATCCTGTACTTCCTACACCCGAGATATGCAGAGCCTGGAGGGACGGGGCATTCCAAAGCTGGCAGTGTTATTTTTTTTGCCTGCAGTCTTAAAACAATTTCCCCTCCCCAGGACACTCCCCCACTCCTAGTTCACTTCAGGGACAGCATGGTTTAGCAGATAGGGAAGTAGACTTGGAGTCAGGAATACCTGGATTGAAATCCCATGTCAGATACTTACTAGCTATGCTACTCCAGGTAGGAGGTTAGAATCAAATCTCCTCCAAGGTCCCTTCTGGCTTGGAATAAATGAATCCAAGACCCTATTCTGCCTCAATGCATAGTTTTGTCATTGCTCAAGATTTGGCTGCGTGAGTCCTTGAAATCTGTGTCATCAGATCACAGCTGAGGTGCTGCCATCTTGATTTGGTGAACAAAGCCCCACATGGAGGCTGCCCCTATTTCTTCATGCCTAGAGTTGTGAGATCACCATTAAAATAGCCTTACATGAAATGGGAAGATGAAATAATTCACTTACCAGATAGGAAGAGTTTATATATACATGGTACAGAACAGATTACAATGATGTAGTATATGATTGTATGGAAAAGCCTGATCTGTGAGGCAGTTAGGAAAAACTTCAGGAAAAAGTGGGACTTTTGATGAGTTTTGGTGAATGGGTAGGATTTGGAGAGGTGGGGAGCAGAAGGGAGAGCATGTGTGGTGGTACTATATTAGGATGCCCTAAGCACCTTTTTGTATTTTCTAGCAATGGGGAAAGAGACAGAAGGTCTTTGTCCTGGTAGTGTGAACCTGTGTGTATGGAAGATTTCCTCCAAAGTCTGAGGGAACAACTGGGAATAGGTATGGGAGCATTGCTGGAGGACTTCTGATAGAACACAGGAACTGAAAACAACCTTGGAGAGCATCCAACCCAATGCTCTCATTTTATAGATGGGGAGAATGAGACCCAGGTCTCAATTTGGGATTTTGGGAACAGTGGAAAGGTCACCTATTCCAGTTTCCTTGTTTTATAAATGAAGAGATGAAGACTGAAGGATTTGTCCCAAGGTACATAGGGAGTAAGTAACAGAAGTAGATTTCATACTTGGCTGTTCTAATTCTAAAGTCATGGTTTCCCCCCACTATTCTATATTGCTTCTCCTGGCCTGCTACTATGTTCTGAGTCAGGAAGTCCCTAAAAAGGAAAACAGATGGCTTCTGGTTGCAATATTCTACTTACTTTTGGCATCTAGGGAGCTGGGACCGTCAGGTAATGCTTCAATGGATGGGAGAATTAGCTAGGTGTGGGAGAGTGGAGGTGGCCCAGTTTTGCTGTGTGCCTTGGAAGTAATACAACTAATATCACTGTTTGCATAAACAACTATTGGCTACCCCTTCCCCTGGAAGTTTTCCACTCTCAGCTTTAACAGCTCTTTGTTATGTTCTCTTCCAACCTGTAGAACTGCTCTTTTTTCATCTCCTTCCCTGGTTCATCATTTTCTTTCCATCCCTTAAGTAAGACTCTATCTTTCTTGAAGGTGATAAAAGCTCTATCTTAAGTTATCCTCTTTAAAATTTATAGGATTTAGACAGAAAGGACCTTTGGAATCATCTAATTCACTCGATTTATTTTAAAGTTGGGAAAATGGAGGCTCAAAGAGTTAGTTAATTTACCTGGTTACTTATTCAAGGTCATATGGCCAGAAAGCGGTAGTAAGTGGTTGATACTATTATTCTTTATTTCAATGTCATCCCAGCTCCCCCCCTTAGATTAGAGACATCAGAAGCATTAAGCCATTCCTGAAGAGTTCAATTCTAGACCTTTCATCAATATTTTCTCATCGGGTTTGTTCAGATGGCTGCACCCTAACTGGGAGCCCTTTACTATTTTAGCTGCCAGAGAGTGCTTCCAGGTGAATTTTTCCTCCCTCTAACCGAGAAATGAGCAAGTCATGCTGTCCTCTGGACCCCTAAGTAAGCAAACATCTGAAAGAGCAGCACCAGACTTAGTATAATCACATTTAGCTTATGGCCGCCATTAAGATAAACCCATTTGGACTTAGTCCAAAGTTTGACGCATAACCAGTGAGCCTGAGCCATCTCCAAACTCTCCAGGTCTTCCTCTTCACTCACATTGATATCATAGGGCCTCATCACCCCTTACTGGGAATTCTGGTTTCCTCACTTCTAAGCTTTCCAATCTATCCTTCATTCAACTGGCAAGATAATTTTCCTAATGCACTAATATAACTATGTCATTTCCTTGCTTAAAATTTTTAGTCCGCCTCCTTCCCACAGAATAACATAAAAACTCAGAATGGCATTTAAAGTCTTCCATAATCTTTCCATCCTAATTTCATGTTATTTTTCTCTGTGGACTTTTTAGCCAAACTTTTAGCTGACTATTCTCTGATCTCAAATCCCTTCCCCCTGCATTCAAACAAGTAAGTGGTCCTCATGCTCAGAATACCTTTTCTCCTCCTTCTTTTTAGGCTGGGTTTAGGGGCTGCCTACTCTGGCAAATCTTCTCTGGTTCTCTAATGGAAGACGTTCCAATCCTTACTTAATTTTCTAAGAGTGCTATGTCAATATCACACCTATCTTGCTTTATCTCACTAGCCCCCTTCTATCACTCTTTCATACCTAGCCTCAGTAACTGGTAAGCTTCTTGAAGGCAAGGACTATAGCAACTAGATAGTACAGTGTAAAGAGTCTTGGATATGGAGTCAGGGAGACCTGAGTTCAAGTCCTACCATAGATACTAGTTATATGACCTTGAGCAAGTCACTTCGTTTCTGTTTGCCTCATTATCTTCACCTGTAAAATGAAGATGAATAATAATAGCTATTATTTATAAAGGACCTACTACTATGCTAAGCAGTTTACAAACATCATTTCATTTAAGCCTTACTACTTAAGAGGTATGGGCTGTTACTACCCCGTTTTACAGTTGAGGAAACTGGGTTTAAATGACTTGCCCACAGTCACACAGCTAATTAGTATTTAAGGCTGGATTTGAACCCAGGTCTTGCTGACTCCAGAACAAGCACTCTATCCTTGGTGGCCACCTAGCTTGTCAGGATAAAATAAGAGGTAACTAAGTGGACAGAATTCTGGGTCTGAAGTCAGGAAAATCTAAGTTCAAATCTGGCCTTAGACACTTACTAGATGTATGACTCTGGCAAATGAAAACCTCTGTTAACCTCAGTTTCCTCAACTGTAAAATACAGGTTATAATAGCACCTGCCTCCCAGGGTTGCTGTATGGATCAAATGAAATGATATTTGTAAATTATTTAGCACAGTGCCTGGCACATAGTAGGGCTTATACAAATGCTTAGTCCCTTCCCCTAATATATGTAAAGTGATTTTCAAGTCTAAAAGTTCTCTGTACATGCGCTATTATTATTACTTTTCCTCTCTGTACACCCATTGCTAGCACAGGGGGTGCCTGCACTCAGGAGATGGTGGATTAGTGTTTACTGAATTGCAATAAACAGTCTTTACAACCCAAGAACACACTGTCCCATGTTAAACCAAGTGAAGTGTGACGAATATAACAGGACTGAAGAATAGCAGGGTGATGTCATGGGACTGGCACTTAGAAGACCTCTAATTAATTGTGGGAACTCAAGCAAATTGCTTCTCTTTTCTGGGTCTCAGTTTCCCTATCTATAAAATTCTTGAGTTGACCCAGAAGCTTTCAATTTTAATAAATTCTTTGAGCTTGAAGCTGAGCATCTTTCCAAATATCTCACCTTGAGGAGCTGGAATGAGTTCAAGGTAACAGGCAATACCAGGCACTAATTCAGTGGACCCTGTGGAGGATCATCTGTAGAGATATGTTGACAGCACAGGAACAACCTTAAGTTGAATTATTTATTTTCAGATGTACCTGATGTTTCTTAAGAGGAAAACATTGGCCCTCAAAAGGTACAGAGAGAAGAAAAATCACTTATTTTGTTGTGTCAGGGATTTAAAAAAGAAAAGGAAGAAAAAATCAACTCTGTTGAAATTACTGAACAAAATCTGGCATGTGAACATAACAAAACATGTTATATAATATTATATGTTAAATTATATTATATATTAAAATATATTATATAATAAAATGCTATTATGTTGTCTGAAACAACAAAGATGAATTCTGAGAAACATTGGAAGACGTTATGAATTAAGTCAGAGTGAAACTTCTTGAAAGGACGGATTATTTCATTCTTTTTGTTTGTATCCCCAGAGTCTAACATGATTCTTGGCACACTGGAGGTGTTTAAAAAATGCTGATTAATTGTAGTAAGTGTCAACAAAACAGTACTGGTAGGTAGTCAAAGTCTGATCAGTTGTAATGACCAGTCTTGGTCCAGAAGAACAAATAATGAAACATCTTTCCCTTCTCCTTGGAGAAAAGTGACACAGTGTGTAAAGTGTTGGACTTGGAGTCAGAAAGACCTGAGTTCAAATCTTGCCTCAGACATTTACTAAATGTGGACACATCATTTAACCTCTCTTAGCCTCAGTTTCCATGTCTGTAAAATGGGAATGATAATAGCACCTACTTCTCAGAGTTGTAGTCAGGATCCAGTGAGATAGTATATTTAAAGTGTTTCGCAAACCTTAAACTAATATATAAG
The DNA here is from genome assembly GCA_028646515.1 of Pseudochirops corinnae. Classification (NCBI taxonomy): domain Eukaryota; kingdom Metazoa; phylum Chordata; class Mammalia; order Diprotodontia; family Pseudocheiridae; genus Pseudochirops; species Pseudochirops corinnae. The sequence goes on from JAQQSV010000153.1 coordinate 63,520, forward strand.
TGCTAGCTATAAGAGTTCTGATTTGATTGGTTTTACTCAAGTATTTTTCTTTGTTAGACGAGGCAAGTGTTTTTTTTTTAAAGCATCCTTTTTTCATTATGTTATTAAACCAAATATAATTGCCTATAGCCTCCCTCCTCCCTTCAGCCCCTGCCCTAGATTCCTTCTTATTCAAGGCAGTCTCTTTGCCCCAATGTCACCATATTATCTCCCAGATCAGAGCTCCTACTTTGGTGCTCTACATCGGGCAACCACCCTGAGCAGGCAGTCCTGGCCTTTGGCCACTCCATACTTTTTACTACCATTGCCTCTGCAGAAATGACCCATCCTGTATCTCATTCCCTCAAGGCAAGTGTTTTGTGCCTTCCCAGGTGATAATCACAAGGTAATATGATAAGGTTGGAGCAAGCCTCACAGGGCTCAATCTCTCCTCCCCCAGAACAGATATATGTGAATTCTAATCATGATTTTCTGGATAGAAAAGTTGCATGATACAGTTGGTGGGGCAAGTGGGGAAGAACCTGGACTTCTAATTAAAAGAGCTGAATCTGAGTCCCCAACTCACTACTTACTAGCCATAGGGTATTGAACATATATCAAGAGGTTACTCTTGAGACTCAGCTGTTTCATTTGTAAAATGGAGATGATACTTGAACTTCCTATTCACAGGGTTGCAAAGAAGGCTAGCATGGCAAACAAATGGGGTGGATATCTTTGGGTGGAGCTGTATAACACTGTTCACATCACATTACAAGGGCAGCATTGACTCTGCCAACACATAGGAAGAGCCAGTCAGTATCTAATACGGTGCCATGCACACCCAGACACTTCATACTGTTTAAAGGTGATGAGGATTTATCACGTCAAGTGGATTAGGAAGGAGAATTCAATGAATAGTTAATGTTCTAAACAAATCAGTTAGAAGGGAAATGCTAAAGCAGGTGATTCATCTGAAAAGTGATTATAAAAATTCTCATCATGCATTCCACATTTGTCCTGTTTGCTTTTCCTAAGAATGTAAGATATAGTCATGAGTTGTGACTATATTCGACTGATTTTTTTTTTTTTTTTACAAATAAAAACAGCAGGACTTATAAATCCAAACGTAGGTTGCCCTCTTCCAAGTAGCAGTCACTTGAAGTGGCTACATGATAATTTCTATCATGTTACTATAGTGTTATTGTAACTAGTACCCACACTGTGCCCTCTTATGTTCAAATTATTATTTATCAAAGATGGTGGAGTAAGCAACAAATAGCCCTAAGTCTCCCATATTCACTTTCAAATAACCCTAAGTGCCCCTAAACAAATTCTGGAACAGCAGAACCAGCAAAAAGATGGAGTGAAACAATCTTTGAGCCCAAGAAACTTGGAAGATCAGTAGGAAAGGTCTGTGTCACTTGGGTAAAAGGGCAGCACAGTCCAGGACAAGAAGTGTCCAAGCAAGCCAGCAGCAAGCCCCACTTCAGCAAATCAGCAGTAGATTCAGAGCCCCAGTGTGGTGGAGCAGGCAAACAGCAACACCAGGACTCCCACCATATGTCTCAGGAAAGCTGGGGGAATGGGCAGATGCTAGCTCTGAGAATTGCCATGTGCTTCAGCATAGTTGGAACAAACAGGCAACCTCCATTATGCCCAAGCACAGCCTTGGGCAAACAGGCAACCTCTAGGGCCAGACCTCCACGTGCTTCAGTTTAACCCCAGACAAACAGATAGACTAACCCTAGGGAGCCTAAAGAAATAGGCAGATGCTAGCACCTGACCCCACCACTTGCTTCAGCTAAGCCTTGGGCAAACAGACAGCTGCCAGTCCCACATGCTTCAGCATATCCCCAGGGAAACAGACTCAGTACACCCCAGATACCAGCACCAGGACCACAGCTGAGCACCAGGTAGGCTACTAGATCCCTCAGTCCTCAAGCAGCACCAGCCACACCTCACCTCACCCCTCAACACAACACCAGATATAAGGGATATCTATGGGCCTCAGGGCAACATCAATTCAGCACCAAATAAACAGCCATGGCCTGCAGCCCCTGGCACAAGAAGCCTGAGACAATGTTCCTTTCAACTCTGGGAGCAGAGATAAAATTTGAAAGAAAGGGAAAAGGTCAAAAAAGATAAGCAAAAAACAGCAAAAAAGGAATATGACCATAGAAAGTTATTATGATAAAAGGGAATATCAAGACACAAACTCAGAAAAGGACAACCTATGGGCAAAACTCCAAAGTAAAATATGAAGTTGTCTCAAGCCCAGACAGAAGAAACTCACGGAAGAGCTCAAAAAGGAACTTAAAAATCATATAAGAGAGATGGAAGAAAAATTGGGAAAAGAAATGAGAATGATGCAAGAGAATTACGAAAAAAAGAGTCAACAGCTTGGAAAAAGAAAACAACTGCTTAAAAAAGTAAATTGGCCAAATGGAAAAGGAGATAAAAATCCATATAAGAAAGCAACTCCCTAAAAAGCACAATTGGTCAAATAGAAAAGAAAGTACAAAAGCTAATTGAGGAAAACAACTTCTTAAAAGTTAGAATTGGGCAAGTGGAAGCTAATGGCTCTATGAGACATCAAGAATCAATCAAAGAAATTCAAAAGAATGAAAAAGTAGAAGAAAATGTAAAATGCCTCATTGGAAAAACAACTGACCTGAAAAAGAGATCCAGGAGAGACAATATCAGAATCATTGGACTACCTGAAAGCCCTAATAAAAAGGAAGACCTGGTCAGTATCTTCCAGGAAATCGTCGAGGAAAACTGCCCTGATATTCTGAAACCAGAGGACAAAATAGGCACTGATCACCTCCTGAAAGAGATCCCAAAATAAAACCCCAAGGAACATTATAGTCAAATTTCAGAGCTATCAGGCCAAGTTAAAAAATACTCCAAGGGGGCAGAAAGAAACAATTAAAAAACTGGGGAGTCATAATCAGGATCTTGACAGCTGCAACATTAAAGGATCAGAGGTCACGGAACATGATATTCCAGAACACAAAGGAGTTAGGACTACAACCAAGAATCATTTACATGGTGAAATTTAGTACATCAAGGGGAAAAAATTATCATTCAATGAAATAGGAGGATTTCAGACTTTCACAAGGAAAAGATCAGAATTAAACCAAAAATTTGATCTCTAATACCAAGACCCAAGAGAAACATAAACATAATCAGATAAATATAGAAATCCACCTTATCTGACAGGGAAGTAAGGGGAGGAGGAAATTAAGGTAGAGGTGGGGAGGGGAAATAGACAGAAGGGAGGGCAGATTGGGGGAGGTGGTAGAAGCAAAACACTAATGAGGAGGGAAAGGGTGAGAGGAGAGAGAGGACAAATAGGAGGAAACATAGGATAGAGGTAAATACAGTTAGTAATCGTAACTGTGAATGTGAATGGGATGAACTCTCCCATAAAACAGAAGTAGATAGCAGAGTGGATCAAAAAACCAGAATTATGCTATTTACAAGAAACACACTTGAAGCAGAGAGACACAAACAGAGTAAAAGGTAAGGGGCTGGAGTAAGGGTAAGGGGTTTCAGCAGAAGTTAAAAAAAAGGAGGGGTAACAATCCTGATCTCAGACAAAGTTGTAGTAGACCAGACTTTCGTGCTCCCTCTCTTCTATGAGGCAGATATGCAGAAAGAGTATAATCTTGCTGGGTGGATGCTTTCACTGGATCTATGAATGACTAAAGAAAGTTTCAGGGTAGTTAATCTGCAAGTCTTGTTTGTGACTCCGGACTTGGTCCTAGGATTAAGTCTTAATGTATACATAATGTATATCTAGCCTTGGGCTAGGGTAGGGAGTGGTCAGGACTAAAGAAGGGTCCTGGCATTTCAATTACCTCAGAGTCTCTGCTATAAGGTATATAAACCCTGTGATTTTCTTGTACTTTGGCTCTGTGTGAAATAGGTCTGTAATAAACAGACTATCGAATACATCCCCGTCTCTTTCCTTTATTCAGCTGGTTGCTGGGCCATATTACAGTGCTGGTAGCAGCACAAAGTAAAAGCAAAAATAGACATAATTAAAAGAGATAAGGACAGAAACTACATCTTGCTAAAAGGTACCATAGACAATGAAGCAGTATCAATACTAAACATATATGCACCAAGTGGTATAGCATCCAGATGCTTAAAAGGGAAATTAAGTGAGTTACAAGTATCATGAAATGTAAAATAGATAATATTAAAATTGTTATATTATATTATTGATTATACTAAAATAAAAAAGCTTTTGTACAAACAAAACCAATGCAAGAAGATTAAGAGGAAAGCAGAATGCTGGGAATCCATCTTTCAATCCATCAATCCATCTGATAAAAGTCTCATTTCTCAAACAGAGAATTGAGTCAAATTTATAAGAAAATAAGCTATTCCCCAATTGATAAATGGTCAAAGGATATGAACAGGCAATTTTCAGATGAAGATATCAAAGCTACCTATTGGCATAGGGAGAAGTGCTCTAAATCACTTTTGAAATCAACTCTGAAATAGTATCTCACATGTATCAGATTGGTTAATAGGACAAGAAAGGAAAAGACTAATGTTGGAGAGGATGTGGGAAAATTAGAACACTAATACACTGTTGGCAGAATTCTCAACCAATTCAACCATTCTGGAGAGCAATTTGAAACTATGCCCAAAGGGCAACCAAACCGTGCATACTCTTTGATCCAGCAATACCACTAATAGGTCTGTATTCAAAAGAGATCATTAAAAAAGGGAAAGGACCTGCATGTGCAAAAATATTTATATCAGCCATTTTCATGATGGCAAAATATTGGAAATTGAGGGGATGCTCATCAGGTGGGGAATGACTGAACAAGTTATGGCACAGGAATATAATGGAATACTATTGTGCAATAAGAAATGATGAACAGACAAATTCAGAAAAACCTGGAAAGACTTATGTGAACTGATGCAAAGTGAAATGAGCAGAAAATCAGGAAAACACTGTACGTAGTGTGATGTGTGATGATCAGCTATGAATGACTCAGCACTTCTCAGCAACACAATGATCCAAGACAAGTACAAAGGACTCAGAAAGAAAAATATTCTCCACATCCAGATAAAGAACTGATGAACTTTGAATGCAGATCAAAGCATATTTTTTCACTTACTTCACTTTTTTGTGTTTTTCCCCCTTTTGATCTGTTTCTTCTTTCACAACTGTGACTAATACAGAATTATGTGTAGTTTAATCTCACATTTTTTTCTTCTTTTTGAAAGGGGGAAAAGCAGGGCAATTGGGGTTAAGTGACTTGCCCAAGGTCACACAGCTAGTAAGTGTTAAACGTCTGAGGCCAAATTTGAACTCAGATCTTCCTGACTCCCAGGCTGGTGCTCTACTCACTTTGCCACCTAGCTGCCCCAGAAATATGTTTTACGTGACAGCATATATATATAACCTCTTTCAAATTGTCTACCATTTTTAGAAGAGGTGAGAGGAGGGAGAAAAACTTGGAACTCAAAATCTTGTAAAAATGAATGCTAAAAATTGTCTTGATATGTAATTGGGAAAATATAAAATAATATTAAAAACACTTAAAATTATTATTCATCCCTAGAGTCCAGGAATTTCAGGATCAGAGATGCCTTCATGCCTTCACCCTTCAAAGTCAAAGTCTTCCTTATCGTGTTCTGTGGAGCTCCTTTTTTGGAATTGCCTTCAGAGTCTACCATATCATCTTTTGAAGAAAAGAAGACAGGAGGTCATTTAGATCTGTCTAGTAAATCACAAGATTTAGAAAGGACCACAAACCCTATGTAAACTAATCCTCTCATTTGCAGATAAAGAAACCAGGGAGTGGAGGAGGGATTGGAGAGAGGGAAGTGTTGTAAAGTGACTTTCCCAAGATTATAGGGGAAAGTGTCAGAAGCAGGTTTTGAACCAGGTCTTCTGTCTTCAGGTTGTGTTCTTAGCCTCCATTTTTTCAACCATCTCCAACCACTTTGGTCAGAATCTTAATTCCCTGTCACTGAACTCTGTTCCTGGGACCCTAGCCTAAGATAGGTGAACTTTCACCTCATTTTTTCCAGAATCAAGTCAGTATGCTACTTTCTAGCCCAATCCTTCCTCCTCCTCCCCACTTGAGAGTTCTTCTTCATTTGTTGTTTTTCCCTGGTTAGAGTGCAAACTGCTTGAGGGCAGGGCTTATTTTGCTTGTTTGTTTATATTTGTATTCCCAGTACCTAGCACAGTGCCTAGCACGGAGTATTTCATAAATGCTTTTTCATTCATCCATTCACTGTGTCACACTGCCTCCTACGTCTAGTATTAATCTCATTTTTCTATTTGAGAAATGAAGCCTTTATCAGAGGCACTTGCTGAAAGATGGTTTTCCATCTCTTTTTTCCTTCTAATCTTGTTGCATTGATTTTGTTTGTACAGAAGTTTTTTATTTAATCTAGTATTAATCTCAGGTCATAAAAGGAAGGACAAATGTAATATGAAGATACCCATTGTCTAGTCCGGTTCCATAAATCAACTCTGAAACAAAAGAGGAAATACAAAATTGTTTGGGGAGACCTCTAATTTTGAAAGTTTGAATTTGTAGCATCTTTACCACTTTGAAGGATGACATTCACGGGGATGTTCTGACACATTTAATAGTCAGTTAATAACATTTATTAAACACTTACTATGCAATGGCCACTATGCTAAGATACAAAGAAAGGTAAAAGCCAGTCCCTGATGTCAAGGAGCTCAGAGCCTAATGAAATAATTATATGTGTGTGTGTGTATATATATATACACACACATACACACACACATATATATACACACACATATACACACACATATATACACACATATATACACACACACATATGTGTATATATATATATATATATATATGTATATGTATATAGAGAGAGCCATAGTTCTTATCATAGATGAACATGAAGAAACTGAGGCCCTGAGAGGAAGTAAGAAAACATTTATTTTATTAAACAATGACTATGTGCCAGGAACTGGGTTTAATGCTTTACAAATTATGTCATGTGATCCTTACAACAACTCTGGGAGTTTGGTGCTTTTTTTTTTTTTGCTTTTTGGAGAGGGGAGGGCAGGGCAATTGGGGTTAAGTGACTTGCCCAAGGTCACACTACTAGTAAGTGTTAAGTGTCTGAGGCTAGATTTGAACTCAGGTCCTCTGACTCAGTGCTCTATTCACTGTACCACCCAGCCGCCCCAGTTGGTGCTATTATTACTTCCATTTTGCAGTTGAAGAAACCAAGGCAAGAAGGCGGGAAGATGTAGGTCTGAATCTCACCTCTGGAATTTACAAGCTGTGTGGTTGTTTATTACTTATTATTATTACTTATCCTCTCTGAGCCTCTGTTTCCTTATCTATAAAACAGGTATGATACTTCTGGTAATATATACCTAATAGAATTCCTATAGTTCAAATGAAATGATGTGTATAAAAATAGGGTTTTATGTATTTTTATTTATATATAATTTTTTAAAATAAATTTTAAAATGCTATATAACAGGCATATATGTGTTTATATATATTTATTATATGTCTGCCTATTATAATTTTTCAAGCTCATTCTGTGGTATTTTCTCTAGAAAGAAGGAAATAAATTATATAAGATACATAAGGCTTTGAAAATTTGCATTTTTGGATTATAATAACCCATTCCCTTCCCCCCAAACTTCATTGTTGCTGTTAATCACAGTAAGGGTATATAATTTCATGTACAAAAGTTCTGGAGCTAGAATAGACCCTAAAGATCACCTCATACATACCTTTCGTTTTGCAAATGAGGCTTTGTGCAGGGTCACAAAGGTAGTTAGTAATAGAACTGGAAACTAACCCCAGGTCTTCTGACTCCAAATACAGTGCTCTTTCCACAACACAACCTTGCCACGTTGCCTTTATTTTATTATTGTGAATAGCAACGGAAAAGAAAAAAATCATCTGCTCTGCAAAATCAATTACCACAGACAGACCTGAGCTGCTTTCAAAGGGGGAAAAAGAACTGCATCACCCTTGGATTCTTCAAAAAGAGAATACAGTAATTTCTGTGCCTAGCTGCTTATCTCATGCCTTGCCAGCCCAAGTAATTTTCAAATAACAATTAGTGTCAGAAGAAATGTTTTGTGAATAGAAGGAAATAGGAGGTATTTATCATCCAAGTATCTTATATTTGCCTACTTGACATTTAGTTTAGTAGGTGTATTTTTAAAATAAATTTTCTCTTTTTTGGGAGTAGATATATGTTTAATTATATCCATAGGGTTTTATTAATTATATACGTACCTTCAGTTTTGTACACAGTGCCTAGCACTTAAGAAATATCAGTCAATTGTATTAGTATGCCTGTTTTTTTCCCAGACTTTCCAACAGTGAATATTTTTTGTCTTTTTCAAAAATATTTTTGTAAATTTGCTAAATGTGAAGTGAAACCTCAGAATTGTAGTGGATGGAGTGCTGGATTCAGGAGGACCTGGGTTCAAGTTCTGCCTGTAACACATGCTCTTTATGTATCACTTAAACTTTCAGTGCTTTAGGCCACTCTCTGAGACTTTTAAGTTTCAGAAAAGGCCGTGACCTGCTCTGTAGAGCTAATTTCTTCACCTGGGATTTCTCTATTTCAATTAAATCAATCCAATCAGTCTATTCCTTCTCTTATTATTAGTTACCTGGAACAATCTTCCATTTGACTGTTAAGAGTTTGCATTTATTTTGAGAATTGTTCATATCCTTTGATCATTTAAAAAAGGAGACTTTATGAATAAAGACACAAGTCCTCGTATAGTAAGTGTTGTCTCCCCCATTAGATTCTGTTCCTTGAGGGAAGGGACAGTCTTTTTATGCTCAGCACAGTGCCTGGCAGTTAGTTACTGATTAGTAAATGTTTATTGAATTGAATTGAATCCACAAATAGGTAAAATGGAAAAATGAATGAAATCTCAAGTTGACTTGGAGAAAAGATGCTGTTGAGGTATTACGATGAAACTTGAAATTGCGAATGGAAGCTAATTGACTAGGTTAATGAGTGTTAATCACTAGGAGAGAGCAATAAAGCTACAACACTTTGCTTTCTTTTTTTTTAATCAATCCATTGACTTTTTTTACAAATGTACTTGATCACTTGGCTTCAAAAAATTTAAATCAATACCCTATTTTCTGTATGCTAGTACAAAGCAGACTGTTTTACAAATTAAATACCTAAAAATTTGACAAAAATATTAAAATTTGATGAAAAACAATTATAAAAATCCTTAATCTCTCTTTTTAAAGGAGGCAATCTTCTCCAGACCTGTTACATAATATTAATGTTGACAATTTTTAGACTATGTAGCTGTTTATTTTGCTATTATGTTAGCATACATAGTTCTTAGACTAATACATTTTATTGGTATATAATTCAGTTAGTTTCCTGAATGCCACCTGACTGAAATGTAATCAACTATCTTTAATTTAATCCTAATTTACATTTACTTTGCATAGCTTCCAAGGGCTAAAGATTACACTATAACTAATAGGGTTGTTATAGTGCTATTTTAAAAGGCAACAATGTACTTATTCCCAAACAAAAATAATTGTCTACTTTGGATAAGAGAAGGGTTTAAAATTACTAGCAGCCTTCTTCATACCTGAAAAAACAAATCAAGATAGTAATCCATTTTTACTATAGCAACTGTGTTCTTTAAAAGTATTTGTAAAATCTTAAACAAAAAACCCCACAACATACTGCTAAATTTTATACTTCAGTTAAACTTCAGTTCCTTTCAGGGAAAACTAAAAAGTGACCCTGTCAAGGATTTTTGTTGGTATGTTTTGGTTTAGAGACTCCATGGCTTTTGAAAAGCTAGAAAATAATATTCTTTTTCTCTTATTCTTTCTTTCTATTTGGCAAATATGCATCTATCCTCCAATCTGTATTTTATAGAGTAAAAGCCAACATGGCTTTTCTTATGAGCTTCCTTTGTTGTGACAAAGCACATATAATGATTTCTGTACTGTTCTGGTTAGTTAACTTTAGCTCCCTCTGTGGCTGGATGACTGCTGCTTGCAACTTCAGCATGAAAAATATGAGGCACAAATCAACAGTGGCTCTTAAGATAAAAGATTAAACACCATCATCACCACCACCACCATAACTGGTATTTAAATCTGGTGGCTGTTTTTCTCTGGGTTGAATTACTTGACAGAGTCTCATGTTAAAGAATGTCAATATTGCAATGAATTTCAAGTTTTCTTTCACACTCAGGCAAATATAATTTGACCAAGCCATTGGACCATTATAAGACAAAGCGGATCATTAAGGAAAATAAGACAATACTTGTCAGGAATTGGTACCTTGCTTTTTTCTTAATCATACAAAGGTCTTGTTCATATCTTTTCAAAGTTTAAAGCAATATTTATCTACTCACTCATTTTCTATCAATTCATTCAGAATCTCAAGTTGTGGCAGTTCTTTTTTTTGGTTTAGACACAAGGGGAAAAAATTGGAATGATTTTCAGCTAGGTATGCAAAAAGATTTTTGTTGTTGTTAGGTCATTTCAGTCATGTCCAACTCTTTGTGACACTATTTGGAGTTTTCTTGGCAAAGATACTGGAGTCCTTTGTCATTTTTTAAACTGAGGCAAATAGGGTTAAGTGACTTGCCCAGAGTCACACAGCTAGTATGTATCTGAAGCCAGATGTGAACTGCTGAGTCTTTCTGATTCTAGGCCCAAGGGTCTATTCACTTCATCTAGCTGCCCATGAAAAGATTAGGTCCTCTTTTCCTTTCTTGAGTAGCAGTCAATATTTTGAGATTGGACTAGAACCCAAGCCTTCCTTACTCCAAGGATAGTATGTTGTCTCAAATGATGTTCTAATGCATCCAATCAAATTTGAGACTCCAATGAAAAATTAAGGCTACATGGAACAGCAATAATCTATATTCTCAAGTCATAAAGCTTCTCTGAACAAAGTTGGAAAAGTAAAAAAGAGAAGTTCACACATGTGGCGAATTTTCTCTTGAAGCAAAGTTAGAGTCTGGCTTGGCTTTGGTATCCTCACTTTTGTATGGGGAAAGCAATAAAAAAAGTAATAAAACTGAAATTGCTCAGTAACCAACATCGTCCTTCAGCAACAGGCATGTTGACAGATTCCCAAACCCTGAAAAAAACTTCGCAACTCTGGGGAGTCTTCATTCTCCATGATTCTCTATTGCTCAGTAGGATGGGTAGGGATCAGGGGGCCCTATGTGGCCTGGTTATTTTTTATTCCTTTATTGACAATTCCATTTCTTAAGTTAGCAGTAGGTCAAACAAACATCTCTTTAATATTTATATGACAGCTAAGACAAATCTGTTTCCTTATCAACACCTAAGATATATTTCCCTGTTGTCCCAGGACCAGACTTCAAAGATGCGAAGAGACTTCCATATGTTGGATAACAAAAACCATCATGACTCCCTAACAAGATATGTGTTTGTTTTAAAAAAAAAAAAAAGTAAGTTTTTTACACTCAGATACCAATTTCATTCAACAAAATAAACAACTTTTAAATGACAGACATCTTTTAAATGACTAGGTTTCCCATTCAACTGCAAATCTCAAAGGCAAATTAGTTTAGGAAATCTCTATTTATATTGTTTTCTATGCTTTGCAAGCAGGGGTCATAGTTGTGATTCTAATGCTTAATGACTGGCTGAGTCATAGAGACATTCCAGTGCTATATTCTCATTCAAAGTACAGTGGGTGGCTTTGAATGGTCCATTTGCTTTACATTCCTAAGAATGACAGTTTATTATATTTGAATTATATTTTCAATGCCTGTCACTTAAGAAGTCCAAAGGAAGCCTGAAATCATTCTTAAAATGAAGAAACAAAGTTTAGAGAAATTATGTTACTGGTTGTTTGATAGACTTCAAGACTTCATGCAAAGTTAGACATGGTCTGGATTTTTTTCTTTGTCCAAATCTGTGATCTTACCTGCATAGGGAACTCTCACCAATTCAGTTCAGTAACTTATCTGTAATTTATAATCTGAGTAGCTGAGGGATTTGCTGGTAGCCACATGGCTGGTATGTCAGAGGGAGCACTTGAAAGCAGGTCCTTCTGACCGTAGCCATGCTAATGAGTACGATGATTATAAAGGAATATGATAGAAGTTGGCTCAAGGAGTTCAAATCTTTGTGTATGTCAGAATGAATGGGAGGGGAAGAACCAGAAAAATACAGAGGACTAGATCACAGGATCACAGGTCTGTAGCTGAAAGGGAACCTAGAGTTACTGATTAAGGTAACTAGAGGCAGTTAGGTGGTACAGTGGATAGAACACTGGGCTTGGGGTTAAGAACTGGGATAAGGAAAACCTGAGGGCAAATTCCACTTTAGATACTTACTAGCTGTGTGACTCTGGCTGAGTCACTAAACCTCTGTTCCATTCAAGTTTCTTCAGCTGGAAAACAGGGATAATATTAGCACCTGCTTCCTAGGGTTGTTGTGAGGATCAAATGAAATAATATTTTTAAAGTCCTTGGCACATAGTAGGTACTTTGTATACCTATATGCTTATTATTATTATTATTAATTATTAAATAGCTGAGGCCCAGAGGGGGGAATTATTTTGTCCGAGCTAGTAAATGACAGGAGCTGGATTCTAACACAGACCTCCTGAGTGGAGCCAGCCCTGACCCTTTGTACCATGCTGTTGGCTGATTTATCTACATGTGAGTTAAAGGGCGCTAGCCTGAAGTGAGAGGCTGTGGGCAGGAAATGGGCTGAAGAGAAACCTGCCTCTTCCAGTTCAGGTTTGCTGAAGTTGCTTCCTCTTTCACACGCAAAAAATTAAAAAAAAAGAAAAAAAAGAAAAAAGAAAAGAAATTGATTTAATTTCCAAGAGAAATTGATTTAATAAAATGGAAGCAAAACAAGATCTCCAGGCATGGCGGTGGTTGGGGACAACAAATAATCTTTTACTACCCTACATTAAAACTCGTCCCTTCGCTATGGGCCCAGTTCTCATGATGCTGTGATAAACAGCACACTCATACAGAGTGTCCATAAAAGTATTGGTCGAAGCTTCAAGCTTTATTAGCTTAAGCCCTAATGGCTTAAAAGGGCATTGAGACTTTCGGAACACTCCGTACATACAGCATACCCTACAGAGAAAGCTACCTATGGTAGTTTATCAACGCGCAAAAAAAAAAAAAAAAAGCAGAGATGGGTTTACGCATGTTTCATGCCCAGTTACTCTCCTAAGGTGCACCTGCAGCCTGGGGAACAGCTGCTGACTTCAGCCCAGGCGCACCTGCACACAGGGGACTCTCCCCAGGGCTAGTCTCAGAACGCCCCACCCCAGAGGAACATCACTTAGCTTTCCCAGGCTGACAGGGGATCCATCCGCTCTCAGCCTCTTAGCCCGCCCAGTTCATAATGTCTCCTCCCCCCTGCAAGGGAAAGGAAGCTAGCTCCTTAGAGAAGAGAATTTTCAGAACTTCAGCCCGGGCATGAATGGGCCGGCTCCTCCATGGCTGGACCAATCAGGGAACGTGATTAAAATAGCGCTGTATAAATACCCGGACAGGGCGCAGCTCTTGGCTCACTCGCTGACTAGTTTGGGGAAATGGGCGGGTGTGACGAGTGCCTAGCGCAGGTGAGCTGCGCCGCCGGTGCCTCCCTGGTAGCGAGTCAAAGTGACCTCCCCCTGGCTCTGGCATCCTCCTGACGTCCATCTGGGCTAGCCCTAATCGGGAGGGAAGAGGAGAGGGTAGGGTGGGGCCCGGCTGAGGCGCGGTACCAACCCTCGCCCTGAAGGTCATTACCGCTACTTCAAAATACTAGCAGAACGTTTGAGTTTCTGTTTGTATAAGGCGGACGTGGTTAGACCCCAGTTAAACAGACCTTACCCACGCACTCGCATTAGCTAGTTTTCTCTTTGGAAAGATGTACTATCTGCAAACAGCAGGCTTGCCTTTCCAGACAACTGACTTGCATTGCGTTTCCAACTGACTCACTGTCTCTAAGCTATGTCCTTTTCAAATGGATGACTATATTTTGGTTCCTGTTTCAGCCGCGTGGCCTAGGGGAATCTGGAAAGCTTTCCATGTGCCCAATAAGTAAAAATGTTCTGTAAAGCAGCAGACAAGACTAGATCAAGAGTTCTTTACCCTTTTTTTGTGTGTGTGTCACAGACCTCTTTGGCAGTCTGGTGAAGCCTATGGACTCAGACCCTTTCTCAGAAAAAAAAGTTTTAAAATGCGCGAAACAAAATACATAGGATGAACAAAGGAAAATTAAGTTGAAATACAGTCACCAAACTAGCTTAAAAGTGCGTTGATTTTTTTGGAATAGTCTGTATTTAATAACAGAACCGAGTTCACAGACCCCAGGCTTAGCACGCCTAGAATAAACGCTCTCCAAAGTTCCAGCCCGTGAGTCTCGGATTTTAGGCGGCTAAGGAAACACAATGCCGTCTCTAGTTTGAGAGACCTCTTTCCTGTATCTTAGTTACCTGTCGTGGAAAATAGGAGCTAGATTGTTATGGTATTCTACCAGCCTGTCGATAGGATTGCAGGTATGTAGTGCACTTTATTCAGCAGACTGACAATTTTGCAGTAGTTTTAGAAAATTGTATACCTTTTACAGCTAAAAGGTACCCAAATCATAGACTCTCAGTTGGAAGGACCTTCAGGGGTGATCTAATATCAATCTTTGCCTGACTGACAGTCCCCTCTCTATCTGATATCCACAAGTAGTCATTCAGCCTCTAGTTAGGGCAACCTCCTACTACATCCAGAGGCAACTGATTGTACTTTTGGTCAGGTCTCCGAGGAAGTTTCTCCATCCCTTTCCTCCCCTCCCCCTCTTCCATTGAGCCTGCATTTGCCTCTACAGCTCCTACCTAGTTCTGTGCTCTTGAGCAAAGTAAAATGAATCTAATCCCTCTCCCATACAACAACCCTTCAAACACTTGAGCCCAACAATGAATGAAAAGTGATCTCTCCCTCTGTAAGTTTTCCTAGAGTTTTTTTTTTATCTCTCTTTTGTAAGTATTATACTTATTTGCTTAGACATCCCCATCTCCAATTTCAAGTAAAGGCAAGAGATTCTCTTGATTTTTTTCCCCCTATGTATTCTTAGGATTTACCACAGTCTTTGTACATGGCAGGCAACAAATTCCTGTCAAAATGAGTTCAGAGACAATTTTATCCAGCATCCTTGTTTTACAGGTTAGAAAGTCGAATTCCAGAAAGGATAAGGGACTCGATAATGGTCACACAGATAGTTAATGGCAGAGTGGAGAATATGAGTGAAGATTTTCTGACTCACTGTGCCATATTGCCTCCCAGGAAGCATTGTATATCATTATATAACAGTACATTCTCACTTGTTTTCCTATTACAAACACAATGTACCTTTCCCTGAGAGTTCCAAATTCATATTCCTTGTTGAAATCTAAAGTTGCCTCAGAGTCAGCTTTATTGAAGTGTTCTAAGGACTGGGGATACAAAAACAGAACAAAATTCTCTCAAGGAGATGACTTTCTACTACTACTTTCCAAGCTAGCTAATTGGTTTTATTTGAAGACACTTGGTCATTAATAGTTTTTCTTCACTTTCTTTAACTTATAGCTAGGTAATGCAAAAATTCCTTCCCAATGCATATGTCATGGGTGGAAAATGCCCTTTTTTTTTTTTGCTTGTTGGAGGTGGGGAAGGTAGGGCATTTGGGATTAAGTGACTTGCCCAAGGTCACATGGCTAGTTTTTGTATTGTGTCTGAGGCTGGGTCCTTTCATCTCCAGTGCCGGTGCTCTATTCACTGTGCCGCCTAGCTGTCCCAAAAGTGCCATTTTCTAAGGAAGTTTTATGTTATATAAGCTGTCAGTCACCTACTCTCCTTCTTATTCTGAAATACTATTAAAGTGCTCTAGAGTTCCTTTCAAATAAAATAATTTTTTTTGGAAAATCAAATGTATTTTAGATTCTCATATGAGGTCAAGGTTGAGATATTTTAGAAACTTACCTGGTGACTCAGTAGCGTAGAGTAGTTCTTCTGGACTGATCATTTAACAGAAGGAAGTAGGTTTGAGATGTTTGATTGTAGATGCTATATAACTTTAGTATCTATTCAGTTATCATTGTGATTTTAAAAATACTGCACTGGTGTTATTTGGGAGGAATAATGGTTTCAAGCCCCCTCTAATTAAATTTATATTGCTTCAATATTTCAAGGACCTGTAATTGTGGGTCAGTGTGGTCAATCCACCAACACATATTATGACCCATCTTTGCCTGGGTAGATACTTTCTGAGAGTTTTTATAGCTGAATCATTAATTGCCCTGTGGCCAACTTGATGAGTCTCTCTGAATTTAGCTAGTATACTGCTTAGAAGCTAGACATAGTTTGTTATAGACTTTTATTCAAAGTTGTTGTGGTAGGACATGTCAGAGCTTGTGTTGTTCTGTCAGAGCCTCTGAGAACCCAGGATCACCTCCATGGCTCAGTGAGGCATCAAGGCAGGACTTGAATGGTTCTGTTCTATTCTGTTTTATTGTTTACAAACATAATGTACTAAGTTTTGGCTACTTTTTCTAGGCCAGGAGTTCTTTTTAAATTATTTTTTCTGTGAACAAAAATTGATTTTCTCTCCCTCCCTCTCCCCATCATTAAAAAAAAGAAGAGAGAAGAAAAACGAAGTCACTGTAACAAATAATCATTGTCAAACAAAACAATTTCCAGGATTAGCCACATCCAAAAAATTCATGTCTTATTTTGCATTCTGAATTCATTCCTTCTTTCTCAGGAGGCTGGGAACATACTCTGTTATGGGTTCTCTGAAATTATTGTTGGTCATTTAATTCGTCAGTGCACTGATCAGTTCTTAAGTTGTTCAAAGTTGTTTGTTTCTACAGGTTTGGCCAACAACCGTCTTTCTCCCTAATAAAAGTCTAGACCAAAACCACAGTGGTTTCATGATAAAGCACAAAATTAAAGATCTAAAATGAAGATGGGTTCTATCTACAACATGGTTTTGCTTTGGCTTGCTTTGTTTGGTCTTGGAGAAATCATCAGTCTTAGAGATGCTAGTCATTTTCCCCCTCTGTGCTTCTGTTTTTAACTTTTTTGTACTTCAGTGGGTATGTGTGGATACTTCCTTTACTGGTGGAAATCACAGCCCCTCCATATCTTCTTGTTTTTTTTCTTTTTTATTAGATCATAAGTTGTTCATGTTAGAATAGATTGTAAATATCTTCTAGTTCAACTTTCCCCACTTTACAGAGGGCATCTTAGGGTTATAGAATTGTTTTGCCCAAGGTCACATGATTGATAGTTATCAGAATTAGTACTTGTATCCACTTCTCCTGATGTTTAGCCAAGTTACCCTTTTATTACAGCACATTATTTCTTGTCTGTATCTTTCCCTTTGCAATATGAGGACTGACCAGTTATCAGTGCAGAAAATTCCTTTTGTTGGGACATGATTTTTTTTCAATTTTTAAAATTCTCAATTAATGAGCAATAAAAACAAAAATAGTCAGCAAGCTATCATTTATTAAGTCCTACTATGTTCCAGGAACTGTATTAAGTACTGACAGTCAAAAGAAAATCAAAAGTCATCCTTGCTTTCAAGGAGCACACAGTCTAACAGGGGAGACAACATCCAGATAACTATGTACAAACAGATAAATTGGAGATAATCAACAGAGAAAAGAGACTAGAATTAAGAGGGATTGAGAAAGGCTTCTGATAGAAGGTGAGATTTTAGATAGGGCTTGAAGGAATCCAGGGAAGCCAGGAGGTGGAAATGAGGAGAGAGCAGTGAAGATATGGGAGACAGTCCATGAAAATACCCAGAGTAGAGAAATGGAGTGTCTTATTTAAGGAAAAGCAAAGAGGCCAGTGTCACTGAATGTCAGAGCATGTGGCAGAGTGTAAAGTATGAGAAGCCTGGAGAGGTGGGAGAGGGGCAGGTTACGAAAGACTGGGAACAACAGAGTATTTCATGTTTGATCTTGGAAGTGATAGGGAGCCTGAAATTACTGAGTATGGGGAATGATGTAATCAGACCTATGTTTTAGGAAGATCACTGACAGTTGAGTGGACAATTTACTGGAGTAGGGAAAGACTTGTGTCAGGGAGGCTAATCAGAAGGTTATTGAAATAATTAGGTGTGAAGTGATGAGGGTCTGTACCACAGTGATGGCAGCATCACAGGAGAGATATTATGAAGGCAGAGATGACAATACTGCCCCATTGATCAGACTGGGGGTGGGGGTGAGAGAGATTGAAGAGTAGAGGATACACCTGGGTTTGGGAGCCTGGGTTACCAGGAGGATGGTGGTATATCTCAACAGTAACAGGAAAGTTAAGATGAGGTGGTTTCATGGTAAAGATAATGAGTTCAATTTTGGACGTGTTGACTTTGAGATGTCTATGGAATATCCAGTTCAAGAGGAGGTCAGCAAAGAGTTAGGGCTGGACAATTAGATCTAAGAGTTATCTGTATAGAGATAACGAAAATCACGGGAGCTAATGAGATCAAGTGAAATGGTATAGAAGAAGAGTTGAGGAACTAGGACAGAGCTTTGGGGGACCCCCTGGAAGTTTCTGCCATGTTGGAGAAATATTAGGTACTCAAGGATAGAGTGGGTCACCACTGAATTGTTTAATATATATGTGGGGAAGGGAAGGGAATAAGCATTTATTAAGAACTTACTACTGTGATAAGCTCTTTACAAATATTATCTCATTTGGTCCCAACAACAACCCTATGAGATAGGTGCTGTTATTATCTCCCTTTTATAGTTGAGGCAAGCCAAGGTTAAGAGACATATCCAAGGTCACACAGCCAATAAGTATCTGTAGCTGGACTTGAACTCAGGTCTTTCTGAAGCCAAGCCATTGTACTACTCAGCTGCTCCTATGTGGGCATGGGAAATCATGAAACACATGAAAATTTAAAAATGCCTTTTAGTTTTTTCTGGGTTTCCTTATGGTCCTGCAATGGTAATAGTGAAGTAACAAGAACAACAACAAAAAAGACCAGCTGAATACATTAATTTAACTTTTGGCCTGCTAAATATGAGACCTTATCCAACAATGCACAAGTTAATGAGCAGCCAAAGTAACTGAACCACGTCTGCACTGAGATCCTCCCTATAAATAAATCCCAGAGACCAAAAGAAGTTTCACTTAAGTGGGAGGACAGCCCACAGGATCTCGTGTTTCATATCCTCTCCAGAGTGAAAAAAGGAGTTGGTTTCATTGTGTGCTCAAAGGCCGCAGGAAATGCCACCTTCTGACAAGCAAAGGCAAACAGATCCCCATGAAGGTAACTTTGGCTCTATGTAGGAATCTGTTTCAGAAGACAAAGAAGTAGAGGAATTTTATGAGGAATTTGAGAAGAGGTTTCAAACCAAAATTAGTCTTTATCTTGTTGATTAAAAATGTTATGGCAGATGTAGGTGCAGGGGAAGACAGTGAAACCTATCTTGGAAAACTTGGTTCTGGATTAAGACTTAAAGCAGCTAAATGGTTTTATGGACAGCAAGGTGATGTAGTGGATAGAGTGTCAGTCTTGAAGTCAAGAAGATTCATCTCCATGAGTTCAAATCTGGCCTCAGACACTTTCCGTGTGAGCCTGGGCAAGTCACTTAACCCTGTTTGCCTCAGTTTCCTCAGCTGTAAAATGAACCAGAGAGGGAAATGGCAAACCAAGCCAGGATCTTTGCCAAGAAAACCCCAAATGAGATCAGGAAGAGCTGGACACTACTGAACAACAACAAAGATTTTATAGATAACTCAGAAGTAACATATCTATATTTTTATAAATGCTTTCGTTAAGAAGAGAGTAGGGGGTAGCTAGGTGGCGCAGTGAATAGAGCACCGGCCCTGGAGTCAGGAGGGCCTGAGTTCAAATCTGACCTCAGACACTTAACACAAAAACTAGCTGTGTGACCTTGGGCAAGTTACTTAACCCCAGTTGCCCTTGAAAAAAAAAAAGCAAAATAAAATAAAATAAGAAGAGAGTGGGAAGGTGCTAGATGTGGCAAGTACATTACACACACACAAATGAAATTGAATATAGCGTAAACAGAAAAAGACTGGACATCAAGGTGAGAGTTATTTCAGAAATGGTTGTCTGTATACAACCAGATCAATCACCACTTATAGCAAATACCCAAATCAACAGCAACTTAGAAGAGAAGGCACAACACAGAATTATATTGTTTCCAATCTGACCCATCCAAAGGAGTTGTTTTCCTTAAAGTGAGACATTAATAAAATTAAAGACATTAATTCTGTCATGATTTCTTAAAGACGTTTAACAATAGCCATAATAAGGAGACAAAAAGAACACACCTTGATCTCTATATCAAATGGAGAAGTGTGGTAGCCAAGGACAATGCTGATTAGAGTACAAGATTATTTGCAAAACATTATGGAGGAAGATGGTGCACAATCATGAACGACCATCCTGCAAAACAGTGAAAAGAGTAAAGGAGAAAATAAACCCGTGAGAAACTTAAGACACAGCTAAAGTCTGATGCCTGCTAAGACCCTGAAAAGCTGATGACAGGTGTGAAATGGAATAGATTTGACAGCATTTTATCACTGACAAGAGGGGAAAAACACATTCAAACTTCAAGAGCTTATGAGGAAGTAGATATGGTACTTCTTAAGAAAATAAAGCAGGGAAGAATGGGCTAGACACAGAAGATATACACAAAAGAAAGCTGTGTTGGAGGGAGCACAATTTTAAATGCACTCAGGGGTCAATTTTTAAGATATCTCAAGGAGGGAAGGTACTAAAAAAATAGAAATAGGGTTATGGTTAATCTAACTCTGTCTTGGGCTAGAGAGATGTGTTTGTGTATGTATGCATGTGCGTGTGTGTGCATGTGTGTGTGTGTGCATGTGTGCATGTATGTGTGTGCGTGTGTGTGCGTACGTGTGTGTGTGCGTGCGTGTGTGTGTGCGTGTGTGTATGTGTGTATGTGTGTGTGTGTGTGTGTGTGTGTGTGTGTGCGCCCTTGCATGCATTTGGTCTGGACCTGTGATTTCATCAGTATAATCTGTATAATCATTTCATTAGTATAATCATCTGTGCATAAACTCTCTGGACCAAAGCAGATCGGCAATTATTTTTATAATTTACAATTTTAGAGATTTGCCTCTGAGATTAATGAGAGATTAATTAATTTGTCTGGGGTCGCTTATTTGGCATATCTGTCAGAAGTGAAACTTGAACCCAGATCATCCTGCCTGTCAGGCCTGCTTTCTATTCCCTATGCCAAGTGGCATTATTACATGAAAACAGCAACGACAACAACAACAAAGGTGACAGAAGACATTGGTAACTATTGACTCATATGCTAATCTATAAAATCTTTATGAAAGTGATCTCTCTCTCTCTCTCTCTCTCTCTCTCTCTCTGTCTCTCTCTCACATACACACTCACGTATATCTATCCAGTCTATCATCTGTCTATCTATCTGTTTAGGCTACCCTTCCCTCTTCCTAACTTCTCTGTTACTGTCAAGGGCACCAGCATTCTCCTAGTCACCCAGACTCCAAACCTAGGGGTTATTCTCTTATCTGCTTCATGCTGTTGTTAATGTCTAAAATTATGTCATTACAGATTCATTCTTTTATTTCATTGGGTTAAGTATCTTATGATACAAAATGCGTAGAAGCCTGGAACAACTAATACGTTGTCACTTTCATCCAATCAAATTTCACTGTGAAATCCTTTATCAGCCATCGGCACTATAACTTTCCAAAGAGGAGATGATATTCATCACAGGTAAGTCTCAATAGGAAGAGAATTGAGAGAGATCTTCAGAACATGAGTTATTGCCTAAGAAATAAAGGCATCGATGGCATAGTTAAGTAATGTAGGGGAAGAGGGACAGGTCCAAGGAAACTAGAAGCCAGCAGAAGTTTGGTGGGCATCAAAGGTTTGGGGAGTCACAAAGTATAAAAAGGGGATGTTTATAGGGATAGAAAGATGTTGAAGATCAATTTTATTTATCTCACAATTTTTTTTAGTGATAGATCATGTTAATGGGGTGGCTGCTTTTTGATGGTGGGAGAAGGCCAAAATGATTTTTAAAATTTAAAATATGTTTTGGTTTTATATGAGTTCTTTACAATGTACCTGGAACATAGACTCTACTCTACTACTAATTATGTCACTTCTGGAAAATACTTAAAGTTTTAAATTTCCCCGCTCTGTACAATTAAGGAGGTGTTTAAGATGATCTCTAAAGTGTTTTCTATCTCCAACTATCTCCAACTACCTCTATCTCCAATATTCTATGATTTCACGATACTGTATAATTTGTGGTATATTGGGATGGAGACTGGAGGAAGAGTTTTATAAAGTGATTTCTTTATAATTGTCCTTTGAGGGAGGTACTGCCAATATTATTTCTGGATCAATATAGTGCTAGATGTGGAGTCAGGGAACCCTGAGTTCAAATCCAGCCTCAGACACTAAATGCATGACCTAGGATAAGTCACAACCTCTATCTGCCTCAGTTTCCTCATCTATAAAGCAGTGATAATAAGAGTACCTACCTCCCATGATTGTTGCAAGGATAAAATAAAATAATACTTGTAAATCACTTTGCAAACCTTCTGCTTATGCTTGGGGATGTGCATTATTATTTATTATTGCTATCCCTGTTTTCCAGATGAGCAAAAGGAGTCTTTGAGAAATTAAGTGACTTAGCCATTATCACAGAACTAGGAAGTGTCTGAAGTAGGATTCAGACCCTGGTATTCTGGGTCCAAATCAGGTCACTCCTATCCTGACCCTAACTTTGTCACTGTGTCACCTTGTGCAAGTCCCTGAAATCCAATGGACCTCAGTTTACTCATTCATAAGATGAGGAGGTTTAGCTACATGACTTTAAGGCTTCTTTCAACTCTTAATTCTATATAATCTTATGATCTTACCCAGAGGCTGTAGTTAAAGCTCTGGAGATGACCGTGGGGTAGTGCACAGTCAGACCACATGGTGTGCATACAAATTGCAAGGGCCATTCCCAGGCCTATCACTGCAGGGCAGGGATCTGATGGAGCTGGGTAAGAAACAAATGCAGGGCCCCGGGGCAGGTGTAGCAGCTATTCCTGGGACTACCAATCCATAGCCTAGAAATTTAAAAAGCACCTATCTAACTTCCAGGGACTAGGATGGCAAAGTGAACCTCAGCTGCTCCAATCTCCCCCTTTGACCCTGAAAATACAGTAATTATTGCCCCAGAGCAAAATTTTAAACAGTAAAGGCTTGGGAACCCTAGAGGAAGGGCATGGCTAAAGCCCTGCCTCAAAATGGGTGAAAAACAGAGAGCAAAGACAAAGACTCTAGAATCCTATTATTGTGAGCAGGAGGAAGCAAATTCAGAAGAAGACAGCATTAACTCCACACCCACACTTGAAGCCTCAACAGGGAATATGAACTGCTCTCAAACAGAGAAAGCATTCCTAGATGAGCTCAAAAAGAACTTTGAAAACCAAATTAGAGAGGTAGAAGATACAATGAATAATTCTTTTAAAATTAAAATTGCGAAATTAGAAAAACATTACAAAGAAGAAAACGCTCCTTAAAAATAAAAATGTGTGAACTAAAAATGAAATCTGAACATATAGAAAAGGAGCTTCAGAAACTAACCAGGGAAAATAATTCGCTAAAAATGAGAATCAACCAAATTGAAGCTAATGACTCTATGAGGCACCAAGAATCAGTCAAACAAAGCATCAAGAATGAAAAATTAGAAAAAGAGGTAAAATATCTCAAGGGAAAAATAACTGACCTGGAAAACAGACCCAGGGGAGATAATCTAAGAATTATTGGTCTACCACAGTGGTTCTCAACCTGTGGGTCACGCCCCCTTTGGGGATTGAATGACCCTTTCACTGGGGTTGCCTAAGACCATAGAAAAACACATATTTCTGATGGTCTTAGGAACCAAGACATTGTTCCCCTATCCGTCTTCAGGCGGGTCCACCGACATGCAGATACACCCACATATGAGTATTAAAGGGTTGCGGCATTAAAAAGGTTGAGAAGCACTGGTCTACCAGAAAAACATGATGAAAAAAAGAGCCTGGACAACATCTTGCAAGAGCTTATCAAGGAAAACTGCCCTGAGATCCTAGAACCAGAGGGTAAAATAGAAATCAAGAGAATTCACCGGACACCTCCTGAAAGGGATCCCAAATTGAAAACTCCATGAAATGTTGTAGCCAAATTCCAGAACTATAAGGTAAAGGAGAAAATACTGCAAGCAGCCAGAAAGAAACAATTCAGATATCATGGAACCACAGGGAGGATCACACAGGATCTGGCAGCTTCAATGTTGAAAGATTGGAGAAACTGGAATATGATTTTTTGCAAGGCAAAAGAGTTCGGGTGACAACCAAGGACCACCTATCCAGCAAAACTGAGCATAATATACCAGGGAAAGAGATGGTCATTCAATGATATAATGGCCTTCCAGAGCTTCCTGATGAAAAAGCCAGAGCTCAATGGAAAATTCAACCTCCAATTACAAGACTCAAGAGAAAAATAGAAAGGTAAATAGGGAAAACATACACACAAACACACACACACACACACAACTTGTTATTTAATAAGAGCAAACTGTTTATAACCCTATATGGGAAGCTGGTAGCTGTTAATACTGAGAATTCTATACTTATGGCAACATCTAAAAGGGATAAAGATAAATAGAGGGTGTGGGTATAAATTAAACAAAATGATGATAATAAAACCTTATTAAGGGCTCCAAATGGACTGCAGTGGAAGAAGAGGAAAGAATGAAGCAGAAAAGGGTAAATTATGCCACACAAAGAGGCATAAAAACATTATAGTAGAGAGAAAGAAGGGAGGAAGATGAACATTATATGAGCTTCTCCCTCATTGGTTCTAGTATAAGGGGGGAATAACATAATCAGTTAAGTATAGGACTCTATTGAGAAGAGATATAAAACCTATCATAATAGAGGGAAAGAGGGGAGGGAGAGGAGCATTGCATGAAATCTATTCTCGTCAATCTTGGTTGAAGGAAGAAATAACAGACTACATTAAATATAAAAATCTATTGTACCCTACAGGCAGTAGAAGGGGGGTAGGGCCAAGAAAGGGGGCAGTGGTTAGAAGGGAGGGAAGAAGTAGAAGCAGGAAAGATAGGAAAAGGGAGGGGGGCTGATAAGAAGGGAATACTGAGGGAGGCAGCAGTCAAAAGGAAAACTCTTAAGGTGGGGAAGGGAGAAGGGGAAAAATAAAAGCATAAACAGTGGAGGAAGTAGGATGGAGAGAAAGATACAGATAGTAATCACAACTATGAATGTGAATGGGATGAACTCTCCCATAAAACGGAGGAGGATAGCAGAATGGATTAAAAACCATAATCCTACAATATGCTGTTTACAAGAAATACATCTGAAATGGGGGGATACACACAGGGTAAAGGTAAAAGGCTGGAGTAAAATATATTATGCCTCAGCTAAAGTAAAACAAAGCAGGGGTAGCAATCCTTATCTCAGATAAGCAAAAGCAAAAATAGATCTAATTAAAAGAGATAAGGAAGGAAACTCTATCTTGCTAAAAGGCACCATAAAAAATGAAGCAATATCATTACTAAACATTTATGCACCAATCAGTACAGCATCCAAATTCCTAAAGGAGAAGTTCAGGGAGTTAGAGGAAGAAATAGATACCAAAACTATACTAGTGGGGGACTTCAACCTCCCCCTCTCTGAACTGCATATATCTAACCTTAAAATAAACAAGAAAGAAGTTAAGGGGGTAAATAGAATCTTAGAGAAGATGATATGATAGACCTCTGGAGAAAATTGAATGGGGATAAAAAGAAATATACGTTCTTCTCAGTGGTACATGGCACATATACAAAAATTGACCATGTACTAGGGCATAAAAACCTCACAATGCAATGCAGAAAGGCAGAAATATTAAAGGCATCCTTTTTAGATCATGATGTAATAAAAATTATATGTAATTAAAGGCCATGGAAGGACAGACTAAAAACTAATTGGAAACTAAATAACTTAATGCTAAAGAATGAGTGGGTCAAACAAGAAATTATAGAAACAATAAATAACTTCATTCAAGAGAATGACAATAATGAGACAACATACCAAAACTTGTGAGATACAGCAAAAGTAGTTCTTAGGGGAAGTTTTATATCCCTGAATGCATACATAAATAAAATAGAGAAAATGGAGGTCAATAAATTGGGCATGCAACTGAAAAAGCTAGACAAAGAACAAATTGAAAACCCCCGATTAAATACTAAATTAGAAATAATGAAAACCAAAGGATAGATTAATAAAATTGAATTTAAGAAAACTATTGAATTAATAAATAAAACTATGAGCTGGTATTATGAAAAAACCAATAAAACTGATAGACCTTTAGTCAATATGATAAAAAAAAAAAGAAAGAAGAAAACCAAATTACGAGTATCAAAAATGAAAAGGGTGAATCTACCTCCAACGAAAAGGAAATTAAAACAATAATTAGGAATTATTTTGCCTAATTGTATGCACATAAATTTGACAATCTTAGTGAAATGGATGAATATCTACAAAAATATAAATTGCCCAGACTAACTGAAGAGGAATTAAACTACTTAAATAACCCCATCTCAGAAAAAGAAATTGAACAAGCCATCAATGAACTCCCCAGGAAAAAATCTCCAGGGCCAGATAGCTTTACTAGTGAATTCTATAAAACATTTAAAGGACAATTGACTCCAATACTTTACAAACTATTTGGAAAAACTGGAGAAGAAGAAGGCCTACCAAATTCTTCTCATGACACAAATATGGTACTGATACCTAAATTGGGAAGAGACAAAACACAGAAAGAAAATTACAGACCAATTTCCCTTATGAATATAGATTCAAAAAGCCTAAATAAAATATTAGCAAAAAGACTACAGCAACTTATCATAAGAATAACACACTTTGATCAGGTAGGATTTATTCCAGAAATGCAAGGGTGTTTCAATATCAGGAAAACTATCAGTATAATTGATCACATCAACAACAAAACTAGCAGAAGCTATATGATTATCTCAGTGCATGCAGAAAAGGCTTATGACAAAATACAACACCCATTCCTATTAAAAACACTAGAAAGTATAGGAATAAATGGAGTCTTCCTTAAAATAATAAGTAGCATCTACGTAAAACCAACAGCAAGTACTATATGTAATAGGGATAAGCTAGAAGCAGTTCCAATAAGATCAAGGGTGAAACAAGGATGTCCACTATCACCCCTCTTATTCAATATGGTACTAGAAATGTTAGCAGTAGCAATAAGAGAAGAAAAAGAAATTGAAGGAATCAAATTAGGCAAAGAAGAGAGTAAGCTATCATTCTTTGCAGATGATATGATGATATACTTAGAGAATCCTAAAGGATCAAGTAAAAAACTACTTGAGATAATAAACACATTTGGCAAAGTTGCAGGATATAAAATAAACCCACATAAGTCTTCGGCATTCTTATATATCTCTAACGAAATCTAACAGCAAGAGGTAGAAAGAGAAATCCCATTTAAAGTTACTGTAGACATTATAAAATATTTGGGAATCTACCTGCCAAAACAAACTCAGGACTTACATGAACACAATTACAAAACACTTTTCACACAAATAAAGTCAGATCTAACTAATTGGAAAAACATCAATTGCTCAAGGCTGGGTCGAGCTAATATGATACAAATGACAATTTTACCTAAATTAAATTACATATTTAGTGCCATACCAATCAATCTACCCAAAAATTTCTTTATAGAGCTAGAAAAAATAATAGCAAAATTCATTTGGAAGAACAAAAGTTCCAGAATATCAAGGGAATTAGTGAAAATAAATGCTAGGGAAGGTGTCCTAGCCATACCAGATTTTAATCTGTATTATAAAGCAGCAGTCATCAAAACAACTTGGTACTGGCTGAGGAATAGAGTAGTGGATCAATGGAATAGATTGGGTACATGAGACTCAAAAGCCAATGACTATAGTAATCTACTCTTTGATAAACCCAAAGACCCCAGTTTTGGGGATAAGAACACATTAATTGACAAAAACTGCTGGGAAAACTGGAACACAGTGTGGCAGAAATTGGGCATAGACCAATATCTAATACCGCACACCAAAATAAAGTTGAAATGGGTGCATGATTTATGTATAAAGGCTGATACTGTAAGCAATATGGGAGAGCAAGGGATAGTTTACCTGTCAGATCTGTGGAGAGGGGAAGACTTCATGATGAAACAAGAGTTAGAGAGCATCACAAAATGAAAAATGTATAATTCTGATTATATTAAATTGAAAAGCTTCTGTACAAATAAAGCCAATGATATCAAGATTAAGAGGGAAGTAGAAAATTGGGAAAGAACTTTTACAACCAATGTCTGTGATAAAGGCCTCATTTCTAAAATATACAGAGAATTGAGTTGTATAAGAATATATATAAGAATACAAGCCACTCCCCAGTTGATAAATGGTCAAAGGATATGAACAAGCCATTCTCAGAAGGTGAAATTAAAGATATGTATAAGCATATGAAAAAATGTTCTAAATCACTAGTGATTAGAGAAGTGCAAATCAAAACAACTCTGAGGTGCCATATGTCACTGGCCAGATTGGCTAAGATGACAAATCAGGAAAGTGATAAATGCTGGAGAAATGTGGAAAAAATTGGAACGTGAATGCATTGTTGGTGGAGTTGTGAACTGATCCAATTATTCTGGAGAGCAATCTGGAACTATGCCCAAAGGGCTCTAAATAATTGCATACCCTTTGACCCAGCAATACCACTTCTAGAGTTATATCCCAAAGAGATCAGAGGAGTGGGAGGAGGACCCATATGGACAAAAATATTTATAGCAACTCTTTTTGTGGTGGCAAAGAATTGGAAATCAAGGGGATGCCCATCAATTGGGGAATGGCTTAACAAGTTATGGTATATGAATGTAATGGAATACTACTGTGCTATAAGAAATGAGGAGCAGATGGACTTCATAATAACCTGGAGAGACTTATATAAACTGATGCTAAGTGAGAAGAGCAGAACCAGGAGAAACCTGTACACAATCACAGACCCAATGTATGTGTGATGACTAACTTCAATAGACTGAGCTCCTCTCAGCAATGTATGGTTATAAGACAACACCAAAAGACTCATGACTGAAAGAGATATCTGCATCCAGAGAAGGAGATGCAGAGTCTCAATGTAGATAGAAACAAACTACTTGCTGTGTTTCTTTTCCTTGTTTTGTTTTGTTTCCTCTTTCCCACTGATCATTCCATCATTTATAATCATACTTTACGACCTGACTAACGATTAATGTGAAGATATTTGTAGATCCTATATTTGAGTGCATGCTACCATGACGGAGGGGGGGGGGGGCGGGGAGGAGAAGGAGGGGCAGAAAATTTTTGAAACTCAAGGGACTGTGGAACTGAATATTGTAAACCAAAAGTAAATAAACAAATCAATTAATTTAAAAAATAAAGCTCTGGAAATATTGTTGTTTATTGTTCATTTCTAAAAAGGACTGAAGATATCACAAGGGTGATGTCCTGACTTGTGTATGAATTGGATTTAAATGAGGCACAGTTGTACAAAGTTGTTGGACTTACTTTCTCTTCCAGACAATAGTAAGATAACTGACAATGGTCCAGGATGCAGTGAAGAATGACCATGGTATCTTTGAGGTATGACCAAACTCCAAGGGCTCCACAGTACTTGTGTTAGATGCTTGCGTGGCCATTGGAACAAATTTTTCTCATCTGCCCATTCCTTGGGGGATGAGGGGTGAGAGAGAAGTCGTCACATTCTTGGTGTGGACATCCAATAACTCATGGACAGGTTTGAGGCTTGTCAGGGTTAGGCATTATAGGTCAGTCTCATGTCAGTAGAACATACACATATCTAAACTCTGTGTCACAAAATTTTTTAAATGGTTTCTAGAAATAAATGAGGACTCAAAGGAAAAGAATGAAGAAAGAGACACTATCTTCTCTACAATATTGTTTACTACTGGCTTTGTCTAGATTACTAAAGAGATAAAGTCTCATAAATAGCTTAAATATGTTAGAAATTACTTCAGCTAAGGTCTTCACAATTGGAAATTACTAGCTAGGGGCTGCTGGGCTTTATGCAACCATTAGTGCCAGTTAAAGTACTTTTGGATCATCATCCAGGCAGAGTTGGTGCAAATTGTAGAGACTGAACAGCATATTCACCTGCCAAATGAGTTTTGAAAATTATTCACAAGTTCCCACTTATTTGGGATGAAAAATGTTCTTCATCCTTAATTTAGTGAAAAGAAATAAACACAGAGATCTCTTAGGATAAGAACAAGACTTTATTCTCTTCCCCGGGAGAAGAGGGCGGTCTTCCCCATGACTCATCATGGAGAAGAGGCGAGTTACAAAAGATAGTACTGGAATTTATAACCTAAGTTAGTCAAGACCCCTCCCCGACTGTTTCCCCTCTCATTGGTGGAGAGGCATACTTCACCAAATATTTCCCCAATTGAGACAGCAAGGAAAGATAAGGGGAGGGTCCCACCAAGGCGGGAAAACAGACAAAGGAACATAAAAGTGATTGATAGAAGCAATTTGAAAAGTTAAAACCCCAAATTGAGAAGTTTTCACTCATCCCATACACACTGAAGTCAAAGTTATGATCTGGGGGCACCAATTGGGTTATTTTTTCACAATGTATAAGACAGTGAATGCACTCTTTACCTTCATCTTCAACTGCAGAAATCACATCTATTCAAAGTGACTCTTCTTTTTAGGGGAACAATTCTCAAAGTGTGGTCTGCTGACCCCTGGGTGTCCCTAAGACCCTTTAAAAAGAGATCTATGAGATCTGCAATGGATTGAGTGTAGAAACAACAAGAAACAAGCTGACTTCTTTGAAGCTGGACACAGAAGTGATTTGTATAAATATATAGAACATTCTCCTATATTTTCTTCTCATTTTTTGTGTCAGAAAATATAGGTATTTTTCATAAAACTGTCTAATTTATGATAACATGTAATGAGCTTATTATTATTTTAAATGAATTAATAAATATTTTAAAATTGTTTTAGTTTTAATTCCTAAAATCGTAAATATTAGGGATTAGATATAACCGACATAAACAAAATCTCTTGGGGGTTCACAATAATTTTTAAGGGTATTGCAGGGGTGGGGAACCTATGACCTCAAGGTCACATGTGGCCCTCTAGGTCCTCAAGTGTGGCCCTTTGACAGAATCCAAACTACTGTTAAGTTTGGGCCACACTTGAGGACCTAGAGGGCCACATGTGGTCTCAAGGCCACAAGTTCCTCAACCCTCCAAGGATTTCAGAAATGGAAATCTGAGAACCACTGATAAGAAGGTGAATAAATAGTGAGCTGGTGTTTCATTCCTTTCAAACTCCCATATGAATTAAGAACCTGATCTCACATGCTTGCAGAACTCAGATATGCCTCTGGATCTTTGATTTCATTAATGTTAGCATCCCCTCCAACAATACAGATTGCACCTCATTCTTGTAGGTCTATTCTTTTTGACTGTCAGCCATGACCTCCCAGAAGTTTGCCACAGAGGGTTCTGCCACCCCACACATTTGGGGTTGTCCTCGTGTCCCTTTTACACTGAGCGGATACTAGGGGCTCACAAATTATTCTTCATTTTCCCTACCTGTCCATCTTTTTTTGTGTGTGTTTGCAGCACTCTGATTCAATAGATGTGACTGAACTACATATACTGGGCTTAAGTGAGAAGCTGCTGAGCTGATCCCAAAGGCAAAATTTTCTCTAACACATGCCCCTCGCTGCTGTAGCTTAGTATGAAAAGGAGCGGGGAAGAGTGCCCTGGCAGAAAGAAGACTGGAGTCAGAAGACCATTAGTTCCATAACTTTGAGCAAGTTACTTCACCCTTCTGTATCTCAGTTCCAAAATCTGTAAAATGAGAGTAATAATACTTGTTACCTACCTCAGAGGGTTGTTGTGAGAATTATAAAAAACTATATAGCACATACCCTGGACTTATCTTCTGAGTCTAATTCACACTGGCAGGCTGCAGTCCCAGAGGGAAGCCATTACTTTTTCCCTCAGTGATCTGGGGGTGACCCTGAGGGTAGTACATACAATAGCTCTGAACCCACACTGGTAAACCTGCCCTCCATTATATAAATTGGTCAGACAGACTCGATTCGTTTTTAGAAAGAGATGTTTACTGAGGCGGTACAGTAAGAGCATTTGGTACAAAACATCTCCCTTCTCCTACCAAAGTCTGAGTACTTTGTAGTACATGCAGAGTAGCCAAGATGAAAAAACCAAATCCTTTTGCGCTCCAAAGTTCAGAAGGTCCTTCTGGAAGGGAGAGGGGAGAAAGCAGGACAAGACACCCTCTTCTCCTCCAGGCAATTCCTTTTCTTAGGGGGCAATTCCTTTTTTACCACTAAGCAGTTAGATGTTCATAGCTGCCCACAGGGCATGACCAAGTCCCTGAACAGACTTCCTATCAAACCTAACTGAAATGTGGAGATGTTCAGGCTGGCTCATATTGATTGATTTGATCGAAGTGTGTTTTCACCTGATAAAGGTATCAGGTGAGGGAATATCAGGAGGGAGGTACTTGAAAATGTTTAACAACGGCTCTCTGGGGGAAAAAACCAAACCCAACATTGTATGCCTGCTCTTTATGTTGAGTGTGCATTATTAACATTTTCTCTATCACTTTCTTTTCTTTTCTTTTCTTTCTTTCTTTCTTTCTTTTTTTGCTTTTTGGAGGGAAGGCAGGGCAATTGGGGTTAAGTGACTTGCCCAAGGTCACACAACCAGTTTTTTTGTGGTAAGTGTCTGAGGTCACATCTGAACTCAGGTCCTCCTGACTCCAGGGCCAGTGCTCTATTCACTGCACTTAGCTGCCCCTCTCCATCACTTTCTTAACACTAGACAATCAACAGAATAAAAAACCAATATCTGATTTCTGAGGTGCAAGTGCTCACACTGAAAATTTAATAATGAAGCCAAGAGAAGCTGGCTCCAACACACCCCCTTGGTGGGACTCAATCAACCCTCATTTGTACAGTTATAATAATGTAAGTTTTTGTTGGGTAACTTGCCAGTGTTCCCGATAAGCTTTAAATGGGCAAATAAATGTCACATCTTAAAACCTTTTAAAGAGGAGAAGGGGCAACAGAGAAGGAAGATGGAATAAAAATCCAAATGAACCAATTGACTCCCAACCCATGTGTTAAAACAGTCTTAAAGGGGTTCCCATGACAGGAGACCTGAAAGAGTCTACCCAGACATGGTCCTATATTGCAATCTGACTAAATTCAATCCTAGGAAAATCTTGTTGTCATGACATGAATCTTAAATAGAGTTTTTGGCTGGTAATGTCACTAACATTGCTTTACTTCTATTGAATCTCTCATGATATTAAGAAATCATGGAAAAAATATCTCAAGTAGTAAATAGTCCTGGGTATAGTAATTCCAAACCTCTAAAGACGAATAGATCAACCCAGAATGGGAAATGGGCCCCTTGCAAAGTGCTCATCTGGAAGTAACACCTCCCTAATGCAAACATTTTCTTCTCTTGTGTGTGGTTTCAGTTCCAAGCCAAACCCGTTCTACTGCATGCTTTTGTTCATTTCCAGAGAGAGATCTGAATCAGCTTGCAATGGCTTAGAAATCTATTTAATTCTTTCATGACTTAAATAGCCCTTTTCATTTGAAAGCCTTTGAGGGGTTCTTTGCCACGAATGACAAAATTAACATCTAAAAAGACGTGGTAGTAAGAGAAATAGGCCATCCAAGAGTGCTTTACCAACATTCTAATTGGTCCTCAGAAGGCTGTGAGTTAGGGTTGGGTATGTGCTGATGGAGAAGGAACCAGAGAGGTGAAAGGTCACTAGGTTTAGCAAATCACCAGTAACTCTGTATATGAAACCTAACCTCTAGCTTCCAGCACTGCTCCATTCTCTCCTTTACCCTCCATTCTACCTAGCCATTACATCACTTACTGTGGGCTCTCTTCCCTTTCTGTGTTAAATCTTTGTACTAGCTGAGGTCTAAACAAACGATCAGGTTTCAATAAGTAGCTTTGAATCTTTATTTTTTAATTCAATTTTACCTTTGTCTCATGAAAATTATTAGAATGTGGACTTTATAAAGGTAAAAGACATAATTAAAGAAAATACAATGATATGGAACCAAATTAAGTAGGCAATTTGGTGTAGAGGAAAGAAAGCCAGTGTTGGGAGTCAGAGCATCCAGAATTAATCCCATCTATATCGTTTAAGCTCTGTGTGATCCTGGGTAAGCCATCCAACTTTTCCTGGCTACAGTTTCCTCATTTGTAAGATGAGGGGATTGGACTCTATCGCTCCTCTCAGCTCTAAATCTATGAGCCTGAAAGAGTTTTATATTTGTTTGCTCATTTGCTCCATATTTTCATGTAACTCTTCAGTGTATGTATGTGTGTATAGGTGTATATACATACATATATATACATACATATTTACATATACATATATGTATGCATTCCTTTAACTCTTCAGAGACCCCTTTGCTTAGAAAAAGGACAAAGCAGGCTGTGTACCAGAACTTTGGGTCAGTACAGGGATGTACTGAGTCTGCTCCAATAGACAGAGTCCATTGTTAAATTGTCATTTATACCTCTGAAATCAACAAGCTATATATCAGCGCTTAATTTTGTTATTTTATTAGTTGTCTAGACTTCAGGAAGTATTAATAATGCAAATACTTAAAAGTGGGTTGTAGGTACATTTTTTGGAAAGCTGGTTGTTAAATATTTATCAGGATTCTCCTAAGTCATAAAGATTGTTGCATGCTTGACCCCTTAACAAAAATGAAACCATCTTCTACTCTCTTAAAAAAAAAAAAAAGACCCAGAAAAACAAAAAACTAAGTTAGTAAAAGAAATAATAGATTTCTTTACAGTGATAAAGTAATGGACTTGGAGTCAGAAAGACCTGAGTTGGAATCCTCCCTCAGACACTTACTAGCTGTATGACTCTGGGCATGACACTTGACATCTCTTAGCCTCAGTTTGCCATCTACAGAATGGGGTTAATAAGAACCTCTCCCAGGGTTCTTGCGAAGATCAAATGGGATAACATGTAAAGTGCTTTACAAACCTTAAAGCGCTATTGAAATGCTATTATTATTATTATTATCTCATGGGAATCAATGAGAGTCGCTTTTTGAAATCCCTTATTAAAGTTTTCAGTGTTCAATACGTAGTAGAATAATTTTGCTGTTTGTATGCCATTGTGTCAGGCAACTATAGCAACACTGTAATGTGGATTTGAGATAAGCTGTTTATGATTTGTGCCCTGAGTTATAAGGGCTACCCTCCCCATGACTCATAATACACAGATTAAGGGCATGTTGAGATTTGATTTTTAAACACAAGAGAGAAAAGTTCCTATTTTACAACTCCATGGCCAACTTGATGAAATAAATGCATGGAGAGAATTTTTCAGTAAACTAAATGGTATGGCAAAGTTTGAGAAGTACCAGTGATGCTGTTCAAAATGGAAACCCAGCAGTACATGCTTCAAGTAGAGACCCTCTGGTATCATTGATCTGATATTGCAACATCACCCTCCCCTCACCTGTTGAACTGTGGTACCGTCAGGACAGTTATTGCGCTGTGTGCAATGCACTATAAGATCTCACTTTCTGAACAAGTTTTCTATGGTGGGAGCCTAGGAAGGAATTCCAAATATGCTCATTGCTGATATTAGCTAGTGAGAGGAAGAGCTGCAGGAAAGGAATTATCTGGTTAGCATCAGGTAAATGGATTGATAAATGTAAGGAAACCTGTTGATTTCTGTGGACGGGCTGATTTCAGTAGGAATTGGTTGAGCTAGACTCCAAGCCTGTTTGGACAGAGCTATAATTAGGAATAATTTTACCTGGGGCAAAAACAGTTGGGGAGGAGACAGGTACAGAGAGCAATGTGATCACAGATTCAGGTCAAACAAAGAATAACCCATCCCACAGAGAGACCTGCCTGCTTGAGGGATGAGAGGAATTCTTCGGGCTTGAGGCTTTTTAGGAAAGGGGCACGGAGATGACAGGATCCTAGCGGTGGGGCTGGATGATGGCATTTTGTCACGTCACAGTGGCATAGGCAAGCAGATGACCATGAAGGAAAGGAGTTCTCCCTCCTCCCATATCATTCCCTAGAGAGGCAGAGCATCATAAGGGATAACTGTTTCTGCAGAGGTAGACCTCCAAACATGATCTCAAATAATTTCATAAGGAATCCACACATATGTTTCGTTATCAGATAAATCAAACCAGAGAAAGCAGTACTCACCCCCTGCTATCCTTCAAAGAAGCCTTATGAGGGTGTCGAATGAACCTCATGGTACCATTCTCTTGTCTTTTTACTCTTGAGGCATGATGCCATTTGGAGAAGATATATACTTCTCTTATTGAAACTCTCTAGGGATAGAGATCCCAGAACTTCTCTTGCTGGTCACTTCCAATATGCTATCACCTCAATGGTCATAAAGCTCATATAAAGGTCATATGTTCAAATTAAAATCTCTTCCCCTTTATCTCAAGATCGCTGGCTCCATTTCATTTTTTTCTGACGTAGGAGACAACTGGTCAGTAACATTACCTAGTTATCTAGGGGGCTCCTAGAGTCAGGAAGACCAGAATTCAAATCTGGCCTCAGACACTTGCTAGCTGTGTGAACATGGGCACACGATTTGCCGTTATCTGCCTGATTTTCTCATCTGTAAGATGGGAATAACAGTAACACCTACTTGCCAGGGTTATTAGGAGAAAATGAGATATTTGCAAGGTATTTTGCAAACCTTACCATGCTACATTAATGCTAGTTATTATTATTATTCTTAATATGTTTAAGAGTTGGAAGAGAGAAAGAGATCATCCAATTCAACTCCATTTCACAGATGAGGAAACCGAGACCCGTGTAGAATAAATGACTAGTTCACAGTCACATATGGAGGAGAAATGGTTTTTAATATAAACAAAACAAAACAACTCTCTTCCCAAACAGAATTCCAGAGACATGGGGGGAGGGATCAGGACAGCACCAATCAAAGGGGTAGATGAAGGGTGGTGGAGACCCAGGGACAGATGAAGTGGGGAAGAGAGGGCAGACCACCACCTCCTTGTGCTTTTCCTCCAACTCTACCAACACTGCTCTTAGTGCTGAATACAGTTGCCTTTTCCTATTGCCCCCCTCTCTCAAACTAGGAAATCCCTTATTTTATTAGGTCTCAAGCTAGCCTTCTCTTATCCAAGATAAACAACTTCAGTTCCTTTTCCTCTTAGGGCATACTTTCCTATGCCTTTGTTAATTATTTTTGCTGTTTCTGGCATACCTCTGACATTTCTCTGAAATATTTAAAAATTATATAATTTTTATTGGAACGTTTTGTTTTTGTATCACATTCAATTCTGAATATATAACACACACACACACACACACACACACACACATCTTTTTTCCTTCCCCTACTCTGCAAGTACAGATCTTGTTACAAGAGCATCTTGTAAAAGAGATTAAAAGAAGATAATGATAAAAAAAAAAAAGAAAAACCCATACACATCTTATTTTTTTTTGCAGTATTTTTTATAGTAGCAAAGACTTGGAAACAAAGTAGCTGCCTATTGACTGGGAATGTCAGCACATTGTGTGGCATGTGGATATAACACAATATTTCTTTGTTATAAGAAATTATGAGTATAATGAATACAAAAAAGGATAGGGAGACTTTTATGAACTGATGCAAAGTGAAGAAAGCAGAACCTGGAAAATAATCCACACAACAAATACAACAATGTAAAATAAATAAATAAATATAAAGAATGACAAAACAATAGAAAAAGAGCGATATGAAATTATATTCAACAAACTTGTTCCCAAAGAAGAAATAGGAAAGGGCATTTGCTATACTTCATTGTAGAGGTGTGGCATTGGGGTGCTTAGCACTACAAGCAATATCAGACTTCTTCAATATGTTGGTTAGTTTCATTGAACTGGGATTCCTATCTCTCTCCCCCACCCCACCCCATCAGCTTTTTATTCTTTGATATAAGGGAGAGAGAAGAGGTGGAAGGATTCATTGGTTAATGTAAGTGATCTAAGAACAAAAGATGTACACAGAAAATTGAAACAAATTTATTTAAAAAGAAAAAAGAAACAAAGGTCTCCATCGTTTTTAAAAATATATGAGACCCACACTGAATGCAATATAATAAGAAAGGTGTCCAATACAGACTACTATAGTATATAGAGTACTGAACTTGGAGTCAGAAAGACCTAAATTTGAGTCCTGCTTCAGGTCCTTACTATCTATGTGACCCTGGACAGGTCACATAATTTCTTTGGGCCTAAGTTTCTTCATATTTAAAATTGAGTTTGGATTTGATGACCCCTAAGGTTCTTTCTAGCTCTAAATCTATGCTAAGTATTTGCTCATATTTTAGTGCCATACTCCTTTCAATAATCTAAATATCACATTTGTTAAGCAAGCATTTAATTTCTAAGTGATATTCTACTCATTCAATTCAATAGATCTTTATTAAGGACTTTCTATGTGCCAGTAGATACCAGGGAGACAAAAAGACAAAAATGAGACTACTGATTCCTTCAGTGAATTTAAATTCTGCTAGGGATGTGAGGTACAATACAACATGCAGACTTCTGGGTAAATGCAAAGCACATATAAAAAGACATGATTTTAGTTGAAGTGAAGGTTGTTAAGTGTTTTTACAACTCCTTTGTTTCACAAAGTCTTGAAGATTTGAGTTTACATACTGTTTTAAAAAAAGGGAGGAATAAAAATTATATATGACATAGAATAAAATGAACTCATTTAATATAAGCTTGTATCTTGAGTTATAGTGGTCTGAATCTGAAACGTGATAGTAGGACTATATCTAGATGGGGTATTGGCTCGGGAAAGCAATATAGATAATTTTCTCTTCCTTACTGACATTTTGATATAGATGAAATTCAGGCAATGAGGTCCAGTTCCCTTTCTGTTAGTGTTCTTTTAAAATCTTAGTCTTAGTTAAAATTAATTAAAAGTCTTAATTAAATGAGTCTGTGACTGAAATATGGTGGTACTACTCTTTGCTCTTTCTACCTCAGTCATTTAGTCTGGGGTGGATATTGGAATTTTGTGCAATTTTATATATTTTTTTCATATAGTCTAGTACCATAGTGCTACTTTTCTTGACTTATTCTCCATTCTAAAATGGAAATTTATTGATTTCACACTCAATGATTTTCTTTGTATCGTATAATGGTGACAGAAGCCTTTGCCATGAAGGCAGAAATGCCAGCAGTGATATCAATTTTGCTCTTTCTTTTGCAGTTTGCTAGCACCTTACAGAGATTTATTAGAGATACAAGGTAACTTTCATGATTTGGTTCTAGTCACTGGAGGAGGGTAGAAACAATGGAAACTGGGGGAAAAATGAAAACAAATTCAAGTGTTTAAACTCAGCCTCAAAGAGATTCAATGGTAGGTGCTGTGCTGGGGGCATCCAGTTTCAACCCTTAGACTGGGAAATTCAGATAAGAGTAAAGAGTAGGGACATTCCAGGGTGAACTTGGACACTTATAGCTGCATGAGTGGGTCTTTCATGTGTAAGTAGACAGGAATGTAAGGCTAACAGCAGGAATGGAAATGTATAGCCTATCCCTAGCATATTGACTGGTCTGGCTCATTCCAAAAAAGAAGTAATATTTCCCAGTGGGGTCAGAAATAGTAGTATAATAGCAGAGCTTCCAAGTCTCAACAAGAGGAGGTGCTAGTTCTTCCTGGAATGGTGAGAGTTCTTAAACTATATCAAGGAGTTGTAGAAAGTGAAGCCAAAAATAGCAAGATATTGAGTTACTTTGTGGTGGAACAAATCTGGACCTTGCCTTCTACTGGTATTGTGAGTCATATGGACTGTGTAGATCTTTAACCAAATGAAGGGCAGATTTCCCCTCAAAAGTCACATTAATAAATAGAGTCAAGATGGCAGAGTAGAGGCAGCAACCCAGACAAACTTTCCCAACATTCCACTCCAAACAACTTTAAAATAACTCCTCAAATTGAATTTTGGAGCAGCAGAGCCAACAAAAGGTCAGGATCAGATATTTTTCCAGTCTCAGACAACTTAGGAGGTCAGCAAGAAAGGTCTATGACACTAGGGTGGGGACTGGTCCAGAGTGCATGAGGTGGCCTTACCAGTGGTAGGCCTTGGAGGCTGCTGTAATAGTGGTAGGGGCAACTTGGGAAGCTTTCAGTCCAGAGATGGTAAGGGGGTCAGATGAATGGTTAGAAATAGATTAAAAGGAACCCCTTGCTGACACTAGGTGTAGCTAGTGCTGATTAGCAACTCTATTGTCCATGCACAGTTCTGGATCTCAGTTCTAGGTAGAGGAGCTCTTGTGGTTGGTCATAAGGAGTAGGGGCTCTGATTGTAGTTTCAAGGAAGGGAGGAGCACTAGCATTTGTGACTGCAGGAGAGAAGGGAACTGATCACAGTTCTAAGTGCTAATGCCTGTGGCTGTAGAGCAGCAAGAGCTCTTACTGGGTAAAGACCAGAGCACAGACTGGGAAAACAGTGACCACACTTCTCCCTGGATCACGTCATCTTGGAAGCATCAAAAACTTATAGAACTCAGAACTTGCTCTGAAAATAGCAGCATGAAAAAGCCTGAAGTTTAGAACAACACCTCTTCATCCCTAGGTGGCCAAAGACCAACTTTAACATAAAATTCAAAGTCAAGAAAAAGGCTGGGAAAATGAGCAAACAATTCAGAAAGAACTTGACCATAAAAAGCCACTATGATGGCAGAGAAGACTAAGGCACAAACTCAGAAGGCAACAATGTGAAAACAGGGAAAATGCAAAACCTCAAAGGAAAATGCTAATTAGATACAAGCTCAACAAGAATCCCTGGAAGAGCTAAAGAAAGAGATAAGAGTGGTAGAGGAAAAATTGGGAAAATAAAGGAGAGTGATACAAAAAAATTATAAAAAGAGAATTAACAGCTTGGTAAAAGAGGCACAAAAAATACTAAGGAAAATAATACCTTAAAAAACAGAATTGGTCTAATGGTAGAAGGGGTATAAAATTTCATTGAAGAAAAGAACTCCTTAAAAAGCAAAATAGGCTTACTGTATATAAAGAGGTACAAAAGATCACTGAAGAAAAATAAAAATTAGCATTGGGCAACTGGAAGCTAATGACTCTATAAGTCATCAAGAAACAATAAAACAAAGTCAAAAGGCACATACAT
>JAQQSV010000153.1:104945-209591 GCA_028646515.1 Pseudochirops corinnae
TTTTTAAGGTATTATTTTCCTTAGTATTTTTTGTGCCTCTTTTACCAAGCTGTTAATTCTCTTTTTATAATTTTTTTGTATCACTCTCCTTTATTTTCCCAATTTTTCCTCTACCACTCTTATCTCTTTCTTTAGCTCTTCCAGGGATTCTTGTTGAGCTTGTATCTAATTAGCATTTTCCTTTGAGGTTTTGCATTTTCCCTGTTTTCACATTGTTGCCTTCTGAGTTTGTGCCTTAGTCTTCTCTGCCATCATAGTGGCTTTTTATGGTCAAGTTCTTTCTGAATTGTTTGCTCATTTTCCCAGCCTTTTTCTTGACTTTGAATTTTATGTTAAAGTTGGTCTTTGGCCACCTAGGGATGAAGAGGTGTTGTTCTAAACTTCAGGCTTTTTCATGCTGCTATTTTCAGAGCAAGTTCTGAGTTCTATAAGTTTTTGATGCTTCCAAGATGACGTGATCCAGGGAGAAGTGTGGTCACTGTTTTCCCAGTCTGTGCTCTGGTCTTTACCCAGTAAGAGCTCTTGCTGCTCTACAGCCACAGGCATTAGCACTTAGAACTGTGATCAGTTCCCTTCTCTCCTGCAGTCACAAATGCTAGTGCTCCTCCCTTCCTTGAAACTACAATCAGAGCCCCTACTCCTTATGACCAACCACAAGAGCTCCTCTACCTAGAACTGAGATCCAGAACTGTGCATGGACAATAGAGTTGCTAATCAGCACTAGCTACACCTAGTGTCAGCAAGGGGTTCCTTTTAATCTATTTCTAACCATTCATCTGACCCCCTTACCATCTCTGGACTGAAAGCTTCCCAAGTTGCCCCTACCACTATTACAGCAGCCTCCAAGGCCTACCACTGGTAAGGCCACCTCATGCACTCTGGACCAGTCCCCACCCTAGTGTCATAGACCTTTCTTGCTGACCTCCTAAGTTGTCTGAGACTGGAAAAATATCTGATCCTGACCTTTTGTTGGCTCTGCTGCTCCAAAATTCAATTTGAGGAGTTATTTTAAAGTTGTTTGGAGTGGAATGTTGGGAAAGTTTGTCTGGGTTGCTGCCTCTACTCTGCCATCTTGACTCTATTTATTAATGTGACTTTTGAGGGGAAATCTGCCCTTCATTTGGTTAAAGATCTACACAGTCCATATGACTCACAATACCAGTAGAAGGCAAGGTCCAGATTTGTTCCACCACAAAGTAACTCAATATCTTGCTATTTTTGGCTTCACTTTCTACAACTCCTTGATATAGTTTAAGAACTCTCACCATTCCAGGAAGAACTAGCACCTCCTCTTGTTGAGACTTGGAAGCTCTGCTATTATACTACTATTTCTGACCCCACTGGGAAATATTACTTCTTTTTTGGAATGAGCCAGACCAGTCAATATGCTAGGGATAGGCTATACATTTCCATTCCTGCTGTTAGCCTTACATTCCTGTCTACTTACACATGAAAGACCCACTCATGCAGCTATAAGTGTCCAAGTTCACCCTGGAATGTCCCTACTCTTTACTCTTATCTGAATTTCCCAGTCTAAGGGTTGAAACTGGATGCCCCCAGCACAGCACCTACCATTGAATCTCTTTGAGGCTGAGTTTAAACACTTGAATTTGTTTTCATTTTTCCCCCAGTTTCCATTGTTTCTACCCTCCTCCAGTGACTAGAACCAAATCATGAAAGTTACCTTGTATCTCTAATAAATCTCTGTAAGGTGCTAGCAAACTGCAAAAGAAAGAGCAAAATTGATATCACTGCTGGCATTTCTGCCTTCATGGCAAAGGCTTCTGTCACCATTATACGATACAAAGAAAATCATTGAGTGTGAAATCAATAAATTTCCATTTTAGAATGGAGAATAAGTCAAGAAAAGTAGCACTATGGTACTAGACTATATGAAAAAAATATATAAAATTGCACAAAATTCCAATATCCACCCCAGACTAAATGACTGAGGTAGAAAGAGCAAAGAGTAGTACCACCATATTTCAGTCACAGACTCATTTAATTAAGACTTTTAATTAATTTTAACTAAGACTAAGATTTTAAAAGAACACTAACAGAAAGGGAACTGGACCTCATTGCCTGAATTTCATCTATATCAAAATGTCAGTAAGGAAGAGAAAATTATCTATATTGCTTTCCCGAGCCAATACCCCATCTAGATATAGTCCTACTATCACGTTTCAGATTCAGACCACTATAACTCAAGATACAAGCTTATATTAAATGAGTTCATTTTATTCTATGTCATATATAATTTTTATTCCTCCCTTTTTTTAAAACAGTATGTAAACTCAAATCTTCAAGACTTTGTGAAACAAAGGAGTTGTAAAAACACTTAACAACCTTCACTTCAACTAAAATCATGTCTTTTTATATGTGCTTTGCATTTACCCAGAAGTCTGCATGTTGTATTGTACCTCACATCCCTAGCAGAATTTAAATTCACTGAAGGAATCAGTAGTCTCATTTTTGTCTTTTTGTCTCCCTGGTATCTACTGGCACATAGAAAGTCCTTAATAAAGATCTATTGAATTGAATGAGTAGAATATCACTTAGAAATTAAATGCTTGCTTAACAAATGTGATATTTAGATTATTGAAAGGAGTATGGCACTAAAATATGAGCAAATACTTAGCATAGATTTAGAGCTAGAAAGAACCTTAGGGGTCATCAAATCCAAACTCAATTTTAAATATGAAGAAACTTAGGCCCAAAGAAATTATGTGACCTGTCCAGGGTCACATAGATAGTAAGGACCTGAAGCAGGACTCAAATTTAGGTCTTTCTGACTCCAAGTTCAGTACTCTAT
Source organism: Pseudochirops corinnae (assembly GCA_028646515.1). Classification (NCBI taxonomy): domain Eukaryota; kingdom Metazoa; phylum Chordata; class Mammalia; order Diprotodontia; family Pseudocheiridae; genus Pseudochirops; species Pseudochirops corinnae. Next base: position 107,758 of record JAQQSV010000153.1, read on the forward strand.
ATACTATAGTAGTCTGTATTGGACACCTTTCTTATTATATTGCATTCAGTGTGGGTCTCATATATTTTTAAAAACGATGGAGACCTTTGTTTCTTTTTTCTTTTTAAATAAATTTGTTTCAATTTTCTGTGTACATCTTTTGTTCTTAGATCACTTACATTAACCAATGAATCCTTCCACCTCTTCTCTCTCCCTTATATCAAAGAATAAAAAGCTGATGGGGTGGGGTGGGGGAGAGAGATAGGAATCCCAGTTCAATGAAACTAACCAACATATTGAAGAAGTCTGATATTGCTTGTAGTGCTAAGCACCCCAATGCCACACCTCTACAATGAAGTATAGCAAATGCCCTTTCCTATTTCTTCTTTGGGAACAAGTTTGTTGAATATAATTTCATATCGCTCTTTTTCTATTGTTTTGTCATTCTTTATATTTATTTATTTATTTTACATTGTTGTATTTGTTGTGTGGATTATTTTCCAGGTTCTGCTTTCTTCACTTTGCATCAGTTCATAAAAGTCTCCCTATCCTTTTTTGTATTCATTATACTCATAATTTCTTATAACAAAGAAATATTGTGTTATATCCACATGCCACACAATGTGCTGACATTCCCAGTCAATAGGCAGCTACTTTGTTTCCAAGTCTTTGCTACTATAAAAAATACTGCAAAAAAAAATAAGATGTGTATGGGTTTTTCTTTTTTTTTTTTATCATTATCTTCTTTTAATCTCTTTTACAAGATGCTCTTGTAACAAGATCTGTACTTGCAGAGTAGGGGAAGGAAAAAAGATGTGTGTGTGTGTGTGTGTGTGTGTGTGTGTTATATATTCAGAATTGAATGTGATACAAAAACAAAACGTTCCAATAAAAATTATATAATTTTTAAATATTTCAGAGAAATGTCAGAGGTATGCCAGAAACAGCAAAAATAATTAACAAAGGCATAGGAAAGTATGCCCTAAGAGGAAAAGGAACTGAAGTTGTTTATCTTGGATAAGAGAAGGCTAGCTTGAGACCTAATAAAATAAGGGATTTCCTAGTTTGAGAGAGGGGGGCAATAGGAAAAGGCAACTGTATTCAGCACTAAGAGCAGTGTTGGTAGAGTTGGAGGAAAAGCACAAGGAGGTGGTGGTCTGCCCTCTCTTCCCCACTTCATCTGTCCCTGGGTCTCCACCACCCTTCATCTACCCCTTTGATTGGTGCTGTCCTGATCCCTCCCCCCATGTCTCTGGAATTCTGTTTGGGAAGAGAGTTGTTTTGTTTTGTTTATATTAAAAACCATTTCTCCTCCATATGTGACTGTGAACTAGTCATTTATTCTACACGGGTCTCGGTTTCCTCATCTGTGAAATGGAGTTGAATTGGATGATCTCTTTCTCTCTTCCAACTCTTAAACATATTAAGAATAATAATAATAACTAGCATTAATGTAGCATGGTAAGGTTTGCAAAATACCTTGCAAATATCTCATTTTCTCCTAATAACCCTGGCAAGTAGGTGTTACTGTTATTCCCATCTTACAGATGAGAAAATCAGGCAGATAACGGCAAATCGTGTGCCCATGTTCACACAGCTAGCAAGTGTCTGAGGCCAGATTTGAATTCTGGTCTTCCTGACTCTAGGAGCCCCCTAGATAACTAGGTAATGTTACTGACCAGTTGTCTCCTACGTCAGAAAAAAATGAAATGGAGCCAGCGATCTTGAGATAAAGGGGAAGAGATTTTAATTTGAACATATGACCTTTATATGAGCTTTATGACCATTGAGGTGATAGCATATTGGAAGTGACCAGCAAGAGAAGTTCTGGGATCTCTATCCCTAGAGAGTTTCAATAAGAGAAGTATATATCTTCTCCAAATGGCATCATGCCTCAAGAGTAAAAAGACAAGAGAATGGTACCATGAGGTTCATTCGACACCCTCATAAGGCTTCTTTGAAGGATAGCAGGGGGTGAGTACTGCTTTCTCTGGTTTGATTTATCTGATAACGAAACATATGTGTGGATTCCTTATGAAATTATTTGAGATCATGTTTGGAGGTCTACCTCTGCAGAAACAGTTATCCCTTATGATGCTCTGCCTCTCTAGGGAATGATATGGGAGGAGGGAGAACTCCTTTCCTTCATGGTCATCTGCTTGCCTATGCCACTGTGACGTGACAAAATGCCATCATCCAGCCCCACCGCTAGGATCCTGTCATCTCCGTGCCCCTTTCCTAAAAAGCCTCAAGCCCGAAGAATTCCTCTCATCCCTCAAGCAGGCAGGTCTCTCTGTGGGATGGGTTATTCTTTGTTTGACCTGAATCTGTGATCACATTGCTCTCTGTACCTGTCTCCTCCCCAACTGTTTTTGCCCCAGGTAAAATTATTCCTAATTATAGCTCTGTCCAAACAGGCTTGGAGTCTAGCTCAACCAATTCCTACTGAAATCAGCCCGTCCACAGAAATCAACAGGTTTCCTTACATTTATCAATCCATTTACCTGATGCTAACCAGATAATTCCTTTCCTGCAGCTCTTCCTCTCACTAGCTAATATCAGCAATGAGCATATTTGGAATTCCTTCCTAGGCTCCCACCATAGAAAACTTGTTCAGAAAGTGAGATCTTATAGTGCATTGCACACAGCGCAATAACTGTCCTGACGGTACCACAGTTCAACAGGTGAGGGGAGGGTGATGTTGCAATATCAGATCAATGATACCAGAGGGTCTCTACTTGAAGCATGTACTGCTGGGTTTCCATTTTGAACAGCATCACTGGTACTTCTCAAACTTTGCCATACCATTTAGTTTACTGAAAAATTCTCTCCATGCATTTATTTCATCAAGTTGGCCATGGAGTTGTAAAATAGGAACTTTTCTCTCTTGTGTTTAAAAATCAAATCTCAACATGCCCTTAATCTGTGTATTATGAGTCATGGGGAGGGTAGCCCTTATAACTCAGGGCACAAATCATAAACAGCTTATCTCAAATCCACATTACAGTGTTGCTATAGTTGCCTGACACAATGGCATACAAACAGCAAAATTATTCTACTACGTATTGAACACTGAAAACTTTAATAAGGGATTTCAAAAAGCGACTCTCATTGATTCCCATGAGATAATAATAATAATAATAGCATTTCAATAGCGCTTTAAGGTTTGTAAAGCACTTTACATGTTATCCCATTTGATCTTCGCAAGAACCCTGGGAGAGGTTCTTATTAACCCCATTCTGTAGATGGCAAACTGAGGCTAAGAGATGTCAAGTGTCATGCCCAGAGTCATACAGCTAGTAAGTGTCTGAGGGAGGATTCCAACTCAGGTCTTTCTGACTCCAAGTCCATTACTTTATCACTGTAAAGAAATCTATTATTTCTTTTACTAACTTAGTTTTTTGTTTTTCTGGGTCTTTTTTTTTTTTTTAAGAGAGTAGAAGATGGTTTCATTTTTGTTAAGGGGTCAAGCATGCAACAATCTTTATGACTTAGGAGAATCCTGATAAATATTTAACAACCAGCTTTCCAAAAAATGTACCTACAACCCACTTTTAAGTATTTGCATTATTAATACTTCCTGAAGTCTAGACAACTAATAAAATAACAAAATTAAGCGCTGATATATAGCTTGTTGATTTCAGAGGTATAAATGACAATTTAACAATGGACTCTGTCTATTGGAGCAGACTCAGTACATCCCTGTACTGACCCAAAGTTCTGGTACACAGCCTGCTTTGTCCTTTTTCTAAGCAAAGGGGTCTCTGAAGAGTTAAAGGAATGCATACATATATGTATATGTAAATATGTATGTATATATATGTATGTATATACACCTATACACACATACATACACTGAAGAGTTACATGAAAATATGGAGCAAATGAGCAAACAAATATAAAACTCTTTCAGGCTCATAGATTTAGAGCTGAGAGGAGCGATAGAGTCCAATCCCCTCATCTTACAAATGAGGAAACTGTAGCCAGGAAAAGTTGGATGGCTTACCCAGGATCACACAGAGCTTAAACGATATAGATGGGATTAATTCTGGATGCTCTGACTCCCAACACTGGCTTTCTTTCCTCTACACCAAATTGCCTACTTAATTTGGTTCCATATCATTGTATTTTCTTTAATTATGTCTTTTACCTTTATAAAGTCCACATTCTAATAATTTTCATGAGACAAAGGTAAAATTGAATTAAAAAATAAAGATTCAAAGCTACTTATTGAAACCTGATCGTTTGTTTAGACCTCAGCTAGTACAAAGATTTAACACAGAAAGGGAAGAGAGCCCACAGTAAGTGATGTAATGGCTAGGTAGAATGGAGGGTAAAGGAGAGAATGGAGCAGTGCTGGAAGCTAGAGGTTAGGTTTCATATACAGAGTTACTGGTGATTTGCTAAACCTAGTGACCTTTCACCTCTCTGGTTCCTTCTCCATCAGCACATACCCAACCCTAACTCACAGCCTTCTGAGGACCAATTAGAATGTTGGTAAAGCACTCTTGGATGGCCTATTTCTCTTACTACCACGTCTTTTTAGATGTTAATTTTGTCATTCGTGGCAAAGAACCCCTCAAAGGCTTTCAAATGAAAAGGGCTATTTAAGTCATGAAAGAATTAAATAGATTTCTAAGCCATTGCAAGCTGATTCAGATCTCTCTCTGGAAATGAACAAAAGCATGCAGTAGAACGGGTTTGGCTTGGAACTGAAACCACACACAAGAGAAGAAAATGTTTGCATTAGGGAGGTGTTACTTCCAGATGAGCACTTTGCAAGGGGCCCATTTCCCATTCTGGGTTGATCTATTCGTCTTTAGAGGTTTGGAATTACTATACCCAGGACTATTTACTACTTGAGATATTTTTTCCATGATTTCTTAATATCATGAGAGATTCAATAGAAGTAAAGCAATGTTAGTGACATTACCAGCCAAAAACTCTATTTAAGATTCATGTCATGACAACAAGATTTTCCTAGGATTGAATTTAGTCAGATTGCAATATAGGACCATGTCTGGGTAGACTCTTTCAGGTCTCCTGTCATGGGAACCCCTTTAAGACTGTTTTAACACATGGGTTGGGAGTCAATTGGTTCATTTGGATTTTTATTCCATCTTCCTTCTCTGTTGCCCCTTCTCCTCTTTAAAAGGTTTTAAGATGTGACATTTATTTGCCCATTTAAAGCTTATCGGGAACACTGGCAAGTTACCCAACAAAAACTTACATTATTATAACTGTACAAATGAGGGTTGATTGAGTCCCACCAAGGGGGTGTGTTGGAGCCAGCTTCTCTTGGCTTCATTATTAAATTTTCAGTGTGAGCACTTGCACCTCAGAAATCAGATATTGGTTTTTTATTCTGTTGATTGTCTAGTGTTAAGAAAGTGATGGAGAGGGGCAGCTAAGTGCAGTGAATAGAGCACTGGCCCTGGAGTCAGGAGGACCTGAGTTCAGATGTGACCTCAGACACTTACCACAAAAAAACTGGTTGTGTGACCTTGGGCAAGTCACTTAACCCCAATTGCCCTGCCTTCCCTCCAAAAAGCAAAAAAAGAAAGAAAGAAAGAAAGAAAAGAAAAGAAAAGAAAGTGATAGAGAAAATGTTAATAATGCACACTCAACATAAAGAGCAGGCATACAATGTTGGGTTTGGTTTTTTCCCCCAGAGAGCCGTTGTTAAACATTTTCAAGTACCTCCCTCCTGATATTCCCTCACCTGATACCTTTATCAGGTGAAAACACACTTCGATCAAATCAATCAATATGAGCCAGCCTGAACATCTCCACATTTCAGTTAGGTTTGATAGGAAGTCTGTTCAGGGACTTGGTCATGCCCTGTGGGCAGCTATGAACATCTAACTGCTTAGTGGTAAAAAAGGAATTGCCCCCTAAGAAAAGGAATTGCCTGGAGGAGAAGAGGGTGTCTTGTCCTGCTTTCTCCCCTCTCCCTTCCAGAAGGACCTTCTGAACTTTGGAGCGCAAAAGGATTTGGTTTTTTCATCTTGGCTACTCTGCATGTACTACAAAGTACTCAGACTTTGGTAGGAGAAGGGAGATGTTTTGTACCAAATGCTCTTACTGTACCGCCTCAGTAAACATCTCTTTCTAAAAACGAATCGAGTCTGTCTGACCAATTTATATAATGGAGGGCAGGTTTACCAGTGTGGGTTCAGAGCTATTGTATGTACTACCCTCAGGGTCACCCCCAGATCACTGAGGGAAAAAGTAATGGCTTCCCTCTGGGACTGCAGCCTGCCAGTGTGAATTAGACTCAGAAGATAAGTCCAGGGTATGTGCTATATAGTTTTTTATAATTCTCACAACAACCCTCTGAGGTAGGTAACAAGTATTATTACTCTCATTTTACAGATTTTGGAACTGAGATACAGAAGGGTGAAGTAACTTGCTCAAAGTTATGGAACTAATGGTCTTCTGACTCCAGTCTTCTTTCTGCCAGGGCACTCTTCCCCGCTCCTTTTCATACTAAGCTACAGCAGCGAGGGGCATGTGTTAGAGAAAATTTTGCCTTTGGGATCAGCTCAGCAGCTTCTCACTTAAGCCCAGTATATGTAGTTCAGTCACATCTATTGAATCAGAGTGCTGCAAACACACACAAAAAAAGATGGACAGGTAGGGAAAATGAAGAATAATTTGTGAGCCCCTAGTATCCGCTCAGTGTAAAAGGGACACGAGGACAACCCCAAATGTGTGGGGTGGCAGAACCCTCTGTGGCAAACTTCTGGGAGGTCATGGCTGACAGTCAAAAAGAATAGACCTACAAGAATGAGGTGCAATCTGTATTGTTGGAGGGGATGCTAACATTAATGAAATCAAAGATCCAGAGGCATATCTGAGTTCTGCAAGCATGTGAGATCAGGTTCTTAATTCATATGGGAGTTTGAAAGGAATGAAACACCAGCTCACTATTTATTCACCTTCTTATCAGTGGTTCTCAGATTTCCATTTCTGAAATCCTTGGAGGGTTGAGGAACTTGTGGCCTTGAGACCACATGTGGCCCTCTAGGTCCTCAAGTGTGGCCCAAACTTAACAGTAGTTTGGATTCTGTCAAAGGGCCACACTTGAGGACCTAGAGGGCCACATGTGACCTTGAGGTCATAGGTTCCCCACCCCTGCAATACCCTTAAAAATTATTGTGAACCCCCAAGAGATTTTGTTTATGTCGGTTATATCTAATCCCTAATATTTACGATTTTAGGAATTAAAACTAAAACAATTTTAAAATATTTATTAATTCATTTAAAATAATAATAAGCTCATTACATGTTATCATAAATTAGACAGTTTTATGAAAAATACCTATATTTTCTGACACAAAAAATGAGAAGAAAATATAGGAGAATGTTCTATATATTTATACAAATCACTTCTGTGTCCAGCTTCAAAGAAGTCAGCTTGTTTCTTGTTGTTTCTACACTCAATCCATTGCAGATCTCATAGATCTCTTTTTAAAGGGTCTTAGGGACACCCAGGGGTCAGCAGACCACACTTTGAGAATTGTTCCCCTAAAAAGAAGAGTCACTTTGAATAGATGTGATTTCTGCAGTTGAAGATGAAGGTAAAGAGTGCATTCACTGTCTTATACATTGTGAAAAAATAACCCAATTGGTGCCCCCAGATCATAACTTTGACTTCAGTGTGTATGGGATGAGTGAAAACTTCTCAATTTGGGGTTTTAACTTTTCAAATTGCTTCTATCAATCACTTTTATGTTCCTTTGTCTGTTTTCCCGCCTTGGTGGGACCCTCCCCTTATCTTTCCTTGCTGTCTCAATTGGGGAAATATTTGGTGAAGTATGCCTCTCCACCAATGAGAGGGGAAACAGTCGGGGAGGGGTCTTGACTAACTTAGGTTATAAATTCCAGTACTATCTTTTGTAACTCGCCTCTTCTCCATGATGAGTCATGGGGAAGACCGCCCTCTTCTCCCGGGGAAGAGAATAAAGTCTTGTTCTTATCCTAAGAGATCTCTGTGTTTATTTCTTTTCACTAAATTAAGGATGAAGAACATTTTTCATCCCAAATAAGTGGGAACTTGTGAATAATTTTCAAAACTCATTTGGCAGGTGAATATGCTGTTCAGTCTCTACAATTTGCACCAACTCTGCCTGGATGATGATCCAAAAGTACTTTAACTGGCACTAATGGTTGCATAAAGCCCAGCAGCCCCTAGCTAGTAATTTCCAATTGTGAAGACCTTAGCTGAAGTAATTTCTAACATATTTAAGCTATTTATGAGACTTTATCTCTTTAGTAATCTAGACAAAGCCAGTAGTAAACAATATTGTAGAGAAGATAGTGTCTCTTTCTTCATTCTTTTCCTTTGAGTCCTCATTTATTTCTAGAAACCATTTAAAAAATTTTGTGACACAGAGTTTAGATATGTGTATGTTCTACTGACATGAGACTGACCTATAATGCCTAACCCTGACAAGCCTCAAACCTGTCCATGAGTTATTGGATGTCCACACCAAGAATGTGACGACTTCTCTCTCACCCCTCATCCCCCAAGGAATGGGCAGATGAGAAAAATTTGTTCCAATGGCCACGCAAGCATCTAACACAAGTACTGTGGAGCCCTTGGAGTTTGGTCATACCTCAAAGATACCATGGTCATTCTTCACTGCATCCTGGACCATTGTCAGTTATCTTACTATTGTCTGGAAGAGAAAGTAAGTCCAACAACTTTGTACAACTGTGCCTCATTTAAATCCAATTCATACACAAGTCAGGACATCACCCTTGTGATATCTTCAGTCCTTTTTAGAAATGAACAATAAACAACAATATTTCCAGAGCTTTATTTTTTAAATTAATTGATTTGTTTATTTACTTTTGGTTTACAATATTCAGTTCCACAGTCCCTTGAGTTTCAAAAATTTTCTGCCCCTCCTTCTCCTCCCCGCCCCCCCCCCCCTCCGTCATGGTAGCATGCACTCAAATATAGGATCTACAAATATCTTCACATTAATCGTTAGTCAGGTCGTAAAGTATGATTATAAATGATGGAATGATCAGTGGGAAAGAGGAAACAAAACAAAACAAGGAAAAGAAACACAGCAAGTAGTTTGTTTCTATCTACATTGAGACTCTGCATCTCCTTCTCTGGATGCAGATATCTCTTTCAGTCATGAGTCTTTTGGTGTTGTCTTATAACCATACATTGCTGAGAGGAGCTCAGTCTATTGAAGTTAGTCATCACACATACATTGGGTCTGTGATTGTGTACAGGTTTCTCCTGGTTCTGCTCTTCTCACTTAGCATCAGTTTATATAAGTCTCTCCAGGTTATTATGAAGTCCATCTGCTCCTCATTTCTTATAGCACAGTAGTATTCCATTACATTCATATACCATAACTTGTTAAGCCATTCCCCAATTGATGGGCATCCCCTTGATTTCCAATTCTTTGCCACCACAAAAAGAGTTGCTATAAATATTTTTGTCCATATGGGTCCTCCTCCCACTCCTCTGATCTCTTTGGGATATAACTCTAGAAGTGGTATTGCTGGGTCAAAGGGTATGCAATTATTTAGAGCCCTTTGGGCATAGTTCCAGATTGCTCTCCAGAATAATTGGATCAGTTCACAACTCCACCAACAATGCATTCACGTTCCAATTTTTTCCACATTTCTCCAGCATTTATCACTTTCCTGATTTGTCATCTTAGCCAATCTGGCCAGTGACATATGGCACCTCAGAGTTGTTTTGATTTGCACTTCTCTAATCACTAGTGATTTAGAACATTTTTTCATATGCTTATACATATCTTTAATTTCACCTTCTGAGAATGGCTTGTTCATATCCTTTGACCATTTATCAACTGGGGAGTGGCTTGTATTCTTATATATATTCTTATACAACTCAATTCTCTGTATATTTTAGAAATGAGGCCTTTATCACAGACATTGGTTGTAAAAGTTCTTTCCCAATTTTCTACTTCCCTCTTAATCTTGATATCATTGGCTTTATTTGTACAGAAGCTTTTCAATTTAATATAATCAGAATTATACATTTTTCATTTTGTGATGCTCTCTAACTCTTGTTTCATCATGAAGTCTTCCCCTCTCCACAGATCTGACAGGTAAACTATCCCTTGCTCTCCCATATTGCTTACAGTATCAGCCTTTATACATAAATCATGCACCCATTTCAACTTTATTTTGGTGTGCGGTATTAGATATTGGTCTATGCCCAATTTCTGCCACACTGTGTTCCAGTTTTCCCAGCAGTTTTTGTCAATTAATGTGTTCTTATCCCCAAAACTGGGGTCTTTGGGTTTATCAAAGAGTAGATTACTATAGTCATTGGCTTTTGAGTCTCATGTACCCAATCTATTCCATTGATCCACTACTCTATTCCTCAGCCAGTACCAAGTTGTTTTGATGACTGCTGCTTTATAATACAGATTAAAATCTGGTATGGCTAGGACACCTTCCCTAGCATTTATTTTCACTAATTCCCTTGATATTCTGGAACTTTTGTTCTTCCAAATGAATTTTGCTATTATTTTTTCTAGCTCTATAAAGAAATTTTTGGGTAGATTGATTGGTATGGCACTAAATATGTAATTTAATTTAGGTAAAATTGTCATTTGTATCATATTAGCTCGACCCAGCCTTGAGCAATTGATGTTTTTCCAATTAGTTAGATCTGACTTTATTTGTGTGAAAAGTGTTTTGTAATTGTGTTCATGTAAGTCCTGAGTTTGTTTTGGCAGGTAGATTCCCAAATATTTTATAATGTCTACAGTAACTTTAAATGGGATTTCTCTTTCTACCTCTTGCTGTTAGATTTCGTTAGAGATATATAAGAATGCCGAAGACTTATGTGGGTTTATTTTATATCCTGCAACTTTGCCAAATGTGTTTATTATCTCAAGTAGTTTTTTACTTGATCCTTTAGGATTCTCTAAGTATATCATCATATCATCTGCAAAGAATGATAGCTTACTCTCTTCTTTGCCTAATTTGATTCCTTCAATTTCTTTTTCTTCTCTTATTGCTACTGCTAACATTTCTAGTACCATATTGAATAAGAGGGGTGATAGTGGACATCCTTGTTTCACCCTTGATCTTATTGGAACTGCTTCTAGCTTATCCCTATTACATATAGTACTTGCTGTTGGTTTTACGTAGATGCTACTTATTATTTTAAGGAAGACTCCATTTATTCCTATACTTTCTAGTGTTTTTAATAGGAATGGGTGTTGTATTTTGTCATAAGCCTTTTCTGCATGCACTGAGATAATCATATAGCTTCTGCTAGTTTTGTTGTTGATGTGATCAATTATACTGATAGTTTTCCTGATATTGAAACACCCTTGCATTTCTGGAATAAATCCTACCTGATCAAAGTGTGTTATTCTTATGATAAGTTGCTGTAGTCTTTTTGCTAATATTTTATTTAGGCTTTTTGAATCTATATTCATAAGGGAAATTGGTCTGTAATTTTCTTTCTGTGTTTTGTCTCTTCCCAATTTAGGTATCAGTACCATATTTGTGTCATGAGAAGAATTTGGTAGGCCTTCTTCTTCTCCAGTTTTTCCAAATAGTTTGTAAAGTATTGGAGTCAATTGTCCTTTAAATGTTTTATAGAATTCACTAGTAAAGCTATCTGGCCCTGGAGATTTTTTCCTGGGGAGTTCATTGATGGCTTGTTCAATTTCTTTTTCTGAGATGGGGTTATTTAAGTAGTTTAATTCCTCTTCAGTTAGTCTGGGCAATTTATATTTTTGTAGATATTCATCCATTTCACTAAGATTGTCAAATTTATGTGCATACAATTAGGCAAAATAATTCCTAATTATTGTTTTAATTTCCTTTTCGTTGGAGGTAGATTCACCCTTTTCATTTTTGATACTCGTAATTTGGTTTTCTTCTTTCTTTTTTTTTTTATCATATTGACTAAAGGTCTATCAGTTTTATTGGTTTTTTCATAATACCAGCTCATAGTTTTATTTATTAATTCAATAGTTTTCTTAAATTCAATTTTATTAATCTATCCTTTGGTTTTCATTATTTCTAATTTAGTATTTAATCGGGGGTTTTCAATTTGTTCTTTGTCTAGCTTTTTCAGTTGCATGCCCAATTTATTGACCTCCATTTTCTCTATTTTATTTATGTATGCATTCAGGGATATAAAACTTCCCCTAAGAACTACTTTTGCTGTATCTCACAAGTTTTGGTATGTTGTCTCATTATTGTCATTCTCTTGAATGAAGTTATTTATTGTTTCTATAATTTCTTGTTTGACCCACTCATTCTTTAGCATTAAGTTATTTAGTTTCCAATTAGTTTTTAGTCTGTCCTTCCATGGCCTTTAATTACATATAATTTTTATTACATCATGATCTAAAAAGGATGCCTTTAATATTTCTGCCTTTCTGCATTGCATTGTGAGGTTTTTATGCCCTAGTACATGGTCAATTTTTGTATATGTGCCATGTACCACTGAGAAGAACGTATATTTCTTTTTATCCCCATTCAATTTTCTCCAGAGGTCTATCATATCATCTTCTCTAAGATTCTATTTACCCCCTTAACTTCTTTCTTGTTTATTTTAAGGTTAGATATATGCAGTTCAGAGAGGGGGAGGTTGAAGTCCCCCACTAGTATAGTTTTGGTATCTATTTCTTCCTCTAACTCCCTGAACTTCTCCTTTAGGAATTTGGATGCTGTACTGATTGGTGCATAAATGTTTAGTAATGATATTGCTTCATTTTTTATGGTGCCTTTTAGCAAGATAGAGTTTCCTTCCTTATCTCTTTTAATTAGATCTATTTTTGCTTTTGCTTATCTGAGATAAGGATTGCTACCCCTGCTTTGTTTTACTTTAGCTGAGGCATAATATATTTTACTCCAGCCTTTTACCTTTACCCTGTGTGTATCCCCCCATTTCAGATGTATTTCTTGTAAACAGCATATTGTAGGATTATGGTTTTTAATCCATTCTGCTATCCTCCTCCGTTTTATGGGAGAGTTCATCCCATTCACATTCATAGTTGTGATTACTATCTGTATCTTTCTCTCCATCCTACTTCCTCCACTGTTTATGCTTTTATTTTTCCCCTTCTCCCTTCCCCACCTTAAGAGTTTTCCTTTTGACTGCTGCCTCCCTCAGTATTCCCTTCTTATCAGCCCCCCTCCCTTTTCCTATCTTTCCTGCTTCTACTTCTTCCCTCCCTTCTAACCACTGCCCCCTTTCTTGGCCCTACCCCCCTTCTACTGCCTGTAGGGTACAATAGATTTTTATATTTAATGTAGTCTGTTATTTCTTCCTTCAACCAAGATTGACGAGAATAGATTTCATGCAATGCTCCTCTCCCTCCCCTCTTTCCCTCTATTATGATAGGTTTTATATCTCTTCTCAATAGAGTCCTATACTTAACTGATTATGTTATTCCCCCCTTATACTAGAACCAATGAGGGAGAAGCTCATATAATGTTCATCTTCCTCCCTTCTTTCTCTCTACTATAATGTTTTTATGCCTCTTTGTGTGGCATAATTTACCCTTTTCTGCTTCATTCTTTCCTCTTCTTCCACTGCAGTCCATTTGGAGCCCTTAATAAGGTTTTATTATCATCATTTTGTTTAATTTATACCCACACCCTCTATTTATCTTTATCCCTTTTAGATGTTGCCATAAGTATAGAATTCTCAGTATTAACAGCTACCAGCTTCCCATATAGGGTTATAAACAGTTTGCTCTTATTAAATAACAAGTTGTGTGTGTGTGTGTGTGTTTGTGTGTATGTTTTCCCTATTTACCTTTCTATTTTTCTCTTGAGTCTTGTAATTGGAGGTTGAATTTTCCATTGAGCTCTGGCTTTTTCATCAGGAAGCTCTGGAAGGCCATTATATCATTGAATGACCATCTCTTTCCCTGGTATATTATGCTCAGTTTTGCTGGATAGGTGGTCCTTGGTTGTCACCCGAACTCTTTTGCCTTGCAAAAAATCATATTCCAGTTTCTCCAATCTTTCAACATTGAAGCTGCCAGATCCTGTGTGATCCTCCCTGTGGTTCCATGATATCTGAATTGTTTCTTTCTGGCTGCTTGCAGTATTTTCTCCTTTACCTTATAGTTCTGGAATTTGGCTACAACATTTCATGGAGTTTTCAATTTGGGATCCCTTTCAGGAGGTGTCCGGTGAATTCTCTTGATTTCTATTTTACCCTCTGGTTCTAGGATCTCAGGGCAGTTTTCCTTGATAAGCTCTTGCAAGATGTTGTCCAGGCTCTTTTTTTCATCATGTTTTTCTGGTAGACCAGTGCTTCTCAACCTTTTTAATGCCGCAACCCTTTAATACTCATATGTGGGTGTATCTGCATGTCGGTGGACCCGCCTGAAGACGGATAGGGGAACAATGTCTTGGTTCCTAAGACCATCAGAAATATGTGTTTTTCTATGGTCTTAGGCAACCCCAGTGAAAGGGTCATTCAATCCCCAAAGGGGGCGTGACCCACAGGTTGAGAACCACTGTGGTAGACCAATAATTCTTAGATTATCTCCCCTGGGTCTGTTTTCCAGGTCAGTTATTTTTCCCTTGAGATATTTTACCTCTTTTTCTAATTTTTCATTCTTGATGCTTTGTTTGACTGATTCTTGGTGCCTCATAGAGTCATTAGCTTCAATTTGGTTGATTCTCATTTTTAGCGAATTATTTTCCCTGGTTAGTTTCTGAAGCTCCTTTTCTATATGTTCAGATTTCATTTTTAGTTCACACATTTTTATTTTTAAGGAGCGTTTTCTTCTTTGTAATGTTTTTCTAATTTCGCAATTTTAATTTTAAAAGAATTATTCATTGTATCTTCTACCTCTCTAATTTGGTTTTCAAAGTTCTTTTTGAGCTCATCTAGGAATGCTTTCTCTGTTTGAGAGCAGTTCATATTCCCTGTTGAGGCTTCAAGTGTGGGTGTGGAGTTAATGCTGTCTTCTTCTGAATTTGCTTCCTCCTGCTCACAATAATAGGATTCTAGAGTCTTTGTCTTTGCTCTCTGTTTTTCACCCATTTTGAGGCAGGGCTTTAGCCATGCCCTTCCTCTAGGGTTCCCAAGCCTTTACTGTTTAAAATTTTGCTCTGGGGCAATAATTACTGTATTTTCAGGGTCAAAGGGGGAGATTGGAGCAGCTGAGGTTCACTTTGCCATCCTAGTCCCTGGAAGTTAGATAGGTGCTTTTTAAATTTCTAGGCTATGGATTGGTAGTCCCAGGAATAGCTGCTACACCTGCCCCGGGGCCCTGCATTTGTTTCTTACCCAGCTCCATCAGATCCCTGCCCTGCAGTGATAGGCCTGGGAATGGCCCTTGCAATTTGTATGCACACCATGTGGTCTGACTGTGCACTACCCCACGGTCATCTCCAGAGCTTTAACTACAGCCTCTGGGTAAGATCATAAGATTATATAGAATTAAGAGTTGAAAGAAGCCTTAAAGTCATGTAGCTAAACCTCCTCATCTTATGAATGAGTAAACTGAGGTCCATTGGATTTCAGGGACTTGCACAAGGTGACACAGTGACAAAGTTAGGGTCAGGATAGGAGTGACCTGATTTGGACCCAGAATACCAGGGTCTGAATCCTACTTCAGACACTTCCTAGTTCTGTGATAATGGCTAAGTCACTTAATTTCTCAAAGACTCCTTTTGCTCATCTGGAAAACAGGGATAGCAATAATAAATAATAATGCACATCCCCAAGCATAAGCAGAAGGTTTGCAAAGTGATTTACAAGTATTATTTTATTTTATCCTTGCAACAATCATGGGAGGTAGGTACTCTTATTATCACTGCTTTATAGATGAGGAAACTGAGGCAGATAGAGGTTGTGACTTATCCTAGGTCATGCATTTAGTGTCTGAGGCTGGATTTGAACTCAGGGTTCCCTGACTCCACATCTAGCACTATATTGATCCAGAAATAATATTGGCAGTACCTCCCTCAAAGGACAATTATAAAGAAATCACTTTATAAAACTCTTCCTCCAGTCTCCATCCCAATATACCACAAATTATACAGTATCGTGAAATCATAGAATATTGGAGATAGAGGTAGTTGGAGATAGTTGGAGATAGAAAACACTTTAGAGATCATCTTAAACACCTCCTTAATTGTACAGAGCGGGGAAATTTAAAACTTTAAGTATTTTCCAGAAGTGACATAATTAGTAGTAGAGTAGAGTCTATGTTCCAGGTACATTGTAAAGAACTCATATAAAACCAAAACATATTTTAAATTTTAAAAATCATTTTGGCCTTCTCCCACCATCAAAAAGCAGCCACCCCATTAACATGATCTATCACTAAAAAAAATTGTGAGATAAATAAAATTGATCTTCAACATCTTTCTATCCCTATAAACATCCCCTTTTTATACTTTGTGACTCCCCAAACCTTTGATGCCCACCAAACTTCTGCTGGCTTCTAGTTTCCTTGGACCTGTCCCTCTTCCCCTACATTACTTAACTATGCCATCGATGCCTTTATTTCTTAGGCAATAACTCATGTTCTGAAGATCTCTCTCAATTCTCTTCCTATTGAGACTTACCTGTGATGAATATCATCTCCTCTTTGGAAAGTTATAGTGCCGATGGCTGATAAAGGATTTCACAGTGAAATTTGATTGGATGAAAGTGACAACGTATTAGTTGTTCCAGGCTTCTACGCATTTTGTATCATAAGATACTTAACCCAATGAAATAAAAGAATGAATCTGTAATGACATAATTTTAGACATTAACAACAGCATGAAGCAGATAAGAGAATAACCCCTAGGTTTGGAGTCTGGGTGACTAGGAGAATGCTGGTGCCCTTGACAGTAACAGAGAAGTTAGGAAGAGGGAAGGGTAGCCTAAACAGATAGATAGACAGATGATAGACTGGATAGATATACGTGAGTGTGTATGTGAGAGAGAGACAGAGAGAGAGAGAGAGAGAGAGAGAGAGAGAGATCACTTTCATAAAGATTTTATAGATTAGCATATGAGTCAATAGTTACCAATGTCTTCTGTCACCTTTGTTGTTGTTGTCGTTGCTGTTTTCATGTAATAATGCCACTTGGCATAGGGAATAGAAAGCAGGCCTGACAGGCAGGATGATCTGGGTTCAAGTTTCACTTCTGACAGATATGCCAAATAAGCGACCCCAGACAAATTAATTAATCTCTCATTAATCTCAGAGGCAAATCTCTAAAATTGTAAATTATAAAAATAATTGCCGATCTGCTTTGGTCCAGAGAGTTTATGCACAGATGATTATACTAATGAAATGATTATACAGATTATACTGATGAAATCACAGGTCCAGACCAAATGCATGCAAGGGCGCACACACACACACACACACACACACACACACATACACACATACACACACGCACACACACACGCACGCACACACACACGTACGCACACACACGCACACACATACATGCACACATGCACACACACACACATGCACACACACGCACATGCATACATACACAAACACA
This sequence comes from Pseudochirops corinnae, assembly GCA_028646515.1. Classification (NCBI taxonomy): domain Eukaryota; kingdom Metazoa; phylum Chordata; class Mammalia; order Diprotodontia; family Pseudocheiridae; genus Pseudochirops; species Pseudochirops corinnae. The sequence continues at coordinate 125,248 of JAQQSV010000153.1, forward strand.
TCTCTCTAGCCCAAGACAGAGTTAGATTAACCATAACCCTATTTCTATTTTTTTAGTACCTTCCCTCCTTGAGATATCTTAAAAATTGACCCCTGAGTGCATTTAAAATTGTGCTCCCTCCAACACAGCTTTCTTTTGTGTATATCTTCTGTGTCTAGCCCATTCTTCCCTGCTTTATTTTCTTAAGAAGTACCATATCTACTTCCTCATAAGCTCTTGAAGTTTGAATGTGTTTTTCCCCTCTTGTCAGTGATAAAATGCTGTCAAATCTATTCCATTTCACACCTGTCATCAGCTTTTCAGGGTCTTAGCAGGCATCAGACTTTAGCTGTGTCTTAAGTTTCTCACGGGTTTATTTTCTCCTTTACTCTTTTCACTGTTTTGCAGGATGGTCGTTCATGATTGTGCACCATCTTCCTCCATAATGTTTTGCAAATAATCTTGTACTCTAATCAGCATTGTCCTTGGCTACCACACTTCTCCATTTGATATAGAGATCAAGGTGTGTTCTTTTTGTCTCCTTATTATGGCTATTGTTAAACGTCTTTAAGAAATCATGACAGAATTAATGTCTTTAATTTTATTAATGTCTCACTTTAAGGAAAACAACTCCTTTGGATGGGTCAGATTGGAAACAATATAATTCTGTGTTGTGCCTTCTCTTCTAAGTTGCTGTTGATTTGGGTATTTGCTATAAGTGGTGATTGATCTGGTTGTATACAGACAACCATTTCTGAAATAACTCTCACCTTGATGTCCAGTCTTTTTCTGTTTACGCTATATTCAATTTCATTTGTGTGTGTGTAATGTACTTGCCACATCTAGCACCTTCCCACTCTCTTCTTATTTTATTTTATTTTGCTTTTTTTTTTTCAAGGGCAACTGGGGTTAAGTAACTTGCCCAAGGTCACACAGCTAGTTTTTGTGTTAAGTGTCTGAGGTCAGATTTGAACTCAGGCCCTCCTGACTCCAGGGCCGGTGCTCTATTCACTGCGCCACCTAGCTACCCCCTACTCTCTTCTTAACGAAAGCATTTATAAAAATATAGATATGTTACTTCTGAGTTATCTATAAAATCTTTGTTGTTGTTCAGTAGTGTCCAGCTCTTCCTGATCTCATTTGGGGTTTTCTTGGCAAAGATCCTGGCTTGGTTTGCCATTTCCCTCTCTGGTTCATTTTACAGCTGAGGAAACTGAGGCAAACAGGGTTAAGTGACTTGCCCAGGCTCACACGGAAAGTGTCTGAGGCCAGATTTGAACTCATGGAGATGAATCTTCTTGACTTCAAGACTGACACTCTATCCACTACATCACCTTGCTGTCCATAAAACCATTTAGCTGCTTTAAGTCTTAATCCAGAACCAAGTTTTCCAAGATAGGTTTCACTGTCTTCCCCTGCACCTACATCTGCCATAACATTTTTAATCAACAAGATAAAGACTAATTTTGGTTTGAAACCTCTTCTCAAATTCCTCATAAAATTCCTCTACTTCTTTGTCTTCTGAAACAGATTCCTACATAGAGCCAAAGTTACCTTCATGGGGATCTGTTTGCCTTTGCTTGTCAGAAGGTGGCATTTCCTGCGGCCTTTGAGCACACAATGAAACCAACTCCTTTTTTCACTCTGGAGAGGATATGAAACACGAGATCCTGTGGGCTGTCCTCCCACTTAAGTGAAACTTCTTTTGGTCTCTGGGATTTATTTATAGGGAGGATCTCAGTGCAGACGTGGTTCAGTTACTTTGGCTGCTCATTAACTTGTGCATTGTTGGATAAGGTCTCATATTTAGCAGGCCAAAAGTTAAATTAATGTATTCAGCTGGTCTTTTTTGTTGTTGTTCTTGTTACTTCACTATTACCATTGCAGGACCATAAGGAAACCCAGAAAAAACTAAAAGGCATTTTTAAATTTTCATGTGTTTCATGATTTCCCATGCCCACATAGGAGCAGCTGAGTAGTACAATGGCTTGGCTTCAGAAAGACCTGAGTTCAAGTCCAGCTACAGATACTTATTGGCTGTGTGACCTTGGATATGTCTCTTAACCTTGGCTTGCCTCAACTATAAAAGGGAGATAATAACAGCACCTATCTCATAGGGTTGTTGTTGGGACCAAATGAGATAATATTTGTAAAGAGCTTATCACAGTAGTAAGTTCTTAATAAATGCTTATTCCCTTCCCTTCCCCACATATATATTAAACAATTCAGTGGTGACCCACTCTATCCTTGAGTACCTAATATTTCTCCAACATGGCAGAAACTTCCAGGGGGTCCCCCAAAGCTCTGTCCTAGTTCCTCAACTCTTCTTCTATACCATTTCACTTGATCTCATTAGCTCCCGTGATTTTCGTTATCTCTATACAGATAACTCTTAGATCTAATTGTCCAGCCCTAACTCTTTGCTGACCTCCTCTTGAACTGGATATTCCATAGACATCTCAAAGTCAACACGTCCAAAATTGAACTCATTATCTTTACCATGAAACCACCTCATCTTAACTTTCCTGTTACTGTTGAGATATACCACCATCCTCCTGGTAACCCAGGCTCCCAAACCCAGGTGTATCCTCTACTCTTCAATCTCTCTCACCCCCACCCCCAGTCTGATCAATGGGGCAGTATTGTCATCTCTGCCTTCATAATATCTCTCCTGTGATGCTGCCATCACTGTGGTACAGACCCTCATCACTTCACACCTAATTATTTCAATAACCTTCTGATTAGCCTCCCTGACACAAGTCTTTCCCTACTCCAGTAAATTGTCCACTCAACTGTCAGTGATCTTCCTAAAACATAGGTCTGATTACATCATTCCCCATACTCAGTAATTTCAGGCTCCCTATCACTTCCAAGATCAAACATGAAATACTCTGTTGTTCCCAGTCTTTCGTAACCTGCCCCTCTCCCACCTCTCCAGGCTTCTCATACTTTACACTCTGCCACATGCTCTGACATTCAGTGACACTGGCCTCTTTGCTTTTCCTTAAATAAGACACTCCATTTCTCTACTCTGGGTATTTTCATGGACTGTCTCCCATATCTTCACTGCTCTCTCCTCATTTCCACCTCCTGGCTTCCCTGGATTCCTTCAAGCCCTATCTAAAATCTCACCTTCTATCAGAAGCCTTTCTCAATCCCTCTTAATTCTAGTCTCTTTTCTCTGTTGATTATCTCCAATTTATCTGTTTGTACATAGTTATCTGGATGTTGTCTCCCCTGTTAGACTGTGTGCTCCTTGAAAGCAAGGATGACTTTTGATTTTCTTTTGACTGTCAGTACTTAATACAGTTCCTGGAACATAGTAGGACTTAATAAATGATAGCTTGCTGACTATTTTTGTTTTTATTGCTCATTAATTGAGAATTTTAAAAATTGAAAAAAAATCATGTCCCAACAAAAGGAATTTTCTGCACTGATAACTGGTCAGTCCTCATATTGCAAAGGGAAAGATACAGACAAGAAATAATGTGCTGTAATAAAAGGGTAACTTGGCTAAACATCAGGAGAAGTGGATACAAGTACTAATTCTGATAACTATCAATCATGTGACCTTGGGCAAAACAATTCTATAACCCTAAGATGCCCTCTGTAAAGTGGGGAAAGTTGAACTAGAAGATATTTACAATCTATTCTAACATGAACAACTTATGATCTAATAAAAAAGAAAAAAAACAAGAAGATATGGAGGGGCTGTGATTTCCACCAGTAAAGGAAGTATCCACACATACCCACTGAAGTACAAAAAAGTTAAAAACAGAAGCACAGAGGGGGAAAATGACTAGCATCTCTAAGACTGATGATTTCTCCAAGACCAAACAAAGCAAGCCAAAGCAAAACCATGTTGTAGATAGAACCCATCTTCATTTTAGATCTTTAATTTTGTGCTTTATCATGAAACCACTGTGGTTTTGGTCTAGACTTTTATTAGGGAGAAAGACGGTTGTTGGCCAAACCTGTAGAAACAAACAACTTTGAACAACTTAAGAACTGATCAGTGCACTGACGAATTAAATGACCAACAATAATTTCAGAGAACCCATAACAGAGTATGTTCCCAGCCTCCTGAGAAAGAAGGAATGAATTCAGAATGCAAAATAAGACATGAATTTTTTGGATGTGGCTAATCCTGGAAATTGTTTTGTTTGACAATGATTATTTGTTACAGTGACTTCGTTTTTCTTCTCTCTTCTTTTTTTTAATGATGGGGAGAGGGAGGGAGAGAAAATCAATTTTTGTTCACAGAAAAAATAATTTAAAAAGAACTCCTGGCCTAGAAAAAGTAGCCAAAACTTAGTACATTATGTTTGTAAACAATAAAACAGAATAGAACAGAACCATTCAAGTCCTGCCTTGATGCCTCACTGAGCCATGGAGGTGATCCTGGGTTCTCAGAGGCTCTGACAGAACAACACAAGCTCTGACATGTCCTACCACAACAACTTTGAATAAAAGTCTATAACAAACTATGTCTAGCTTCTAAGCAGTATACTAGCTAAATTCAGAGAGACTCATCAAGTTGGCCACAGGGCAATTAATGATTCAGCTATAAAAACTCTCAGAAAGTATCTACCCAGGCAAAGATGGGTCATAATATGTGTTGGTGGATTGACCACACTGACCCACAATTACAGGTCCTTGAAATATTGAAGCAATATAAATTTAATTAGAGGGGGCTTGAAACCATTATTCCTCCCAAATAACACCAGTGCAGTATTTTTAAAATCACAATGATAACTGAATAGATACTAAAGTTATATAGCATCTACAATCAAACATCTCAAACCTACTTCCTTCTGTTAAATGATCAGTCCAGAAGAACTACTCTACGCTACTGAGTCACCAGGTAAGTTTCTAAAATATCTCAACCTTGACCTCATATGAGAATCTAAAATACATTTGATTTTCCAAAAAAAATTATTTTATTTGAAAGGAACTCTAGAGCACTTTAATAGTATTTCAGAATAAGAAGGAGAGTAGGTGACTGACAGCTTATATAACATAAAACTTCCTTAGAAAATGGCACTTTTGGGACAGCTAGGCGGCACAGTGAATAGAGCACCGGCACTGGAGATGAAAGGACCCAGCCTCAGACACAATACAAAAACTAGCCATGTGACCTTGGGCAAGTCACTTAATCCCAAATGCCCTACCTTCCCCACCTCCAACAAGCAAAAAAAAAAAAGGGCATTTTCCACCCATGACATATGCATTGGGAAGGAATTTTTGCATTACCTAGCTATAAGTTAAAGAAAGTGAAGAAAAACTATTAATGACCAAGTGTCTTCAAATAAAACCAATTAGCTAGCTTGGAAAGTAGTAGTAGAAAGTCATCTCCTTGAGAGAATTTTGTTCTGTTTTTGTATCCCCAGTCCTTAGAACACTTCAATAAAGCTGACTCTGAGGCAACTTTAGATTTCAACAAGGAATATGAATTTGGAACTCTCAGGGAAAGGTACATTGTGTTTGTAATAGGAAAACAAGTGAGAATGTACTGTTATATAATGATATACAATGCTTCCTGGGAGGCAATATGGCACAGTGAGTCAGAAAATCTTCACTCATATTCTCCACTCTGCCATTAACTATCTGTGTGACCATTATCGAGTCCCTTATCCTTTCTGGAATTCGACTTTCTAACCTGTAAAACAAGGATGCTGGATAAAATTGTCTCTGAACTCATTTTGACAGGAATTTGTTGCCTGCCATGTACAAAGACTGTGGTAAATCCTAAGAATACATAGGGGGAAAAAAATCAAGAGAATCTCTTGCCTTTACTTGAAATTGGAGATGGGGATGTCTAAGCAAATAAGTATAATACTTACAAAAGAGAGATAAAAAAAAAACTCTAGGAAAACTTACAGAGGGAGAGATCACTTTTCATTCATTGTTGGGCTCAAGTGTTTGAAGGGTTGTTGTATGGGAGAGGGATTAGATTCATTTTACTTTGCTCAAGAGCACAGAACTAGGTAGGAGCTGTAGAGGCAAATGCAGGCTCAATGGAAGAGGGGGAGGGGAGGAAAGGGATGGAGAAACTTCCTCGGAGACCTGACCAAAAGTACAATCAGTTGCCTCTGGATGTAGTAGGAGGTTGCCCTAACTAGAGGCTGAATGACTACTTGTGGATATCAGATAGAGAGGGGACTGTCAGTCAGGCAAAGATTGATATTAGATCACCCCTGAAGGTCCTTCCAACTGAGAGTCTATGATTTGGGTACCTTTTAGCTGTAAAAGGTATACAATTTTCTAAAACTACTGCAAAATTGTCAGTCTGCTGAATAAAGTGCACTACATACCTGCAATCCTATCGACAGGCTGGTAGAATACCATAACAATCTAGCTCCTATTTTCCACGACAGGTAACTAAGATACAGGAAAGAGGTCTCTCAAACTAGAGACGGCATTGTGTTTCCTTAGCCGCCTAAAATCCGAGACTCACGGGCTGGAACTTTGGAGAGCGTTTATTCTAGGCGTGCTAAGCCTGGGGTCTGTGAACTCGGTTCTGTTATTAAATACAGACTATTCCAAAAAAATCAACGCACTTTTAAGCTAGTTTGGTGACTGTATTTCAACTTAATTTTCCTTTGTTCATCCTATGTATTTTGTTTCGCGCATTTTAAAACTTTTTTTTCTGAGAAAGGGTCTGAGTCCATAGGCTTCACCAGACTGCCAAAGAGGTCTGTGACACACACACAAAAAAAGGGTAAAGAACTCTTGATCTAGTCTTGTCTGCTGCTTTACAGAACATTTTTACTTATTGGGCACATGGAAAGCTTTCCAGATTCCCCTAGGCCACGCGGCTGAAACAGGAACCAAAATATAGTCATCCATTTGAAAAGGACATAGCTTAGAGACAGTGAGTCAGTTGGAAACGCAATGCAAGTCAGTTGTCTGGAAAGGCAAGCCTGCTGTTTGCAGATAGTACATCTTTCCAAAGAGAAAACTAGCTAATGCGAGTGCGTGGGTAAGGTCTGTTTAACTGGGGTCTAACCACGTCCGCCTTATACAAACAGAAACTCAAACGTTCTGCTAGTATTTTGAAGTAGCGGTAATGACCTTCAGGGCGAGGGTTGGTACCGCGCCTCAGCCGGGCCCCACCCTACCCTCTCCTCTTCCCTCCCGATTAGGGCTAGCCCAGATGGACGTCAGGAGGATGCCAGAGCCAGGGGGAGGTCACTTTGACTCGCTACCAGGGAGGCACCGGCGGCGCAGCTCACCTGCGCTAGGCACTCGTCACACCCGCCCATTTCCCCAAACTAGTCAGCGAGTGAGCCAAGAGCTGCGCCCTGTCCGGGTATTTATACAGCGCTATTTTAATCACGTTCCCTGATTGGTCCAGCCATGGAGGAGCCGGCCCATTCATGCCCGGGCTGAAGTTCTGAAAATTCTCTTCTCTAAGGAGCTAGCTTCCTTTCCCTTGCAGGGGGGAGGAGACATTATGAACTGGGCGGGCTAAGAGGCTGAGAGCGGATGGATCCCCTGTCAGCCTGGGAAAGCTAAGTGATGTTCCTCTGGGGTGGGGCGTTCTGAGACTAGCCCTGGGGAGAGTCCCCTGTGTGCAGGTGCGCCTGGGCTGAAGTCAGCAGCTGTTCCCCAGGCTGCAGGTGCACCTTAGGAGAGTAACTGGGCATGAAACATGCGTAAACCCATCTCTGCTTTTTTTTTTTTTTTTTGCGCGTTGATAAACTACCATAGGTAGCTTTCTCTGTAGGGTATGCTGTATGTACGGAGTGTTCCGAAAGTCTCAATGCCCTTTTAAGCCATTAGGGCTTAAGCTAATAAAGCTTGAAGCTTCGACCAATACTTTTATGGACACTCTGTATGAGTGTGCTGTTTATCACAGCATCATGAGAACTGGGCCCATAGCGAAGGGACGAGTTTTAATGTAGGGTAGTAAAAGATTATTTGTTGTCCCCAACCACCGCCATGCCTGGAGATCTTGTTTTGCTTCCATTTTATTAAATCAATTTCTCTTGGAAATTAAATCAATTTCTTTTCTTTTTTCTTTTTTTTCTTTTTTTTTAATTTTTTGCGTGTGAAAGAGGAAGCAACTTCAGCAAACCTGAACTGGAAGAGGCAGGTTTCTCTTCAGCCCATTTCCTGCCCACAGCCTCTCACTTCAGGCTAGCGCCCTTTAACTCACATGTAGATAAATCAGCCAACAGCATGGTACAAAGGGTCAGGGCTGGCTCCACTCAGGAGGTCTGTGTTAGAATCCAGCTCCTGTCATTTACTAGCTCGGACAAAATAATTCCCCCCTCTGGGCCTCAGCTATTTAATAATTAATAATAATAATAATAAGCATATAGGTATACAAAGTACCTACTATGTGCCAAGGACTTTAAAAATATTATTTCATTTGATCCTCACAACAACCCTAGGAAGCAGGTGCTAATATTATCCCTGTTTTCCAGCTGAAGAAACTTGAATGGAACAGAGGTTTAGTGACTCAGCCAGAGTCACACAGCTAGTAAGTATCTAAAGTGGAATTTGCCCTCAGGTTTTCCTTATCCCAGTTCTTAACCCCAAGCCCAGTGTTCTATCCACTGTACCACCTAACTGCCTCTAGTTACCTTAATCAGTAACTCTAGGTTCCCTTTCAGCTACAGACCTGTGATCCTGTGATCTAGTCCTCTGTATTTTTCTGGTTCTTCCCCTCCCATTCATTCTGACATACACAAAGATTTGAACTCCTTGAGCCAACTTCTATCATATTCCTTTATAATCATCGTACTCATTAGCATGGCTACGGTCAGAAGGACCTGCTTTCAAGTGCTCCCTCTGACATACCAGCCATGTGGCTACCAGCAAATCCCTCAGCTACTCAGATTATAAATTACAGATAAGTTACTGAACTGAATTGGTGAGAGTTCCCTATGCAGGTAAGATCACAGATTTGGACAAAGAAAAAAATCCAGACCATGTCTAACTTTGCATGAAGTCTTGAAGTCTATCAAACAACCAGTAACATAATTTCTCTAAACTTTGTTTCTTCATTTTAAGAATGATTTCAGGCTTCCTTTGGACTTCTTAAGTGACAGGCATTGAAAATATAATTCAAATATAATAAACTGTCATTCTTAGGAATGTAAAGCAAATGGACCATTCAAAGCCACCCACTGTACTTTGAATGAGAATATAGCACTGGAATGTCTCTATGACTCAGCCAGTCATTAAGCATTAGAATCACAACTATGACCCCTGCTTGCAAAGCATAGAAAACAATATAAATAGAGATTTCCTAAACTAATTTGCCTTTGAGATTTGCAGTTGAATGGGAAACCTAGTCATTTAAAAGATGTCTGTCATTTAAAAGTTGTTTATTTTGTTGAATGAAATTGGTATCTGAGTGTAAAAAACTTACTTTTTTTTTTTTTTAAAACAAACACATATCTTGTTAGGGAGTCATGATGGTTTTTGTTATCCAACATATGGAAGTCTCTTCGCATCTTTGAAGTCTGGTCCTGGGACAACAGGGAAATATATCTTAGGTGTTGATAAGGAAACAGATTTGTCTTAGCTGTCATATAAATATTAAAGAGATGTTTGTTTGACCTACTGCTAACTTAAGAAATGGAATTGTCAATAAAGGAATAAAAAATAACCAGGCCACATAGGGCCCCCTGATCCCTACCCATCCTACTGAGCAATAGAGAATCATGGAGAATGAAGACTCCCCAGAGTTGCGAAGTTTTTTTCAGGGTTTGGGAATCTGTCAACATGCCTGTTGCTGAAGGACGATGTTGGTTACTGAGCAATTTCAGTTTTATTACTTTTTTTATTGCTTTCCCCATACAAAAGTGAGGATACCAAAGCCAAGCCAGACTCTAACTTTGCTTCAAGAGAAAATTCGCCACATGTGTGAACTTCTCTTTTTTACTTTTCCAACTTTGTTCAGAGAAGCTTTATGACTTGAGAATATAGATTATTGCTGTTCCATGTAGCCTTAATTTTTCATTGGAGTCTCAAATTTGATTGGATGCATTAGAACATCATTTGAGACAACATACTATCCTTGGAGTAAGGAAGGCTTGGGTTCTAGTCCAATCTCAAAATATTGACTGCTACTCAAGAAAGGAAAAGAGGACCTAATCTTTTCATGGGCAGCTAGATGAAGTGAATAGACCCTTGGGCCTAGAATCAGAAAGACTCAGCAGTTCACATCTGGCTTCAGATACATACTAGCTGTGTGACTCTGGGCAAGTCACTTAACCCTATTTGCCTCAGTTTAAAAAATGACAAAGGACTCCAGTATCTTTGCCAAGAAAACTCCAAATAGTGTCACAAAGAGTTGGACATGACTGAAATGACCTAACAACAACAAAAATCTTTTTGCATACCTAGCTGAAAATCATTCCAATTTTTTCCCCTTGTGTCTAAACCAAAAAAAAGAACTGCCACAACTTGAGATTCTGAATGAATTGATAGAAAATGAGTGAGTAGATAAATATTGCTTTAAACTTTGAAAAGATATGAACAAGACCTTTGTATGATTAAGAAAAAAGCAAGGTACCAATTCCTGACAAGTATTGTCTTATTTTCCTTAATGATCCGCTTTGTCTTATAATGGTCCAATGGCTTGGTCAAATTATATTTGCCTGAGTGTGAAAGAAAACTTGAAATTCATTGCAATATTGACATTCTTTAACATGAGACTCTGTCAAGTAATTCAACCCAGAGAAAAACAGCCACCAGATTTAAATACCAGTTATGGTGGTGGTGGTGATGATGGTGTTTAATCTTTTATCTTAAGAGCCACTGTTGATTTGTGCCTCATATTTTTCATGCTGAAGTTGCAAGCAGCAGTCATCCAGCCACAGAGGGAGCTAAAGTTAACTAACCAGAACAGTACAGAAATCATTATATGTGCTTTGTCACAACAAAGGAAGCTCATAAGAAAAGCCATGTTGGCTTTTACTCTATAAAATACAGATTGGAGGATAGATGCATATTTGCCAAATAGAAAGAAAGAATAAGAGAAAAAGAATATTATTTTCTAGCTTTTCAAAAGCCATGGAGTCTCTAAACCAAAACATACCAACAAAAATCCTTGACAGGGTCACTTTTTAGTTTTCCCTGAAAGGAACTGAAGTTTAACTGAAGTATAAAATTTAGCAGTATGTTGTGGGGTTTTTTGTTTAAGATTTTACAAATACTTTTAAAGAACACAGTTGCTATAGTAAAAATGGATTACTATCTTGATTTGTTTTTTCAGGTATGAAGAAGGCTGCTAGTAATTTTAAACCCTTCTCTTATCCAAAGTAGACAATTATTTTTGTTTGGGAATAAGTACATTGTTGCCTTTTAAAATAGCACTATAACAACCCTATTAGTTATAGTGTAATCTTTAGCCCTTGGAAGCTATGCAAAGTAAATGTAAATTAGGATTAAATTAAAGATAGTTGATTACATTTCAGTCAGGTGGCATTCAGGAAACTAACTGAATTATATACCAATAAAATGTATTAGTCTAAGAACTATGTATGCTAACATAATAGCAAAATAAACAGCTACATAGTCTAAAAATTGTCAACATTAATATTATGTAACAGGTCTGGAGAAGATTGCCTCCTTTAAAAAGAGAGATTAAGGATTTTTATAATTGTTTTTCATCAAATTTTAATATTTTTGTCAAATTTTTAGGTATTTAATTTGTAAAACAGTCTGCTTTGTACTAGCATACAGAAAATAGGGTATTGATTTAAATTTTTTGAAGCCAAGTGATCAAGTACATTTGTAAAAAAAGTCAATGGATTGATTAAAAAAAAAGAAAGCAAAGTGTTGTAGCTTTATTGCTCTCTCCTAGTGATTAACACTCATTAACCTAGTCAATTAGCTTCCATTCGCAATTTCAAGTTTCATCGTAATACCTCAACAGCATCTTTTCTCCAAGTCAACTTGAGATTTCATTCATTTTTCCATTTTACCTATTTGTGGATTCAATTCAATTCAATAAACATTTACTAATCAGTAACTAACTGCCAGGCACTGTGCTGAGCATAAAAAGACTGTCCCTTCCCTCAAGGAACAGAATCTAATGGGGGAGACAACACTTACTATACGAGGACTTGTGTCTTTATTCATAAAGTCTCCTTTTTTAAATGATCAAAGGATATGAACAATTCTCAAAATAAATGCAAACTCTTAACAGTCAAATGGAAGATTGTTCCAGGTAACTAATAATAAGAGAAGGAATAGACTGATTGGATTGATTTAATTGAAATAGAGAAATCCCAGGTGAAGAAATTAGCTCTACAGAGCAGGTCACGGCCTTTTCTGAAACTTAAAAGTCTCAGAGAGTGGCCTAAAGCACTGAAAGTTTAAGTGATACATAAAGAGCATGTGTTACAGGCAGAACTTGAACCCAGGTCCTCCTGAATCCAGCACTCCATCCACTACAATTCTGAGGTTTCACTTCACATTTAGCAAATTTACAAAAATATTTTTGAAAAAGACAAAAAATATTCACTGTTGGAAAGTCTGGGAAAAAAACAGGCATACTAATACAATTGACTGATATTTCTTAAGTGCTAGGCACTGTGTACAAAACTGAAGGTACGTATATAATTAATAAAACCCTATGGATATAATTAAACATATATCTACTCCCAAAAAAGAGAAAATTTATTTTAAAAATACACCTACTAAACTAAATGTCAAGTAGGCAAATATAAGATACTTGGATGATAAATACCTCCTATTTCCTTCTATTCACAAAACATTTCTTCTGACACTAATTGTTATTTGAAAATTACTTGGGCTGGCAAGGCATGAGATAAGCAGCTAGGCACAGAAATTACTGTATTCTCTTTTTGAAGAATCCAAGGGTGATGCAGTTCTTTTTCCCCCTTTGAAAGCAGCTCAGGTCTGTCTGTGGTAATTGATTTTGCAGAGCAGATGATTTTTTTCTTTTCCGTTGCTATTCACAATAATAAAATAAAGGCAACGTGGCAAGGTTGTGTTGTGGAAAGAGCACTGTATTTGGAGTCAGAAGACCTGGGGTTAGTTTCCAGTTCTATTACTAACTACCTTTGTGACCCTGCACAAAGCCTCATTTGCAAAACGAAAGGTATGTATGAGGTGATCTTTAGGGTCTATTCTAGCTCCAGAACTTTTGTACATGAAATTATATACCCTTACTGTGATTAACAGCAACAATGAAGTTTGGGGGGAAGGGAATGGGTTATTATAATCCAAAAATGCAAATTTTCAAAGCCTTATGTATCTTATATAATTTATTTCCTTCTTTCTAGAGAAAATACCACAGAATGAGCTTGAAAAATTATAATAGGCAGACATATAATAAATATATATAAACACATATATGCCTGTTATATAGCATTTTAAAATTTATTTTAAAAAATTATATATAAATAAAAATACATAAAACCCTATTTTTATACACATCATTTCATTTGAACTATAGGAATTCTATTAGGTATATATTACCAGAAGTATCATACCTGTTTTATAGATAAGGAAACAGAGGCTCAGAGAGGATAAGTAATAATAATAAGTAATAAACAACCACACAGCTTGTAAATTCCAGAGGTGAGATTCAGACCTACATCTTCCCGCCTTCTTGCCTTGGTTTCTTCAACTGCAAAATGGAAGTAATAATAGCACCAACTGGGGCGGCTGGGTGGTACAGTGAATAGAGCACTGAGTCAGAGGACCTGAGTTCAAATCTAGCCTCAGACACTTAACACTTACTAGTAGTGTGACCTTGGGCAAGTCACTTAACCCCAATTGCCCTGCCCTCCCCTCTCCAAAAAGCAAAAAAAAAAAAAGCACCAAACTCCCAGAGTTGTTGTAAGGATCACATGACATAATTTGTAAAGCATTAAACCCAGTTCCTGGCACATAGTCATTGTTTAATAAAATAAATGTTTTCTTACTTCCTCTCAGGGCCTCAGTTTCTTCATGTTCATCTATGATAAGAACTATGGCTCTCTCTATATACATATACATATATATATATATATATATATACACATATGTGTGTGTGTATATATGTGTGTATATATGTGTGTGTATATGTGTGTGTATATATATGTGTGTGTGTATGTGTGTGTATATATATATACACACACACACATATAATTATTTCATTAGGCTCTGAGCTCCTTGACATCAGGGACTGGCTTTTACCTTTCTTTGTATCTTAGCATAGTGGCCATTGCATAGTAAGTGTTTAATAAATGTTATTAACTGACTATTAAATGTGTCAGAACATCCCCGTGAATGTCATCCTTCAAAGTGGTAAAGATGCTACAAATTCAAACTTTCAAAATTAGAGGTCTCCCCAAACAATTTTGTATTTCCTCTTTTGTTTCAGAGTTGATTTATGGAACCGGACTAGACAATGGGTATCTTCATATTACATTTGTCCTTCCTTTTATGACCTGAGATTAATACTAGATTAAATAAAAAACTTCTGTACAAACAAAATCAATGCAACAAGATTAGAAGGAAAAAAGAGATGGAAAACCATCTTTCAGCAAGTGCCTCTGATAAAGGCTTCATTTCTCAAATAGAAAAATGAGATTAATACTAGACGTAGGAGGCAGTGTGACACAGTGAATGGATGAATGAAAAAGCATTTATGAAATACTCCGTGCTAGGCACTGTGCTAGGTACTGGGAATACAAATATAAACAAACAAGCAAAATAAGCCCTGCCCTCAAGCAGTTTGCACTCTAACCAGGGAAAAACAACAAATGAAGAAGAACTCTCAAGTGGGGAGGAGGAGGAAGGATTGGGCTAGAAAGTAGCATACTGACTTGATTCTGGAAAAAATGAGGTGAAAGTTCACCTATCTTAGGCTAGGGTCCCAGGAACAGAGTTCAGTGACAGGGAATTAAGATTCTGACCAAAGTGGTTGGAGATGGTTGAAAAAATGGAGGCTAAGAACACAACCTGAAGACAGAAGACCTGGTTCAAAACCTGCTTCTGACACTTTCCCCTATAATCTTGGGAAAGTCACTTTACAACACTTCCCTCTCTCCAATCCCTCCTCCACTCCCTGGTTTCTTTATCTGCAAATGAGAGGATTAGTTTACATAGGGTTTGTGGTCCTTTCTAAATCTTGTGATTTACTAGACAGATCTAAATGACCTCCTGTCTTCTTTTCTTCAAAAGATGATATGGTAGACTCTGAAGGCAATTCCAAAAAAGGAGCTCCACAGAACACGATAAGGAAGACTTTGACTTTGAAGGGTGAAGGCATGAAGGCATCTCTGATCCTGAAATTCCTGGACTCTAGGGATGAATAATAATTTTAAGTGTTTTTAATATTATTTTATATTTTCCCAATTACATATCAAGACAATTTTTAGCATTCATTTTTACAAGATTTTGAGTTCCAAGTTTTTCTCCCTCCTCTCACCTCTTCTAAAAATGGTAGACAATTTGAAAGAGGTTATATATATATGCTGTCACGTAAAACATATTTCTGGGGCAGCTAGGTGGCAAAGTGAGTAGAGCACCAGCCTGGGAGTCAGGAAGATCTGAGTTCAAATTTGGCCTCAGACGTTTAACACTTACTAGCTGTGTGACCTTGGGCAAGTCACTTAACCCCAATTGCCCTGCTTTTCCCCCTTTCAAAAAGAAGAAAAAAATGTGAGATTAAACTACACATAATTCTGTATTAGTCACAGTTGTGAAAGAAGAAACAGATCAAAAGGGGGAAAAACACAAAAAAGTGAAGTAAGTGAAAAAATATGCTTTGATCTGCATTCAAAGTTCATCAGTTCTTTATCTGGATGTGGAGAATATTTTTCTTTCTGAGTCCTTTGTACTTGTCTTGGATCATTGTGTTGCTGAGAAGTGCTGAGTCATTCATAGCTGATCATCACACATCACACTACGTACAGTGTTTTCCTGATTTTCTGCTCATTTCACTTTGCATCAGTTCACATAAGTCTTTCCAGGTTTTTCTGAATTTGTCTGTTCATCATTTCTTATTGCACAATAGTATTCCATTATATTCCTGTGCCATAACTTGTTCAGTCATTCCCCACCTGATGAGCATCCCCTCAATTTCCAATATTTTGCCATCATGAAAATGGCTGATATAAATATTTTTGCACATGCAGGTCCTTTCCCTTTTTTAATGATCTCTTTTGAATACAGACCTATTAGTGGTATTGCTGGATCAAAGAGTATGCACGGTTTGGTTGCCCTTTGGGCATAGTTTCAAATTGCTCTCCAGAATGGTTGAATTGGTTGAGAATTCTGCCAACAGTGTATTAGTGTTCTAATTTTCCCACATCCTCTCCAACATTAGTCTTTTCCTTTCTTGTCCTATTAACCAATCTGATACATGTGAGATACTATTTCAGAGTTGATTTCAAAAGTGATTTAGAGCACTTCTCCCTATGCCAATAGGTAGCTTTGATATCTTCATCTGAAAATTGCCTGTTCATATCCTTTGACCATTTATCAATTGGGGAATAGCTTATTTTCTTATAAATTTGACTCAATTCTCTGTTTGAGAAATGAGACTTTTATCAGATGGATTGATGGATTGAAAGATGGATTCCCAGCATTCTGCTTTCCTCTTAATCTTCTTGCATTGGTTTTGTTTGTACAAAAGCTTTTTTATTTTAGTATAATCAATAATATAATATAACAATTTTAATATTATCTATTTTACATTTCATGATACTTGTAACTCACTTAATTTCCCTTTTAAGCATCTGGATGCTATACCACTTGGTGCATATATGTTTAGTATTGATACTGCTTCATTGTCTATGGTACCTTTTAGCAAGATGTAGTTTCTGTCCTTATCTCTTTTAATTATGTCTATTTTTGCTTTTACTTTGTGCTGCTACCAGCACTGTAATATGGCCCAGCAACCAGCTGAATAAAGGAAAGAGACGGGGATGTATTCGATAGTCTGTTTATTACAGACCTATTTCACACAGAGCCAAAGTACAAGAAAATCACAGGGTTTATATACCTTATAGCAGAGACTCTGAGGTAATTGAAATGCCAGGACCCTTCTTTAGTCCTGACCACTCCCTACCCTAGCCCAAGGCTAGATATACATTATGTATACATTAAGACTTAATCCTAGGACCAAGTCCGGAGTCACAAACAAGACTTGCAGATTAACTACCCTGAAACTTTCTTTAGTCATTCATAGATCCAGTGAAAGCATCCACCCAGCAAGATTATACTCTTTCTGCATATCTGCCTCATAGAAGAGAGGGAGCACGAAAGTCTGGTCTACTACAACTTTGTCTGAGATCAGGATTGTTACCCCTCCTTTTTTTTAACTTCTGCTGAAACCCCTTACCCTTACTCCAGCCCCTTACCTTTTACTCTGTTTGTGTCTCTCTGCTTCAAGTGTGTTTCTTGTAAATAGCATAATTCTGGTTTTTTGATCCACTCTGCTATCTACTTCTGTTTTATGGGAGAGTTCATCCCATTCACATTCACAGTTACGATTACTAACTGTATTTACCTCTATCCTATGTTTCCTCCTATTTGTCCTCTCTCTCCTCTCACCCTTTCCCTCCTCATTAGTGTTTTGCTTCTACCACCTCCCCCAATCTGCCCTCCCTTCTGTCTATTTCCCCTCCCCACCTCTACCTTAATTTCCTCCTCCCCTTACTTCCCTGTCAGATAAGGTGGATTTCTATATTTATCTGATTATGTTTATGTTTCTCTTGGGTCTTGGTATTAGAGATCAAATTTTTGGTTTAATTCTGATCTTTTCCTTGTGAAAGTCTGAAATCCTCCTATTTCATTGAATGATAATTTTTTCCCCTTGATGTACTAAATTTCACCATGTAAATGATTCTTGGTTGTAGTCCTAACTCCTTTGTGTTCTGGAATATCATGTTCCGTGACCTCTGATCCTTTAATGTTGCAGCTGTCAAGATCCTGATTATGACTCCCCAGTTTTTTAATTGTTTCTTTCTGCCCCCTTGGAGTATTTTTTAACTTGGCCTGATAGCTCTGAAATTTGACTATAATGTTCCTTGGGGTTTTATTTTGGGATCTCTTTCAGGAGGTGATCAGTGCCTATTTTGTCCTCTGGTTTCAGAATATCAGGGCAGTTTTCCTCGACGATTTCCTGGAAGATACTGACCAGGTCTTCCTTTTTATTAGGGCTTTCAGGTAGTCCAATGATTCTGATATTGTCTCTCCTGGATCTCTTTTTCAGGTCAGTTGTTTTTCCAATGAGGCATTTTACATTTTCTTCTACTTTTTCATTCTTTTGAATTTCTTTGATTGATTCTTGATGTCTCATAGAGCCATTAGCTTCCACTTGCCCAATTCTAACTTTTAAGAAGTTGTTTTCCTCAATTAGCTTTTGTACTTTCTTTTCTATTTGACCAATTGTGCTTTTTAGGGAGTTGCTTTCTTATATGGATTTTTATCTCCTTTTCCATTTGGCCAATTTACTTTTTTAAGCAGTTGTTTTCTTTTTCCAAGCTGTTGACTCTTTTTTTCGTAATTCTCTTGCATCATTCTCATTTCTTTTCCCAATTTTTCTTCCATCTCTCTTATATGATTTTTAAGTTCCTTTTTGAGCTCTTCCGTGAGTTTCTTCTGTCTGGGCTTGAGACAACTTCATATTTTACTTTGGAGTTTTGCCCATAGGTTGTCCTTTTCTGAGTTTGTGTCTTGATATTCCCTTTTATCATAATAACTTTCTATGGTCATATTCCTTTTTTGCTGTTTTTTGCTTATCTTTTTTGACCTTTTCCCTTTCTTTCAAATTTTATCTCTGCTCCCAGAGTTGAAAGGAACATTGTCTCAGGCTTCTTGTGCCAGGGGCTGCAGGCCATGGCTGTTTATTTGGTGCTGAATTGATGTTGCCCTGAGGCCCATAGATATCCCTTATATCTGGTGTTGTGTTGAGGGGTGAGGTGAGGTGTGGCTGGTGCTGCTTGAGGACTGAGGGATCTAGTAGCCTACCTGGTGCTCAGCTGTGGTCCTGGTGCTGGTATCTGGGGTGTACTGAGTCTGTTTCCCTGGGGATATGCTGAAGCATGTGGGACTGGCAGCTGTCTGTTTGCCCAAGGCTTAGCTGAAGCAAGTGGTGGGGTCAGGTGCTAGCATCTGCCTATTTCTTTAGGCTCCCTAGGGTTAGTCTATCTGTTTGTCTGGGGTTAAACTGAAGCACGTGGAGGTCTGGCCCTAGAGGTTGCCTGTTTGCCCAAGGCTGTGCTTGGGCATAATGGAGGTTGCCTGTTTGTTCCAACTATGCTGAAGCACATGGCAATTCTCAGAGCTAGCATCTGCCCATTCCCCCAGCTTTCCTGAGACATATGGTGGGAGTCCTGGTGTTGCTGTTTGCCTGCTCCACCACACTGGGGCTCTGAATCTACTGCTGATTTGCTGAAGTGGGGCTTGCTGCTGGCTTGCTTGGACACTTCTTGTCCTGGACTGTGCTGCCCTTTTACCCAAGTGACACAGACCTTTCCTACTGATCTTCCAAGTTTCTTGGGCTCAAAGATTGTTTCACTCCATCTTTTTGCTGGTTCTGCTGTTCCAGAATTTGTTTAGGGGCACTTAGGGTTATTTGAAAGTGAATATGGGAGACTTAGGGCTATTTGTTGCTTACTCCACCATCTTTGATAAATAATAATTTGAACATAAGAGGGCACAGTGTGGGTACTAGTTACAATAACACTATAGTAACATGATAGAAATTATCATGTAGCCACTTCAAGTGACTGCTACTTGGAAGAGGGCAACCTACGTTTGGATTTATAAGTCCTGCTGTTTTTATTTGTAAAAAAAAAAAAAAAATCAGTCGAATATAGTCACAACTCATGACTATATCTTACATTCTTAGGAAAAGCAAACAGGACAAATGTGGAATGCATGATGAGAATTTTTATAATCACTTTTCAGATGAATCACCTGCTTTAGCATTTCCCTTCTAACTGATTTGTTTAGAACATTAACTATTCATTGAATTCTCCTTCCTAATCCACTTGACGTGATAAATCCTCATCACCTTTAAACAGTATGAAGTGTCTGGGTGTGCATGGCACCGTATTAGATACTGACTGGCTCTTCCTATGTGTTGGCAGAGTCAATGCTGCCCTTGTAATGTGATGTGAACAGTGTTATACAGCTCCACCCAAAGATATCCACCCCATTTGTTTGCCATGCTAGCCTTCTTTGCAACCCTGTGAATAGGAAGTTCAAGTATCATCTCCATTTTACAAATGAAACAGCTGAGTCTCAAGAGTAACCTCTTGATATATGTTCAATACCCTATGGCTAGTAAGTAGTGAGTTGGGGACTCAGATTCAGCTCTTTTAATTAGAAGTCCAGGTTCTTCCCCACTTGCCCCACCAACTGTATCATGCAACTTTTCTATCCAGAAAATCATGATTAGAATTCACATATATCTGTTCTGGGGGAGGAGAGATTGAGCCCTGTGAGGCTTGCTCCAACCTTATCATATTACCTTGTGATTATCACCTGGGAAGGCACAAAACACTTGCCTTGAGGGAATGAGATACAGGATGGGTCATTTCTGCAGAGGCAATGGTAGTAAAAAGTATGGAGTGGCCAAAGGCCAGGACTGCCTGCTCAGGGTGGTTGCCCGATGTAGAGCACCAAAGTAGGAGCTCTGATCTGGGAGATAATATGGTGACATTGGGGCAAAGAGACTGCCTTGAATAAGAAGGAATCTAGGGCAGGGGCTGAAGGGAGGAGGGAGGCTATAGGCAATTATATTTGGTTTAATAACATAATGAAAAAAGGATGCTTTAAAAAAAAAACACTTGCCTCGTCTAACAAAGAAAAATACTTGAGTAAAACCAATCAAATCAGAACTCTTATAGCTAGCACTTATATATTAGTTTAAGGTTTGCGAAACACTTTAAATATACTATCTCACTGGATCCTGACTACAACTCTGAGAAGTAGGTGCTATTATCATTCCCATTTTACAGACATGGAAACTGAGGCTAAGAGAGGTTAAATGATGTGTCCACATTTAGTAAATGTCTGAGGCAAGATTTGAACTCAGGTCTTTCTGACTCCAAGTCCAACACTTTACACACTGTGTCACTTTTCTCCAAGGAGAAGGGAAAGATGTTTCATTATTTGTTCTTCTGGACCAAGACTGGTCATTACAACTGATCAGACTTTGACTACCTACCAGTACTGTTTTGTTGACACTTACTACAATTAATCAGCATTTTTTAAACACCTCCAGTGTGCCAAGAATCATGTTAGACTCTGGGGATACAAACAAAAAGAATGAAATAATCCGTCCTTTCAAGAAGTTTCACTCTGACTTAATTCATAACGTCTTCCAATGTTTCTCAGAATTCATCTTTGTTGTTTCAGACAACATAATAGCATTTTATTATATAATATATTTTAATATATAATATAATTTAACATATAATATTATATAACATGTTTTGTTATGTTCACATGCCAGATTTTGTTCAGTAATTTCAACAGAGTTGATTTTTTCTTCCTTTTCTTTTTTAAATCCCTGACACAACAAAATAAGTGATTTTTCTTCTCTCTGTACCTTTTGAGGGCCAATGTTTTCCTCTTAAGAAACATCAGGTACATCTGAAAATAAATAATTCAACTTAAGGTTGTTCCTGTGCTGTCAACATATCTCTACAGATGATCCTCCACAGGGTCCACTGAATTAGTGCCTGGTATTGCCTGTTACCTTGAACTCATTCCAGCTCCTCAAGGTGAGATATTTGGAAAGATGCTCAGCTTCAAGCTCAAAGAATTTATTAAAATTGAAAGCTTCTGGGTCAACTCAAGAATTTTATAGATAGGGAAACTGAGACCCAGAAAAGAGAAGCAATTTGCTTGAGTTCCCACAATTAATTAGAGGTCTTCTAAGTGCCAGTCCCATGACATCACCCTGCTATTCTTCAGTCCTGTTATATTCGTCACACTTCACTTGGTTTAACATGGGACAGTGTGTTCTTGGGTTGTAAAGACTGTTTATTGCAATTCAGTAAACACTAATCCACCATCTCCTGAGTGCAGGCACCCCCTGTGCTAGCAATGGGTGTACAGAGAGGAAAAGTAATAATAATAGCGCATGTACAGAGAACTTTTAGACTTGAAAATCACTTTACATATATTAGGGGAAGGGACTAAGCATTTGTATAAGCCCTACTATGTGCCAGGCACTGTGCTAAATAATTTACAAATATCATTTCATTTGATCCATACAGCAACCCTGGGAGGCAGGTGCTATTATAACCTGTATTTTACAGTTGAGGAAACTGAGGTTAACAGAGGTTTTCATTTGCCAGAGTCATACATCTAGTAAGTGTCTAAGGCCAGATTTGAACTTAGATTTTCCTGACTTCAGACCCAGAATTCTGTCCACTTAGTTACCTCTTATTTTATCCTGACAAGCTAGGTGGCCACCAAGGATAGAGTGCTTGTTCTGGAGTCAGCAAGACCTGGGTTCAAATCCAGCCTTAAATACTAATTAGCTGTGTGACTGTGGGCAAGTCATTTAAACCCAGTTTCCTCAACTGTAAAACGGGGTAGTAACAGCCCATACCTCTTAAGTAGTAAGGCTTAAATGAAATGATGTTTGTAAACTGCTTAGCATAGTAGTAGGTCCTTTATAAATAATAGCTATTATTATTCATCTTCATTTTACAGGTGAAGATAATGAGGCAAACAGAAACGAAGTGACTTGCTCAAGGTCATATAACTAGTATCTATGGTAGGACTTGAACTCAGGTCTCCCTGACTCCATATCCAAGACTCTTTACACTGTACTATCTAGTTGCTATAGTCCTTGCCTTCAAGAAGCTTACCAGTTACTGAGGCTAGGTATGAAAGAGTGATAGAAGGGGGCTAGTGAGATAAAGCAAGATAGGTGTGATATTGACATAGCACTCTTAGAAAATTAAGTAAGGATTGGAACGTCTTCCATTAGAGAACCAGAGAAGATTTGCCAGAGTAGGCAGCCCCTAAACCCAGCCTAAAAAGAAGGAGGAGAAAAGGTATTCTGAGCATGAGGACCACTTACTTGTTTGAATGCAGGGGGAAGGGATTTGAGATCAGAGAATAGTCAGCTAAAAGTTTGGCTAAAAAGTCCACAGAGAAAAATAACATGAAATTAGGATGGAAAGATTATGGAAGACTTTAAATGCCATTCTGAGTTTTTATGTTATTCTGTGGGAAGGAGGCGGACTAAAAATTTTAAGCAAGGAAATGACATAGTTATATTAGTGCATTAGGAAAATTATCTTGCCAGTTGAATGAAGGATAGATTGGAAAGCTTAGAAGTGAGGAAACCAGAATTCCCAGTAAGGGGTGATGAGGCCCTATGATATCAATGTGAGTGAAGAGGAAGACCTGGAGAGTTTGGAGATGGCTCAGGCTCACTGGTTATGCGTCAAACTTTGGACTAAGTCCAAATGGGTTTATCTTAATGGCGGCCATAAGCTAAATGTGATTATACTAAGTCTGGTGCTGCTCTTTCAGATGTTTGCTTACTTAGGGGTCCAGAGGACAGCATGACTTGCTCATTTCTCGGTTAGAGGGAGGAAAAATTCACCTGGAAGCACTCTCTGGCAGCTAAAATAGTAAAGGGCTCCCAGTTAGGGTGCAGCCATCTGAACAAACCCGATGAGAAAATATTGATGAAAGGTCTAGAATTGAACTCTTCAGGAATGGCTTAATGCTTCTGATGTCTCTAATCTAAGGGGGGGAGCTGGGATGACATTGAAATAAAGAATAATAGTATCAACCACTTACTACCGCTTTCTGGCCATATGACCTTGAATAAGTAACCAGGTAAATTAACTAACTCTTTGAGCCTCCATTTTCCCAACTTTAAAATAAATCGAGTGAATTAGATGATTCCAAAGGTCCTTTCTGTCTAAATCCTATAAATTTTAAAGAGGATAACTTAAGATAGAGCTTTTATCACCTTCAAGAAAGATAGAGTCTTACTTAAGGGATGGAAAGAAAATGATGAACCAGGGAAGGAGATGAAAAAAGAGCAGTTCTACAGGTTGGAAGAGAACATAACAAAGAGCTGTTAAAGCTGAGAGTGGAAAACTTCCAGGGGAAGGGGTAGCCAATAGTTGTTTATGCAAACAGTGATATTAGTTGTATTACTTCCAAGGCACACAGCAAAACTGGGCCACCTCCACTCTCCCACACCTAGCTAATTCTCCCATCCATTGAAGCATTACCTGACGGTCCCAGCTCCCTAGATGCCAAAAGTAAGTAGAATATTGCAACCAGAAGCCATCTGTTTTCCTTTTTAGGGACTTCCTGACTCAGAACATAGTAGCAGGCCAGGAGAAGCAATATAGAATAGTGGGGGGAAACCATGACTTTAGAATTAGAACAGCCAAGTATGAAATCTACTTCTGTTACTTACTCCCTATGTACCTTGGGACAAATCCTTCAGTCTTCATCTCTTCATTTATAAAACAAGGAAACTGGAATAGGTGACCTTTCCACTGTTCCCAAAATCCCAAATTGAGACCTGGGTCTCATTCTCCCCATCTATAAAATGAGAGCATTGGGTTGGATGCTCTCCAAGGTTGTTTTCAGTTCCTGTGTTCTATCAGAAGTCCTCCAGCAATGCTCCCATACCTATTCCCAGTTGTTCCCTCAGACTTTGGAGGAAATCTTCCATACACACAGGTTCACACTACCAGGACAAAGACCTTCTGTCTCTTTCCCCATTGCTAGAAAATACAAAAAGGTGCTTAGGGCATCCTAATATAGTACCACCACACATGCTCTCCCTTCTGCTCCCCACCTCTCCAAATCCTACCCATTCACCAAAACTCATCAAAAGTCCCACTTTTTCCTGAAGTTTTTCCTAACTGCCTCACAGATCAGGCTTTTCCATACAATCATATACTACATCATTGTAATCTGTTCTGTACCATGTATATATAAACTCTTCCTATCTGGTAAGTGAATTATTTCATCTTCCCATTTCATGTAAGGCTATTTTAATGGTGATCTCACAACTCTAGGCATGAAGAAATAGGGGCAGCCTCCATGTGGGGCTTTGTTCACCAAATCAAGATGGCAGCACCTCAGCTGTGATCTGATGACACAGATTTCAAGGACTCACGCAGCCAAATCTTGAGCAATGACAAAACTATGCATTGAGGCAGAATAGGGTCTTGGATTCATTTATTCCAAGCCAGAAGGGACCTTGGAGGAGATTTGATTCTAACCTCCTACCTGGAGTAGCATAGCTAGTAAGTATCTGACATGGGATTTCAATCCAGGTATTCCTGACTCCAAGTCTACTTCCCTATCTGCTAAACCATGCTGTCCCTGAAGTGAACTAGGAGTGGGGGAGTGTCCTGGGGAGGGGAAATTGTTTTAAGACTGCAGGCAAAAAAAATAACACTGCCAGCTTTGGAATGCCCCGTCCCTCCAGGCTCTGCATATCTCGGGTGTAGGAAGTACAGGATGTCTTCAGTGCATTCTTTGAGACACAGAAGCAATGAATCAAAGAAAAAGCCACCTCCCAAGGGCTCTAGAATGACAAAGGTCAGTTTATAAAAAAAAATTTTTTTTAAAGAAAACAAGAATAGTCTACTGGCCTTTACTATTTTATGCCAGGCTGTTGTGATATCTCTGACTCACTGCTCTCTAGGACTTTAGCCAACATTGAAGACTTTTTTTATCACCTGTTTAATGGTGTGCACTGGCCCTTCAAGAAATAACTGCGTCGGCACCTTCCCTCACTTCCTGTGGCACAGGCTGTTTATAGCCCCTGAATGCTCTTAAGCAGTTGCTATGATTCACTGGAGAGACCCTGGCATTTCAGCAGGGAGGGGAGTGATTGGTATAGCCTCTGGAATGCAGGCATTGATGTTTTCAAAAGCTTTTGTTGTTAAGAAAAAGAGAGCCGTGGGAATACAGCTTGTTATCGTTTTATATCATACAACATATATGCCTGTGGGTGTGTGCTTGGGGGTCAACAGAGTCTGCTTCCCAGTCACCGAAACAGCCCTGGCCAGAGGTAGGGAGGAGCAGAACATTCTCTCTCTCCAATGTGCATCACCACTAGTATGTCTTCCTGGGCAGAGCACCAGGATCGCCCTGAGAGATTATACAAATTATTATTATGATGATGTCTTTTTTGTGTGGGTTATTTGGAAAGACTCTCTCCTTTTTGGTGTGGGTCATCTAATATGCTGCTACTCCCTGTTGGATTGAGTTCCAGGCCTCAGCAATCCAGGCCCAAACCAAGATAGACCAGAGTACCTGGGAGATACTTCCAAGGAGTACATTTAGATTCAGGGCTTTGCATTCTCTCTAGGCTACATAGTTTGGAACCATCCCTTCCTGGCAGAAACAGAAGTTAGTTTATGTATAACCCAGAGCTGAATTATGGAGTGAGGGAGAAATGAAACTATTTACTTATTTGATTTTATATTTGATCTAGTGGTGGTGAAAGTGACTATGACATAATCTCTGAGCTGCCTTTCTTCTGTTTTCTTTTTGCATTTATGAAAGTGACACAGGCTAAGAGGGTAATGGATAAAAAGACATCTTAACCTTTTGAAACCACAGGAATATAAAACCCAACCAGAGGCTGTTTCTATACTGCCAAACAGAACAGGAAGACAAATGCCTCTAAGATGAAATCCCCTGGAGTCAAACTGCTTAACTAACATGCCTCCTACTTGACTTACAAAATAAAAGCAATCTGCCATGAGCTCCCTCTGCTTTGCAACCTGAAACCTCAGAACCCCTCTCTCCTACTTGACTATAGACTCTGAGAAAGAGGGGCCTCATATCCTTGCCAAGGCCAATTCATGCTTTCCATTCCATCCCAATTCAATTAGTTTAATAGGCTAATTCTTTCTAACAGTGTTAAGCAAGAGTGAGAAAAGAGAAGGCAGATAGTAGGGGTGATCCAGGGTTGAATATTGACTAGAGTTCAACAGCAGAAGAACTAGGGCAGTGGTTCTCAACCTTCCTAATGCAGCAACTCTTTAATACTCATATGTGGGTGTCTCTGCATGTGGGAGGACCCACATGGAGACAGATAGAGGAGCGATGTCTCAGTTCTTAAGACCATTGGAAATATGTGTTTTCCGATGGTCTTAGGTGACCCCATTTGACCCCCAAAGGGGTCATGACCCACAGGTTGAGAACCGATGTACTAGGGGGCAAAGGAATTGATTGAACCAACCTTGTGGGTGAACTGAGGCGAAGTGATGATGGGAGTCATGGGAGCCAGGGTTGCCCAAGGTGATATTAACATGTGTACAGGAATCTTCAAGGAGGAGGCCAGGAGTTAGGGTTGTGGAGAGAGAGATAATAAGCTAGATACTGAATTTGAGAAAGAAGAGAGAGTGACCTGGATCATGGAAGATTATAGCAACAAAAATATAGACTGAGTTATATAGCCTAAAGGCCATCGAGACCAACTTCGTCATTTTATGGATGAAGAAAGTGAAGTTGTATTTAAAATCACACAGCTATCAAGTGTCAAAGGCAAAATTTGAATTCAGCCCTTTGTGGCCCTAAATCCAGTACTCTCATGGTCCATTACACCACATTGCCTCTTTGGATAGCTTGAGATAGCTCCTCATTGAAGAGTTTCAAATAGAGATCCAATGATCCCAATCTGACTGGGTACTGTAAAGGACATTCTTGGTCAGGTCCAAGTCAAACTAGATGATCTCTGATTTTCCTTCCGTTTCCGAGATTCTCTGATTTATAACCGGGAGGATGGTGATGCAATTGACAAAGAAAGAAGTAGGTTTAGAGGAAAGTCTATAGAAGACATAGCCCAACTGCACTACTATCGGTGAGTGCCATTCTTACAAAATCAAAATGGAATTACATTAGGGATTTTACTTATCCATGTAACTCCTATTGGAGTAATCCCTGTGGTTACCACTATGGAGCCCACGAACTTCCTCCCCAATTAAGGTCTTCTTATTTTGTCATTAAGTCTCAGGGCCTCCTTTTCTATTATTTTTTCTTCCAGATCCCAGTATTTGACATCAGTTTCATGTCTCAACTTATGGCCTTCACTCATAATTCTCCCATAATTCACAAAATCCCCCCTAAGGTCTGATTGTACAGTAAGAAAAGCAAAGAAACAAGAGTTTAAAGGAACTAGAATTATATCTGCAAATATAGTTGGTTTTTCTATGTAAGTCCATACTTTGAGACCGTATGAATGAATGAATGAAAATACATTTATTAAGTCCTTACTATGTGCAAAGTACTGTGCTAAGCATTGAGTATGTAAATAGAAAGGCAGAGATAATCCTTGTACTCAAGAGCTTGCAATCTTTTAGGGCAGCTGTTCTCAACCTGTGGGTCACGACCCCTTTGGGGGTTGAATGACCCTTTCACACGGGTCACAGGGGTCACCTAAGACCATCGGAAAACACATATTTCTGATGGTCTTAGGAACCGAGACACTGCTCCTCTATCAGTCTCCAGGCAGGTCTGCCCACATAGAGAGACACTCACTTATGAGTATTAAAGGGTCACGGCATTAGGAAGGTTGAGAACCACTGTTTTAGGGGGAGATTACATATAGGAGATTTTTGCAGCAAATCAAATGGAAGAGACCCAGTGACCTTAGAATACATCAACAGAGCAGTTAATAATGCTTCTCCTTTAATGTTATTTACACTGATAAACCCATATCCACTTCTGATATTGGACCATTCAATAATGCCAACGACTTAGTTGGTAAGAACTTTTCTGGGTCTTCAATAGCTATGACTGCTGCGGAGGTAGAAGCTGCAACACCTGCAGAAACAGCTACGCGGTTGCAATTCTACAGGGAATGATTCTCTGGATGATGATTGTGAAGGCAGGGTTAGAAACAGGGCCTGGCAGCGAGGAAACACTGCTGTTTCCAAGGGTCTTAGGCTAAGGGTCCTGGCCTATCTCTGTATCAAGATGGCGGCAGTGGTTTGACTTACCCGGTATATGCCAACTCTTGTCTCTTTCCCAGAGTGCCTTGCTCCTTCATCTGAACAAATTAACCATGTACTATTTTACTTGCATGATACTCTAAATTAGAGAGTAAATGCTTAATAATTATTTAATTGAATTGAAATGAGAGAGTCTATAACCAGACTGTTTGCAACTAGATAGCTAAGCAATGACTAGATAGTCACTATAGTTTTGTTGATGAATCATAGGGCCACAGGATAATAGATCTAAAGATGAAAGGGACCTTAAAAGTCAAACCTCTTCATGTTACAGATGAGGAAACTGAGACTCAGAGGGGTTACACCACTTAGCTCCAATATACCCTGCATGCATCCTATATATATGTGTGGTTGTTTGTGTGTTGACTTTACTGTTAGAATGTGAGTTCCTTGAGTGAAGGGACTATTTTTGCCTCTCTTTTTACTCTCAGTTTATGTCTGGCTCATAGGAAGTGTTTAATAAATACTTTTTTAACTTCAACCTAATTGGGTGCAAAATGATAAAGCTAGTGTCAAAGGCTGGGTCCTCCTGGCTTTGAGATCTTCCCACCATACCTTGCTATTTTACTATCCTGGTTGAGACTTTTTTTAAAATATATACTTTCTGTTGCCCCACCTTCCCACTTTCTCTTCATTTCCTTCTTCTGGTTTCTGGCTTCTGGCTTTGAGAGAAGATATACAGTATGTGGTTGCAGGTTCTCTTCAAGGAGAAGCTTCCCAAGTAATAGAAAGACTATGAAAAAAACCAACATGTAGAGCATCTGGTGTCCCTGAACATGGCGTCCTTCCTCCAGCTTCTCCAGAAACTTTAGGAAATTTCCCCTGGGATAAGCTCATTTACTCTGTACATTGCTTGGTATATTCTCATCTACATAAATTCTCCAATTTCTTTTTGTTCTCTACTTGTATTTATGGACTTGTTCATTCTTCAACATGTATGATGGTCTTTGTTTTAACTAGCATTTGGTGGGAAGAGTTGAGCCTTAGGTTACAGCTTGAGGCATTCCTTCGCTGTTAAGAGGGTATAAACAGAAAAAAACCACTTGGACCTAAAATTATTTCCCCTAAACTAACAGTATTTCGAGGAGATAATTATTTAGGAGGGTCACTCACTGAGGATAACAGAGTAGCCAGTCTCTTGGCTCTAATTATCCTACTCCACTCCTGGCAAGAATCGAAGTCATCTTTGGAGAATGGGGAGTAAGATTCCAGAGCTATCTAGTGACTTCTCCCTGCAAGTAGCATTTGGACAAACTGCTCTGGATGTAGACAACCTACAGGGACAAACACCTCTCCACCTATCTATATCAATGTCTGTATATATTTACATACACATGCATAGAGATAAGGGAAGGGATATGTAATTTTTAAAAAAAATTTTAAATTTAATTTTTTCCCCCCAATTACAAGTTATAACAAATTTTTAACGTTTTTTAATGTTTTGAGTTCCAAATTCTATTCCTCCCTGCCCCACCCTCCCTCCCTGAGATGGCAAACAATCAGAGATAGGTTATACATCTACAATCATGTAAAACATTTTCCATATTGGTCATTTTGTACAGTAAGACTCAAAAGAAAAATAAGGAAAGAAAGTGAAAAATAGCATGTTTCAATCTGTATTAAAATAATATCAGTTGGGGCAGCTAGGTAACACAGTGAGTAAAGCACTGGCCCTGGAGTCAGGAGGACCTGAGTTCAAATCTGCCCTTAGGCACTTAACACCTACTAGCTGTGTGACCTTGGGCAAGTCACTTAACCCCAACTGCCCTGCCTTCACCCCTCCAAAAAAAGCAAAATTTAAAAATTAAAACAAATAATATCAATTCTTTCTCTGTGGACAGTACACTTCATTATTAATACTTTGGGATTGTCTTAGATCACTATATTGCTTAGGATAGCTAAATTATTCACAGTTCTCCATCGAACAATATTGCTGTTACTGTGTACAATGTCATCCTGTTCTATTTACTTCACTATGCCTCAGTTCATGTAAGTCTTTCCAAATTTTTTGAAATCATCCTGCTTGTCATTTCTTATAGCACAATAATATTCCATTACAATCTTATACCACAGCTTGTTTAGCCATTCCCACGTGATGGGCATCCCTTTGATTTCCAATTCTTAGTCACCACACAAAGAACTTCTATAAATATTTTTGTACCAATAGGTCCTCCCCCCACTTTTTTTTATCGGACAAGCATTTATTAAGTGCCTTCTATGTGCCAGGAACTATGCTAAGAATACACAAATATTATATGTGATATATGTATACATAATTTTATATACATACATGAATACATGTGTATGAATACATAGGTTATATATTCTATAACCTTTGTATAAGAGATAGCCTCTTGGAAAAAATCCCCCAGGTCACTTTAGAGATTTTTCACTTACGTCCGGCTCATCAGTTAGGGAAGGCACCTGGGAACTTCAGCTCATTTTCCTCCCACTCATTGGCACATGGGAATATAATTGTCTGCCACTCCCCAAAAGATGGCCACCATCTTTTCTTACCAGCACTCAGGCTCACAAGTCATCAAATATATACCAAACCTTCTGGATATTGTAAATGCATAAAGGGCTCACCCCCAAATCCCCTTCCAATGAGTCCCCCTTCCTCTCCGCCCCACTGCAGATTGTGACTCACAGTCCTGCCTTAGGTTAGGTTCCATTGAGGTAAAAGGTCAGGGTTCTCTCTTCCCCATTGCTCAGCACCATGCCTCCACCTCTGACTGACTCCTTGCCATGGTCCCCCCTCCAGGACATTCCCTCCCACTTGGCTCTCCTCCCAATGGTACAGGGCAGCTGCTGCTTCTCCCCAGGAGGTGATGCCACTTCCCAAATAGCAAAATCTTGGAGAGACTGTACAGTTGACAAAGTTACAGCTCTCCCCCCTGCCCCTGCCACTGCTCCCCACCTCGGGTCAGGACAACGTTATACTATTTACCCCAGTTCTTTACATTATGTCCCACGTCAGGTCAAATAAAGGACCCCATCAGGTGTTATGGGAGCTGCCCTGTATCTGTCCTATTTGACTTCTAGTTCCCATTCTTGGCAGTGAGTGTGACTCTGTTCCATGGGTCCAGGTTCTCTTGGTCTTCTGCGTAGATGGATCACTGCTTTCCCATCACTTCCCAATAAATGATTGTTGATTGAGAGGAGGGCCTCCTCTTCCTCTTTTTGTTTGCTTGTATTCCTCAGTTTCCCCTAGGCAACTAGTCTGGTTCATACAATTTAACTAGGTGCTGCTTTATGTAAGAGACAGAAAAAGGTGGGGTTGAGGGTCAGGGTTGGAAGACATCCTCCTGAGTTCAAATCTGGCCTCAGATGCTTACTAGTTGTGTGATCTTGGGCAAGTCACTTCACCCTGTTTGCCTCAGTTTACTCATCTGTAAAATGAGCTGGAGATGTAAATAGCAGACTACTACAGTACCTTTTCCAAGAAACCCCAAATGAGGTCACAAAGGGCTGGACACAACTAAAAAATGACTGAACAACAATAAAAAACACAGGGGAATGGGTGGGAAGTGTTGAGATTTGGAGGGTAGAATCAACAACTGTTTCTAGCACAGGCATCTATAGCATACAAGTGTCTCTGAGCAACCCGCTGTTAAACTTCTAAGAAAACTAGGTGGTGCAATGGATGGAGTGCTAGACATGGAGTCTGGAGACCTGAGTTCAAATCTTGACTTGGATACTTACTGTATGACCCTGGAGAAGTCACTTAACCTCAGTTTCCTCATCTAACTTCCCAAGGTTGCTGTGAGAATAAAATAAGATGATATTTGTAAAGCATTTTGCAAACCTGTATAAATTCTCTCTCTCTCTCTCTCTCTCTCTCTCTCTTTCTCTCTCTCTCTTTTTCTTAGTCTCTCTCCCTCTCTATATATACATATATATATAAAATATGTATACATATATATGCTATATAAATACTAGCAATTTCTATTCTAACCGCTCTTTTTTTCCATCTTTTTTTCTAATGCCCTCTACCAGCACATTCCAGTAACCTAAATTATACTCGTATTCATGTGTGTGTGTGTGTGTGTGTGTGTGTGTGTGCATATGCGTGTGAAATCTATTAAAATATAGTAACAAAAGGTAGCTAGATGGCACAGTGGATAGAGCCCTGCTTCAAATCTGGTCTCAGACACTCACTAGCTGTGTGACCCTGGGCAAGTCATTTAACCTCTGTTTGCCTTAATCTACTGGCGAAGAAAATGGCAAACCATTCCAGTATCTTTGCCAAGAAAACCCGATGCTCCACTGGGTCATGAAGAGCCAGACACGACTGAAAAACAACAAACAAAAAAGCTC
Source organism: Pseudochirops corinnae (assembly GCA_028646515.1). Lineage (NCBI taxonomy): Eukaryota > Metazoa > Chordata > Mammalia > Diprotodontia > Pseudocheiridae > Pseudochirops > Pseudochirops corinnae. The sequence continues at coordinate 158,508 of JAQQSV010000153.1, forward strand.
GGGAAGTAAATGACAAAAAAGTCACAACTGGAAGTTATTTAACTATTATAGTTATCAGTTCATAGTTATTTTTATAGGAAATATTTCTGACTTGAAGCTCAAACTTAGGATTATAGATTTAGAACTGGAAGGGACCTTGGAGGTCATGGAGACCAATCTCTCCCTTTTACAATTGAGGAAACTGAGACCCAGAGTTGAAGCTATTTGTCAAAGGTCACACAGGAAGTGTCAGAGTCAGGATTTGAACTCAGGGTCCTCTGACTCCAAATCCAGTACACTTTGAAATTATGTCATGGATTTGTTTGGATTGAACTACAGTCCCCAGTAATATGGGAAATGAAACATATAGAAATACTGTCTACTCAACTACCCCTAGGGATTTAGGATAATTAAAAGGAAGTGGGTTCTATACATTCAAACCTTCCAGCTCTACCATTCTGTTGTAACCCGAGGAAGGAGAAAAGCACAAAGGCATCCCCCTGGTCTGTCTTTAAGTTGTTATTCAGTCTTTTCCAACTCTTTGTGACCCCATTTGGAGTTTTCTTGGCAAAGATATTGGAGTGGTTTGCCATTTCTTTCTCCAGCTCATTTTACAGATGAGGAAACTGAGGCAAACAGTGGCTTGTCCACAATCACAAAGCTAGTATGTATCTGAGACTGAATTTGAACTCAGATCTTCCTGATTCCAGTTCTAGCACTTTATCTACTGCACCACCTACCTTCCTGTATCATTAAGTACTTTAATAAAACAAAACATGAATAGTTTGGAGACATCTCTGGGTTCTGTAACATATTAGTCAAGTTAATACAATTGTTTACATATTTTTAGTCAAGACCCGGTATTTCATCTGTGTGGAAAATGGCCTGATGTGGAACTTGGTCTACTAATGTTGAGGCCCTACTGCTCTGTAATTTAGTCTTAGAGTTGCCTGGGGCACTGAAAGATTAAAGGATTTATTTATGGTCACAAAGTTAAAATGTGTCAGAGGCAGAAAGGGAGCCCATGTCATCCTGACTAATACGTGCTGAATTTTACCAGTTCTCCAGTTAGGTTTCTTTCTCTTCTTCCCTATTTTTATATCCCTTATCACCAAGGAATATGTTACTGCTTTCAGTGTTCTAAATCTATTTAAGGTCTATATCAGCAGTTCTCAGCCTGTGGGTTGCAACCCCTTTGGCGGTCAAATGACCCTTTCACAGGGGTCACAGGGGTCGCCTAACACCATCGGAAAACACATATTTCCAATGGTCTTAGGAACCAAGACACAGCTCCTCTATCTGTCTCTAGGAGGGTCCGCCCACATGCAGATACGCCCACATACAAGTATTAAAGGGTTGCAGCATTAGGAAGGTTGAGAACCACTGGTATATATAATAGGAAATTTTGAATATTACTATAACCATGGGCCCACCTCTGGATTTCCCAACCTCTTCCCAGAGTTATTACCATGCTGATTAAGAGAGGCAGACTGTGGAGTCTAGAAAACCTGAGTTCAAAACCTGTCTCTAACACACTAACCTCCCTGGACTAGTCCCTTATTTACTCAGTGCTTCAGACAACACTCTAAAAGTCTAAGTTGTACGGCAAAGGCTGATCCATACTGAAAGAAGGCGTTTCCTCTCTGAAATTTCCATGTACCAACGATATCATAAAACAATTTCAGCCCACCCCAACCCTGGATGGAATTAGTAAACTGAATTGATAGAAGGGTGATTTAGAAAACCTTATGATTTCACCTATATCATCTTAAGTCTTAGTCTGTATTAAACAATTATGGTTGTGAAGCTAAACCCCACAGAAGTTTGGCCTGAAGGTACATAAAGTCAAATGTTTTCTCCATTGAAGAGTGAGCTCATTCTCAACTTGTGTAATTCAAACGGGCAAACCAAGAAGCTTAGACACACTAGCCATCACATCTGAACAAGGGTTAGACTAGTTGAACAAAAGAAATGATCTCAGAAGAGGAAATAAAAGCCAAGTCTCCTTAGGCAAGTGATTTCTAGGTAGCAATCCTCTCTTCCTGAAAATAATCCAAAGGACTTCAAAGTTTCAGTTTCAGGACCCAAATATGCTATTTACTATAAAGTTACAAATTATAGTAAACTCCATACATTCTTACACAGAGAAAATAAAATATTTCCAAATGTAAAAGGGCAGTCCAGTTCTTGAGTAGAAAGATTTATTGCTACATAAAAACTCATTGCCTAGCAACAAAAACAGTAACTCTCCATACCTTTTTGCCCAGTGAGTGGATACCACATCCTCTTAGTCACTCCTGTTTTATTTTTTTTTACTTATAAATATATCAATCTTTTAATAGGCATTGCGGTTCAAGTAACTAATTTTAAATTTCTGATTTAAAGCACCAATCACCATAATGGATTGCCAATTGCATGAGATTAATCTGATAGTCCAGAAAAATTTAACATGTACCACCATGGGGAAAGTATTTGAGGTATGTTTCATTTTCTCATCCTTTTCCTTTCCCTAACCCAGATTCATGTCACTACCACAGAATGCTTTTGCTTAGCAGCTATTTTAGAGTGAGATTCAGACCAGTTAAGGCAGCTGGTGATGCAGCAGGTAGAGAGCTAGGTCTGGAACCAGGAAGACCTGAGTTCAAATCCCATATCAGACATTTATTAGCTGTGTGATCCTGGGCAAGTCATTTACCCTCTTTTTATCTCAATTTCCTCAACTATAAATTACAAATAATAACAGCATCTGCCTCCCAAGGTTGTTTTGAGTATCAAATGAAATAATATGCGTAAGACACAGCACAATGTCTGGCATAGTAGGTGCTAAATAAATGCTTATTCCTTTCCTCTTGCTATTCTCTTCCATTTTGAGTGGGTTGGTTGGTTGGTGTCCTTCATTCTCAAAGAGGACCAAAATGACATCACTATGTCAGAATCAATTTGCAATGTGTCCAACTGGCTGATCAGACCAAAATGAGCTCAGAATGTTCTACCACAGGTCAGACTTAAATAGTCCATGTGAACATTTAGGGTGGATTTTCTAAATTTGTGCATCTCGTGTTTCTTTTGAGCTACTTCATTTTGCTTTGCTTATAGAGCATAGTCCCTTCTTTGATGCAGGTCCACCACACTGAGTGGTCCTGTGCCAGTGGCTCCCATGTCACTCAATCAATTCCAAATTTCTTCAAAGAGACCTTGAGAGTGTCCTTGTATTGCTTCTTCTGACCACCATGAGTACTTGCCTTGTGAGGGTTGACATCATCCTCATAACTAGCATTTACATATTGCTTTCAGTAAGTCAATAAACTTTTTTGATATTTATTTTTTGGAGGCAATCAGGGTTAAATGACTTGTCCAGGATCCCATGGCTAATAAGTGTCTCGGGTCACATTTGAACTCAGGTCCTTCTGACTTCAGGGGTGGTGCTCTATCTACTGCATCACCTAGCTGCCCCTCAATATGCATTTATTAAGTACCTACTATATACTAGGAACTGTGCTAAGCACTGGGGATACAAAAAGGAGCCAAAAGACAGTCCCTGCCCTCCAAACAAAATATATACAGGATAAATAAGAAGCAAATAAGACAGGGAAGGCAATAGAATTAAATTGTCATTGCTCAGTCATTTCAATTTGTCCTACTCTTTGCGACCCCATTTGGGGTTTCCTTGACAAACATACTGGAGTGGCTTGCCATTTCCTTCTCCAGTTTATTTGACAGATGAGGAAACTGAGGCAAAGAGGGTGAAGTGACTTGCCCAGAGTCTTGCAGCTTCTGTCTGAGGCCAGATTTGAACTCAGGAAGATGAGTCTTCTTGACTTTGACTTAAAGGAAGCCAAAGAGGAAGTAGGTAGAGATAAGAAGGGAGAGCATTCCAGGCATGGGGGACAGCTTGAGAGAATGAGCAGAACCTAGAGATGGAGTATCTTAGTCATGAAACATCAAGGAGGTGAGTATTATAGGACTGAAGAGTAGACAGCAGGAGTAAGGTGCAAGTAGGGAAAAGGGCAGGTTATAATACCAAACATAGGATTAAGAACCTTAAAGTTTGCAAAGAGATAGATAGATAGATAGATAGATAGATAGATAGATAGATAGATAGGTGTATACATATGTAAACAATTTGCTTCCCCAAATAACCCTGAAATAAATGCTGTCATGCCCATTATACAGACAGCAAAACTGAGGCCAAGAAAAGTCACTTGGTCAGGGATATACAACTTGTTAAGTGTCTGAGAAGGGATTCAAACCCAGGTGTTCCCTGACTCTTAAGTCCACTACTCCATCCACATGTTGCCCTGTAGCATGGCTTAAAACAGCATTTCTTTTTATACATTCCCTATGACTTTCCTGTCATTAGCTGAACCATTTATTTATAAGAATCCACATCCGTTTTGCCAACAGGCTCATTTTACAAAGGTTAAAAGCAAAATGAGCCACTCTTCTCATTTTCACACATCATTTGTAACACACATTGGACATGATGTTTGGAAACGGGTTGCTAACAAACATTCTATAGAACAGAGTGTTGGTGTTTAGTGGTTATGAGTCACAGATGAATGACTTCACCCCTGTGGACCTCAGCCTGGGTGTGCCATGTGCTTTACATTAACTCAGAGCTTTACCCTTTCAGGTGAAGGAAGTTTTCCCCTCAGCTGCTTAATCCTTAGTACCTCGGAAGAACAAACTCAAGTCTGATGTCATTGAAGTTCCTACAAATAGGATTTTGAAGGGCAGCAATTGCTGATTAGATTAGATGACAGTCAGTTTGGGGCTGGCCAAACTCTGTGAAGTGATGGGTTTACTTTCCACATTTAACACGTATAAGCAGTCCAGCAGCTGCTCTTAGAAACAGAGACTCCCTCCCTCCTTTTCAATGATTTCGTATTACCTTGTATTCACCTACTTGTGAATATGTGGTGTCTTCCCAATGGAATGGGAGCTTCCAGAGGGGAGCAAGTTCTCTTCCTCCTCTTCCTCCTCCTCTTCCTTCTCTTTTTTTTTTTTGTCTTCATATCCCAAGTAGTATCTGGTACCCTATAGTAGATATTTAATAAATACATTTCTTAAAGAAAATGTTGAATTGGGAGTTTATTTTGAAAGGTTTAGAGCCATGTGGAACAATGGAAACAACACTGAACTCTGAATCAGGAGATCTGGGTTAGAATGTTACCACTTTTGTTGTTCTTGTTTTTCAGACATGTCCAACTCTTTATGAGTCCATTTGGGTGTTTTCTTGGCAAAGATAATGGAATGGTTTGCTATCTTCTTCTCCAGCTCATTTTACAGATGAGAAAACTAAGGCAAACAAAGTTAAGTGACTTGTCCAGGGTCACTCAGCTAGTAATATCGGAGGCCAAATTTGAATTCAAATCTTCCTGACTCCAAGGCTGGTGCTCTGTCCACTGTGCCACCTTTCTACCACAGACCCTTTCTGTGCGATAACAACGGGCAGATTGTTGTCTATTCTTCATTCTTGAAAAGGATTGTAGACTTCAGGAAGGTGATGTCTTGATTTGCAAGTGAATTGGATTTAAGTGAGGCAGGGCTGTGCAAAGTCACCAGCCTCACTTTCTCCTCCAGAGTTATCAGAGTCAGACAGTGGGTAAGACAGACATAGGTCAAGAAAATTGGCAATGGCTCAGCAATGGGAAAGTCAGTCAATAAGCATTTATTTCACTTACCAAAGTTGTTAACCTCTCTGTTTCCTCATCTGTAGAACGGGGATAATACTTTTGCCACCTTCCTCACAGGTCTGTGTTGAGAAAAACAGTTTTTAAACTTCAAAGTGCTATAAAAACGTGAGTGATTATTAGATCCAGGCATGATCAATATTCCAAACGAACTCCACAAGATAAATAAGAGACGGCATTTCTATAGTGCTTTGAGTTTGTGCAGCCCTTTACATTTAAAAATAATCATTTATGTAGCTAATAGCTAGCACTTACAGAACACTTCAAGGTTTTACTTTACAAATATGATTTTATTTGATCCTCACAACCACCTTGGGAAGTAAGGGCTATTATGATCCCCACTTTATAGATGAGGAAACTGAGGCAGAGGGCTGGTTAAGTGGCTAGCTCTAATTAAAGATCTGAGTCTCGATTTGAACCCAAATCTTCCTGAGTTGATTATGATTTTGTAGCAGCTCACCTTTCAAAAACTTTTTGAAAAGTTTGCTGTGATTTCTCTTCCAACCTTTATACAATTAATCACTGATGTTTACATAAGGCCCAGAATAGAGAGAAGACCATGAGTTCTGCCTCCAATTTTCTTCATGTTCAAGTTGAAATGTTTTCCCTCTTACAGATGAAAGAAAACGTGGTAAGAGTGAGCTAAAGAAATTCTGATGAAGTCATCATCTTTCCTAACCTCTTTTTGTGAACCATTTGATGTGTGATTTCCCTCTTGTGCTCTTTATTTAAGGCAGGTAGGTGGCTCACTCATTAGACTGCTGGGCATACAGCATGCGTCCTGTCTCAGCCACTTATAGTCCTTGGAGAGCCATATCACATCTTTCATTCATTGTCAGTTTCCTCATCTATGAAATCAGTCATTGATTAAGTCCCTACTATAAGCCCTACTATATGCCTTACTATGGTCCTACTGTGTGCTTAGTGCTGGGATACAAAAAGAGTCAAAAGACAGTCCTTGCCCTCCAGAAGCTCACAATCTAATGAAGGAGAAAATGAGCAAAAAAATACATACAAACAAGCTATATGCAAGATAAATAGGAATGATTAAAAGATGAGGAGGGTGAGTAGTCCAGGGATGGAAGACAGTCAGAGAAAATGCCCAGAGCTGAGAGAGGGAATATCTTGTTTATGGACCATCAAGAAGACCTATAAAATGGAGATAATAATAGCATTGATCTCACAGGGTTGTTATGAGGATTAAATGAGATAATGTATGTAAAGTACCTTGTATACCTCAAAGCACTATATAAATGTTAATTACTATTATTTGAGGAGGTGGCATTATAAGAAATTAATTTGGGCTTTGAAATGATGGTCTTAACATAGTTATAAAATTATCATAATAAGAATGTACAACATGGTTTTTGCTCAGATCAAGACCTTAGATATACTGAATATATTCAATTTCACAGTCCAACCAGAAGAACTGGTGAAATAAATTCATGAGTTGCATTTATCTCTGATCATTGAATTAATAGTTAATACTAATTGTTTACATTTCCAGGCTCACACTTCCTTGATGAGCAGGAAGTCATCAAGTATAATTTTTTTTGGTAAAATAGAATCTTATATGATAAAGTATGCACTAAGAACCTCTGGGCATTGGTACCCATCTTTTTATTGTGCACTAAGGATCACTAGACCTTTCCATAAGCCCTGTAGCTGAATTTTTCTGCTGTAGCTCCCAGTTAGAAGGTGAACTCCTTGATTGTAGGGAATGACTTTCTTTTCTATGTGTATTCTTAGTACTTAGCAAAGTTCTTGGCACATAATAAATGCCTTTTCATTCATTTATCTCACAAAACAGGGAAAATATGCTTGCATAAAATTTTGCATGAGATTCATTCAGGCAAGGTTTTCTTAAGAGTATTTACGTGTGGTAGGGAGATCCATCCTGCCCTACCAGAAAGTCAGAGGGGTGAAGGGGGAGGACATAGGAGAGAATAGATTGGGGGAGGGGTTATACAATGGGATGGCTGTTTTGGGGTGGTAGGTAGGGGAAAGATGGGGAGAAAATTTGTAACCAAAATTTCATGGAAATGAATGATGTAAACTAAAATAAATAAAAGTTTTAATTAAAAAAAATATTTACAGATGAAATTGAAAAGAGGGTAACAAATAAATGTGAAATGGTACAGATTTTCCAGCATTTCTATAACATCCTATTCTTATAATTGATGAAAATCTATAATTTCACTACCTAGTGTTCCATGTGAAGAAGTAGAGATCAAACTTAAGAAGATGAAGATGGGAACAGTGGCCACACTTGACTAAATACAGAAAAAAAAAATCCATTCTGGAACTTTAAAGTTACTCAAGAATAGATGTTCAAGCTATCTTGAAGATGAGAATATTCTGAAAAAAAAAAACCACAGAAAAAATAGGGTATTATTAATTCTTTTTAAAAAGTGATCAAGAAGACATCAATCAGTAACTAACAACCATATGCCTAATTTCTCATTCATATAAAATATAGATAAAAATAAGAGAAGGGAACAAACTTATGATTCTCAACAAACCTCGTCTTTATAGTGAGACAATTGAAAATTGTACAAAAAATAACTTTACTCCATTGAGTAAAATGTAGACTTAAAGAATCCCCCGACAGGGTATCTCTTATGCATATCTTAAGATCATACAAAATTTCTGGTAGATGAAGCTTTATTCAAGGATATTCCTGTATCAATATCAATTGAGGCATAAATCAGGGAGGTATATGTTAAACAAAAGCATTTGCCAGTGACTTATGGATATAATGTACAAAATCCAAATGGAAGAGATTCCGTATAAATTGTGAGGGTCTCCAAATGTTCATTATGATGATTATATTCAGCCCCAGAAATACTACATTGTGTTATCAAGGAGATTCACAACCACCAAATGTCTGGTAATCCATACAAGAAATATAAAGTGGATGAAAAGGACATATTGTCTAAATTGACATACATTTGGATGGCTAGTCATTTTACTTAGCCTGTCATATACCTTTGATAGGCACTGTAGCAGGACAATTAGTTGGAGAACATACAAAGGAGATTGATCATAATGGGAAAGGGCCTTTAAAGGATGCCATATAAAGACTGAGTGAAAAAAGTGGAAACGAGTAGCCTAGAGAAGAAAAGATTTAAGTAGAGTATGATAGCTCACTTCAGGTGTTTGCAGGGATATCATGAGCCTTGGTTCTGTTAGGCCTCATGGGACAGAAGTAGGAATGATAAGTATAAGTTACAAAAGCACTGATAATTAGGCTGAAATAAGGAAAGACTTCCTAAATTTGGAACTATCCCCAAATGGTATGGACTTTCTCAAGAGGTAGCAGTACCCCCTTCACTAAATGTCTTCAAGCAAAGGCTGATTGACTATTTTTCAGGTATTTTAATGAATAAACATTTAAAAAGTAAATATTCTTTGTAAATAGATGAAAATAAGAAAGAGTTGTCAAAATTTCTGTGACAAATTATTTTCTCCATCAATACTGGTGGAGCCAGCATATTTGGATTCTAACATCTCAACATACATGAGAGTAGAAATAGCACTAAACAAGACAAAAATGGAAAAGAGATTGAACCAGGCCAGTTATACATAAAGGAAGTTTGGGCCAAAAATGACACAATTTCTCTTTTTATTCAACTGCTCTCCAAAGAGTGCTTTCACTTGGTTCCTCCACACCATACTTTTGAGACCATATTCCCCCAAATACTTTGGGCCTATGTATATTACATAACTCACTACCCTTAAAACCTGACTTATTTTCCTTCCTGTTCCACACAGAGACAGTCTATGCAATTTGGCAAACAAAGAAAAATATATAGACTATGTTGCTATACCCCACCAGCCAGATTCAATTTCCCCTCTTTCCCTCTCCACAATATGTACACACATACACGTATATTATATATATAGTATGTATGTATATATGTTTCCATACTTCTATAGCTGTATAAAGGAAAAAAAATTAAGGGAAATATAATTTTTAAAAAGATAAATAATGAGAATAATATTGTCATGATAAAAGATTTTGGATAAGAGAATTCACTAATGTTCCTTTACAGAATAAGCTCCCACAGCATATTTAAAAAATGATGTGAGTTAGCAAAACTTAATGTAGACATAAAGTAAAAAATTTTCTACTTGTTTTTCATTGCCACCCCTTCCCCATCCTATCCCTGGACTACACTAGAAAACTTTAATTCTCAGTTGCTCCTCAGTAAGTCATAATGATCCAAGCCTGTGATGCCAGCTAATACTTAATTTATGATAGCTGAAAGAAGAGAAGATATTAAATAAAAGGGGGAAATCAAGGATAGAGGGCATCAATAATTACAGTACTTAATTTCTTATCACTCTGTGAGAATAATCTACATATATATTGAGGGCACCTTTCATGATTATATGAGAAAAGAACAGGTAGACTTTTACAAGTGATATTCTATAGCAGACTGCATTTTTATAGTCACACAATGAAAAGTGCAAATAATACAAAGTTCTATTGTTTGGTGTTTTTTAAAAAAATATTTTTTAAAAGGACATAATTGGGTGGAGCACAATGCAGCCTCAAATATCCTCTTCCAGCATGATATCTCCTGTGTACATACTAAGATAATACAAAATTCCTTGATAGACACAACAGCAGAAATAACTTTGCTTGATGTTCCTCTGATTATTAAAACCACACGTGGCATAAAACAAGGAAGCATATGCTCACCAGAGGAATCTACTATTGTCATAGAGAATGTCCTGCTTAGAATCCAAATAGATGGGTGATTCCTTATAGAGAGGTGACATTGTATTGAGTGTTTCAAGTGCAGGAGCATTATACAATCTCCTAAGAGAGATCCATAGTCATTTTTAAAAAGTTATCCTAACCATCCATACAGAAAAAGCTAAGTGGATGAAGAGAAATAGACTATGATATCCAAATTGATGAAAAATCCCCCTGTGCTATCCCATCAGAGATCTTGCAGATGGACAATGACGTGGACCCATAATTCAACAAGAAATAAGCAGACTGGATTGCACTTTGTGAGAATGAGTAGCACTTTCAAAGACGCCAAGCATCTCCCTGAAACAAACCCCGCTCTTTTTAATACCAATGTTATCCTGATGATGCAGTATGTCTTTGAATCATAAAGTACCACAAACTTGGTGACACAAAAGAATAATTAATAGACATATTTAATGAAGGGTATAAGTATGTTATCAATGATTATCAAAGTGCAAGGAATGGCACAAAAGATGATATCAAAGAGATGTATGTCTGTAAAGGAAGATGGACCAGTCATGTAGTGAGTTAATGGGTTAATAAATTTATTAAGTACCTACCATGTGCCAGGAACTGTACTAAGCTCTGGGAATACAAATATGAAAAAAGAAAGACATTCCCCACTCTCAAGGATATTACTATATAATAAAGGAAGATAATAAACAAAAGGAAGCTGAAAAGAGTGGTTGGGGGTGGGGAGAAGGAAGGAAGGTATCTAGTTCTGAGATCATGATGGAAAAGTCTAAAGGAATGCATCCAGGTGGGAGAGTGAGAATGAGTTATTACAGATGAACAGCATGTATACTGCTCTTGTATATAATATTTGGAGACATAGAGGAAGACCTCTAGAATGTTGGATGAATTACTAGAGAAAATCAGTGAGGAGCACAGGACTAAAAGGCATGGATGGGGTGATGGCTATACTTTGGAAGGAGTACCTACAAAAATGAGTCACTGAAATATTGAATGGGCTATTGGAATACTATGTAAAGGCACTGTCATGGATGCTGGAAATACAAGGATGAAAAAGAAGTTTCTTGAGCTTATAATCTAATAGGGTGGCTATGGAGTGCACAAAAATAAATATGACACGAGGTAGAATGTAAGCTTCTTGAGGGTGAGATTTGTGTTCTTTATCTTTTTTCATTTTTAATCTCAGAACCTAGCATAGAGCCTTGCTCTTAAGTAAGTGATTAATTAATGTTTGTTGAACTAAGAGTGATGGAAACAAAGTGATAACAAATTAAGAGAAAGAAGGAAATAAGCATTTATTAAGTGCCTACTGTGTGCCAAGCACTGTACTAAGAATTTTACAAATATTCTCTCATTTAATCCTTACAACAACTCTGGGGGTAGAAACTATTATAATCCCCATTTTGCAGTTGAGGACACTGAATCAAACAGGTTATGTGACTTGCCCAGGGTGACTTTCATCTGGAGGTCTTAAAGAAACAAAGGAACTTCAATAATTAGTGATGAGGAGGTTAGTTTGTTCAGCAATTGGGAATATCCCATGAAGTTATGTGAAGGAAAAGATTATAGGACAAGGTCAGGAAACAGCTTAGCTGAAACATAGAGTCTATGAAGGCAACTAGCATGAAACACAGCTGGAACCATAAGTTGAGACCAGTGTGTGGAGATATTTAAATGCTAGCCAGGGCATTTGTATTTTTTTTTTCTTATAAGCAATAGGGAACCAGGGAAAGTTATTTATTTGTTTTTGAACAGAGGAATGGAAAGATCATGAAGGATGGATTGGAGAAACAAAAAAAATGAGGCCAACAGACTATTGCAACCTTATATGTGATATATGTCTCTTTGTATGTGTGTGTGTGTGTGTGTGTGTGTGTGTGTATAAAAGCATACACACCCAAATATACAAAATGCACATTTGTTCAAAGATCTACCAACTTGTAATGAATTAAATTTGGGAGATTCTGTGAATACCGTAAACTGCTGCACACAGGTACCATTCCTGACTAATTATTATTTTAGAGATATTAGAAAATACTTTCCATTCACAACATTTCCCTAATGATTGGTGACTTTCATCAAAGCATGATTAAGTGCCCCAATTATATTTACTGGAACCCTTCCTTTAATGAAGAATATAAAACCAAATGAAGGTCTACTATCCCTTTTATCCTGTCTACTTATAGGGACAACATACATCCAAAACATGAGACATATTTATTTACAAACGGTGGCAGAAATGATAGAAACAGACAAAGAGAAGACACAAAAACCACTAATGTGGAAGGAAAATGTAGTTTGCTTTCAAATCAGTAAATAAAGCCTAAAGTTAATTGTCTATTTGGTGGTACTTGTGGAGTCTAGAGACATATGCAAACTTCTATTTTTGCTCTGCAAACCTTCATACCCTGTTATTTCCAAAATGCTTTCAGCTTACTGCTGAATTTCTATCAAAGTCAGAGGATACTAAGATCCGCAACTTGTTTTTTTTTTAAGTCTTTGAATCAAAGGCAAGTCCTCAACTTTATGCTCTACAACAAGCCATCAATTCTTGGGTAGGAAGGGTCACTGTGGGTATATATTGGGTTGTTTAATTATTCTTTAATGAAAAGTCATCAAGCACTGGGGAGATAGTATAAATCGAAAGTAAATATATTCTAGTATCTGCAAAAATAACAATTAATCAGGGATGATGCCTGCAAGAGTTCCAAATAGTTCTTCTATTTCCTACCAGGGAGGGGGAACCTGCAGCCTTGGGGTCACATGTGGCCTTTTAGGTCTTTGGGTGCGGCCTTTTGAGTGAGTCCAAGTTTTTAAAGAACAAATACTTTTACTAAGGGGATTTGTTCTGTGAAGTTTGGATTTAGTCAAAGGACCACACTTAAGGACCTAGATGGCCACAGCTGGCCTTGAGGTTGCAGGTTCCCCACATCCTATGACCTAGACCATTTGATGTCTTGTCATTGGACCCTTCAACATAAATGTAACACCTGACCACACACAGGGTGTTTTTTAATAAAGTTTACAAGTGTAGAATCACATCTTTATTCACCATCGACTCAAAGAGTCACATGAATTGTGTAGGATCAGATATCATTGACTTATTTATGGAAATAGATCATGGGATACTGCAGATCACACAATAAAAAGACCCCAAGGGGCTAAAAGCCATCACTTAAATATCACTATTCTTTCACATGGGGTCACAAAGAATCAAACACGACTGAAATGACTGAACAATTACCATTTTTTACAACTCTGATTGGAAGGGTCATGAGCTGAGAGCTTCCTTTCCTGATGTGACCTTTAGAACATGATTTAGTTTTAGAAGATCATTTTCTAGGATTCCGTAACCAATAACTGACACAATTAATTTTATTATGTCTAATTTGTGTTTCTATGACCTTTCTTATGATGTGTACAAGAAAATGTTTGCTTCTTAGAAATTTGTAAAAGCAAATGCCGTCCCTCTTCTTCACAATGTAAATGGATTGGTGTTGCTTCTTAGAGAATGCACGCAGGCATACACACACTTTTACATAGTTCTATTATTGAGTAAGGCATTTTCCCCTTTAGTTAGAATCTTTATGTATTAGAAATTTAATCCTTTCCTCTATAGAAGTTGACAACATTCTTATATAGAATGTCAAGGGAGGGGGCATGGGTAGGTGGCACAGTGAATAGAGCACTGGCCCTGGAATCAGGAGGACCCGAGTTCAAATCAGGCCTCAGACACTTAACACTTACTAGCCATGTGACCTTGGGCAAGTCACTTAACCCCAATTACCCTGCCTTCCCCTCTCCAAAAACAAAAAAAAAAGAATATCAAGGAAAAAACTATAAGGAATCAAAGGCCTCTGATCCTCATTTGAACAAGTAGCCCAAGACTAACTTTCTTGCCATGGTGGTAATTTAGAGATAGAATTCCCTAGCAAGATTATTGCCTATATTAATTAGCTCCTATCCTTTATATCTCTATGGTTTAAATTCCCTCTCACCTTCTTCCTTTCTCATCTCTTTCCAGCTCCTCTTTGTATTTTTTCTTCCCCATCAGATGTAGGCTCTTTGAGGATAGAAATCTTCTTGTTTTCCTGTTTTTGTATCCCTAGCACTTAGCAGAGTGCCTGACACATCAGACACATAGTTAGTTAATAAATCATAGTAAGTAAATAAATGTTCTTTCTAGTTATCTATCTACCTACCTACCTACCTGCCTACCTGCCATCTATCAGCTGTGTGGAGGATAGATTGAAATAAAGAGATATTAAAGATAGGAAATCCAATTAGGAGGATATAATATAATAAAATATGATATAATATGATATATGATAATGATATAATATATGATAATATATAATATAATACATATAATATATGATGATCTAATATATATATTATGTATCATATAATATAATAATCCAGGTGAAAAGTGATGAGAGCCCTGAACTAATGTTGTGGCTACCTGAGGAGAGAGTGGATGAATTTCAAGAGATGTTACTCTGTGATCCTCTGGTTCATTTTGAAAATAACAAAGAATCCGGGTGAGTTGAGTCACTTTTACATTGAGTCCAAACTAAATTCATAATTAATACCATATATAATCCTAAACAGGTGTCTTGAAGTACACTTCTAAACATAGTTGCCAGCTGGATGAGAAAGAACAACCTCTCGATTTTTTCCCACTTAGTTTTGTAAGAGTGGAGTCTTTCTTGATCATCTAAACTCAGTTATTTTTCCACTCAGCATTATATATGCCAAATAACTCTTGCATTTGTAATAAAGTTATTAGGTAAATTGCCAGTCTTTTTTTTTTTTTTTTGCTAATAATTATCCAGGCTGCTGAACTTAGAACTCAGTATTTTTACAGTGCTATCCTAGCACTCATAGAAGACATGCAGAAGATCACCTGATGTACAAACTAAGATAATCACTCACATGCACCATGTGGCATAATTACCTTCAGAAATATACCTTTGCCAAATGCAAATGCAAAATGAAGAAGAGAGAGAAAGGAAAGAAGGAAGGAAGGAAGGAAGGAAGGAAGGAAGGAAGGAAGGAAGGAAGGAAGGAAAATATTTAATACAGAACTGGAATTCAGTAACTTGGCTAAACTAGTTAGAACTTGTTTTTCAAACTAATATCACCTGTTTAGATATAATTTGTTTCCATTCATCCCTTTGCTGATCTCTGCCCTCTCCCACATTAGATGAGAGAAACTAGATTTTTTTTTAAGACTGGGTGTCCCCATCTTGCCTGGAAGTGAAGAGACTACTCATGGATCCAGCCCCACTACTGATAGGCACAGGAAATTTGACCTGATCCGTTTTGACCTGGAGACTGTTTGCTCTTCTTTTGACAACCTAGTGGCTCCTCATTCTTGGGAGGATTACCACATTAACGCCAAACAGTTTGGATACACAATCAACATAGCCTAATGAAACTCAGAGTTCCTGAGCTCTAGAAATCTGCCAGCTTCAGCCTCCCTACGATTATGGGTGCTTACTACAACATCTACCATGAGTTACTTTTTCATATGTGTGTATGTCAATATACAACTTTTATATGTCAGTTTAAAGCTATACCTCTTTAGGATAAGCAGTTAGTATATTAAGGATATTAATACTTTAATAATACTCCTTTGGCCTACATAGGTATCAAAGGCTTACTGTTGTGCATCTAGATAAACAGTCATAGAATTTGGGATCATGAAGAGTTGGACACAACTGACAACGATTGAACAAC
This sequence comes from Pseudochirops corinnae, assembly GCA_028646515.1. Lineage (NCBI taxonomy): Eukaryota > Metazoa > Chordata > Mammalia > Diprotodontia > Pseudocheiridae > Pseudochirops > Pseudochirops corinnae. The sequence goes on from JAQQSV010000153.1 coordinate 174,660, forward strand.
AATAATGGTAAAATGCTGGCTGGACTCAGTCACTATCAGCTAGCTAGGAACCTCTGTAGGATCAAAATGGCGGAACTGCAGGTTATCCTTTGGCCTGGAATTCCTGTGTTGGTTATTTCTCTGTAGGTGTCAGACTGGGCTAGAAGAAGCTGGAAATGAGATCCTACTTTGCTTCTGGGATCTGAGTAATCTCAGTGCCTCTTATTTGTAAACTTGCTTCTCCGTACACCGTCTAGGGACTTTGGATTGCTTCTTACCCCAAAACACCCTTTGTGGGCACCTTCCTTAGTCCACCCTGGATCTGTGGCCTGGGGCTAGGTAGTGGGTGACAAAGTTGCCAGTTGGCAACTACTCCCATGGTGATGTCCTGTCATGGGTATAGGACCTTGTCTTGTGCTGGTGTCCTACCTTTCCCTGAATCCTAGACAGACCCTGTCTCCAGTGTCCACAGATCCCCCTGCACCAACCTGGGCTGGAAAAATGACTCATTATACCTTTTCCTTGCATATCTCCATTTACATTTGGTCTGATAGAGTTTCTAAATCTATTTGAGGGTTTGGGGAGGCAGGGGAAAGGAAGGAGCTTGCTGTACATTTTTCTGCTTATTCCTCAAGACCCTATAACACCTCTTTTAAAGTCTTACTGATTTTTAAAGCCAGATTTTGCCTCTTTGCAAAATCCAAAAATTATAGATAACTTTTGGGCTAAAAATCCAAAATTTTTAGAACCAGTTGGCTAGATTTTGAAACTTTCTCCAAAGCTTCTTCAGAGTTATTACTTTTCCCTATACTATAGTCACCTGAATTATTATGTGGGGATTCTGACACTGTTTTTCCTTCCTTGACCTCCAATCCCACCATCAAAGCTTCATATACTGAAATACACACACGAAAAATAGAAAGTTGACTAAATTTATGTGTTCCAAACATAAGACCTCTTTCTAACTTAGGCAAATTTTCTGAAATGAATCAAAAGCAGCAGAAGTTACTGCTACTACTGCTGCCACCCCTCTCCTCCTTGTCCTCCTCCTCCTCCTCCTATTACTATGCAAGTATTGTTACTCTTGCCATTGCTACTACTATTAATCCTACTACTACTACTACTTCTAGTAAGAGTATTCCTCCTACTGTTCTATTAGAAATGAGGAGCTCAGTAATTTTAGAAAAACATGGAAAGTTTTGCACAAAACATGAAAAGCAAAATGAGCAGAACCAAGAGAACATTGTATATAGTAACAGCAATAGTATCTTAAGAATGACTTTGAGCAAGTAAGTTATTTTGAATATTATAAATACCCAAATGAACTATAAAGGACATATATAGAAAGATGCTATAGGAATCCAGAGAAAGAACTGATATAAAAGTATGTATAGAATATATATATACATGTATATGTGTGTATATACATATATATATATATATATATATATATATATATATATATATATAAAATATATATACACACACACACATCTCTAGGGCAGGGGGGAAGGGAAGGAAAAAAAGAAATTTACATGACAATTTTGTTGTATATTTGAAAGAAATAGCAAATTGTGCATAGCAGATTTGCAGTTTCATGTGTGATCATCTTTTTTATTGTATTATAGAAATACTTGTTTTATTCCATAAATTAAAAATTAATAAAAATAAAAGAGTATTACTCCTACTCCTATTACTCCTCATCCTCCTACTATTATTACTACTATTACTATTTCTACCACTACTCCTGCTAGTACTATAACTCTACTACTACTATTACTTCTGGTCTTCCTCCTCCTATTAACACTACTACTCTACTCCTACTCCTACTATTGCTACCACCACCACCATTACTACAACTATTATTACTATTCTTGCTACTGTTCTGGCTACTGCTATTACTCCTACTCCTACTTTACTACTACTGTTACTATTGCCACTACTACTCAACTACTACTATTATTCCTGCTACTATTATTACTCCTCCTTCTACTCTATTACTACTGTTACTCCTTCTCCTATTACCACTACTACTACTATTACCATCACTATCACCACTACTACTACTATTACTCTTCCTCTTCCTTTACTACCACCACACTATTACTCTTAGTCTTACTCCTATTCCTATTACCACTGCTATTCTATTATTATTACCACCATCTTGGTGAAAAATCTACCAATGTTATGACTTCACGCAGCTGTTGTTTCCATGGTATATATGCCCCTGCTCACCTTAGAGGGAAGACAAGATCATTTAATCTTGTATATTATTTCAAAGCATGCCGCAATCTTTTGATCTCTTAATTAGCAACAGGTTCCAAAAAGGGTGGTTCTTGTTGTACCAGGTACCTCTCTTCACCCAAGTATCCACTTCAGTCCGGAAACTGAGAACACTTGTCCCTTTGTTCAGGATTCCCAGAAACCCTAGAACAATAGCAGCAACAGAACCTTAAAATCATAGCAGACTGACCATGCCCTTCCTCTCACCACTCCTTTTGCTATGACCCAATGGGCACAGAAGAGGAGATTGTTTCTTTTAAACTTGGCTCAGTCTCTCAGTATGAGTCTACTTAGAGGTGCCTCTGAGAGGCTTAGAGAAGAATCTAGATAAATAACAGGAGACATTTTAGAGAAATAAAAAAGACAAAAAAAATTCAAGAAATGGAAAAAAAGATACATTTAGATATACCAAGTCTGAGATGAATGACATCCGGATTCTGAGAGCTAGCCTACCTAAATTCAGAGGTATTTATCACCAGGTTAAAGTGACATATTTTTGGAGAAAGTGGGAGACATACCATCTCAAGGTCTGTATCAGTGGAGAGAGGAGGACCCAGACTGACAAAATCAGAGCTCCTTGAAGAACTGTGTGTACATAGGGATGGGAAAGAATGGGATAGAATCAATTTGGAATGTTTGGTCTTATTAGAAAGAGCTATTTGCTGTAAACACTTGTTTCTGCCCCAGTCCCTTGACTTATGCTATTCTCCCTGCCTGGAGTGTCTTTCCCCCTCTTTTTGACCAAACCATATTTCTTACTTCCTTTAAGACTAGCCTGAAGACCTCCCAAGAAGCCCTCCTTGACTAAAATGTCACCTCCTTCTCCTATACACTCAGATGCATCGTCCACTTCCCTCACTTCCTTCCTGTTGTCTCAATAGTTATGTGTACATATACTACTGAGTGTTTTTTCACTTGCTTAAATATCCTAGTAGTTTGCCATCCCATCCTCTCTGTGCTTCAGTTTCATTATCTGTAAAACACACACACACACACACACACACACACACACACACACACACACACACATACACACACACACTACACACACACCCTGGAGTCCAGGGCATCCAAATGTTATTTGCAGAGTCTCCTTAAATGTTTATCTACAAATGAAAGATTGAAAGGATAACTGAATGAACGAATGTACATTTTAAAGAAGAATAGCCTCAATTTCTATCCCTTCTTTTTGTTTTCCTGCACATATAGTCAGCAGCAATGTTAGGAGGCTGCATCTTCAGAGAGAGGGCAGGCATGGCTGGCTGATCATGGAAATCAGGTAGCTCCCCATAGTGAAAGTTCACCTTCCTCTTAGGGGATTAGGGGTGGGAGGAAAGGAGGAAGGGCAGGGGAGCCACCTGTTGTTGCCCCAACTATTTTTAGGTAGGTTCCTCCAAGACATAACCACATGTTACCGTGGCTACACAGGGGTTACCTCTAGAAATCCCTCTGGGGGCTAAAAATAAAGTTTTAAAACAGACTTTTGGGGACAGAAGAGCTGGTCAAACGTGGTAAAGATATGCAAAGTCACACAGGTACAGGAAGGGAGTAGAGTCTCGACAAAAGGATCAAATATGCATTGCACATCCTTAGATGATTCTAACACTTGTTTCAATTCAGTTCAATTTAACAACCATTTATTAAATACCTACTATATGCAGGATGGTGGGCTAGGTGCTGGATAATTTCTCTTGTGTTATGGATACCTATCAGGCAAGTCAAGTGGGACATGAGGCCTGGAGTCAGGAAGACCTCTGTTCAAATCCATCCTCAGAAACTACTTGTGTAACCCTGGGCAAGTCACTTGGCCTCTGCCTGACTCAGTTTCTTGGCCTTCAAAATAGGAATAATATTAGCACCTACCTCTTGGAGTTGTTATAAAGACAAAAGGAGATAATATTTGTAAAGTGCTTTGCAAACCTCCAAGGAAAGCCTATATACAACTTCTGTAAGTGGCGCTGGTGATTTCTGGCAAATGCTTAATCTGGAGATCATCTTATGGGCATCCTGGTGATATGGTAGAAAAGGCTCAGATGAAACTAGAACCAGACAACCTGGATTCAAATCTGTTTGTGTGACTCTGGGCAAATCACTTAATGTCCCTGGGCCTCAATTTCTTCCTTTTCAAAATGAGGGAGTTGGATCAGATGACCTCATAAGGCCCCTTCTAGCTCTAAATCTATGATCCTTTTCCCTTCTGTGGCTCTTAATATCCTTGACATTAAAATGAGGGGGTTGGGCTGAATGATTTCTAAGGGTGTTTCTCTTTATCCACGATCCCTCCCTTCATTCCTGACTCTTACACATAAAATCGGAGGGACGCAGAAATACGGAAAGAAATGGCATGAATATACTGACTTCTCATTTACTTTCCCACAGAGCCAACCAAAGATCTACCACGGGGCAGTGGGAGCTAAGGTTTCTTTGCCAAAGAAGGGTTAGAATCAATATCTATAAAACAACCCAGCAAATTACCACGATGCCAGACCATTTGGGTAGTACTTCTAGGAGGGGTGGCCTCATTGTCATTCCCTTCCTAACCCTGAAAAGTACAACCAACTGTGCAGGTTACTCCACAGGCCTGACAATCAGATGCTCAATTGTACTATGAGGTAACCTGACTCTGTACCAGCTGTGGCTTAGAAGCGGAAACAGACTCTTATACCACTCCCTGAGGCACTGGGGGAGTGATGATTGAGAAAGGTGGGGAAGGAGCCCCAGTATTCACACAATGGGTGTGGATGGCTTAACTGGGCATTCTCAGCTCCTGTAGCCTATGGGCCTTCTCAGGTGACAAGTTGCAAAAGGGTTGCTACATATATATATGTAGCTGAAAGAGCTCTCTACAATGTTAACTGAAATAAAATGAAAGCGTGACATATCTGGTGATGAAATTTCACTTTTTAGAGATCCTTTCAAACTAAAGCACTGGGCAATCTGCAGGATATTAAGTGAACATGAAGGTAAACTATTTGAATTGAGCACGTCCATCTACTTGGAATCATACTAACAGAGATAACTTTTCATCTTTGAAATTTAAAAAATTGATATATTTTGCTTTTAATATCACCTTCATTTCTGAATAAAACCTCCTCAGTGAACTATCCCTTGTAACAAAACTAAAAACACAAAGAGAAAAATAAGTTTAGAAAAATCAACCAATATGTCAACCAAGTGTGACTATACACAATATTTCATATCCACAGGCTCCCACCTCTGCAGAGAAGGGAGTTGTGTTTTCTCAGTTCATCTCAATGGCCAACCTTGGTCTATTAATAATAATAATCATAACAATAATAATAATAATAATAAAATCACATGTATATAGTGCTTTGAGGGTCCTTATTTTCTCATCCCTCTCAACTCTCCCACCCCAGAGTAGCAACTAAACACTATGCACCACTTCCACTGTGACCTGTTGAGACCTGGCTCTGCCTTGATTACATCTTGATTACATTTTGATTACTTTCTGGCCACCCTTTCCATTACCAGCTGCATTTTCACTAATTCCCCTCTGCTCACTGGTCAGAGGTAGGGAGTTGGAATAATCCTTGCTCTCCATTGCCACTTCCAGGTTCTCCCCCTACTTCCATCTCTTAATAACCTCTCCTCTTTTGAGGTTCATGCAATCCATATCTACCACTCAATCAAAATCCTGGTAGCTATGGTTTCCAGGTTTCCAGTTGACTCCCCTTCTTTCTTCAATTAGTTCATGATTTTTCTCTCCTCCCCCAACTTCTGCCCTCATACTAGGAGACAGATATATTAATAGACATAGACTCCCGCAAGCACGCTAACCACTCAGTTCTTCAACCTTCTCTCTTCCCATGATATTCTCCATTATCCCACTTCAGCCACCACACAAAGATGGTCAAACCCTTAAATCATGCCATTACTCACAAATGTACCACCTCTATGTTCAAGAATTCTAAAATCACCTTATCTGACCATAATCTCTTGGTTTTCTACCTCTCTGTCTGCCTTTCCCTATCAAACCTGATTCTTTGTCCACATTATGACTTCTGATCCCTTGACCCTTCAGTTCTCAGACCCTTACACCAGTCAGTCTGTCCTTCTTTTCTCATCTTGATTCCTTGGTGAACAGTTCAACTCTACACTGGTCTCTTCTCTTGAGTGTCTGGCCCCCTCATCATATTGCTGATTGCACCCTGCCAATCCTTAGCCTTGGGTGACTCCCATCATCCACTGCCTTTGCTCCTACACATGTGCTACCAAACAAAGGTAGATAAAATCACACAACTGATCTTACTGAGTCCACCATAGGTTTACGTTAGTCAACCTCAAATGGACCTTCACTGTTGGTAGGCAATCTTGCTATACTTCCCTTATCAATTCACTATCCCACTCTACAACAGCTCTCCAAACCTATTTATACCTCCTCAAACTTTTCATGGCACCCTTTCTCCTTCACCTTCTCAACTGAGAGAACTTTGCCTCACAGTTTATAGAAAAAACTGAAGCCACTGGCCTTGAGGTCTCTCTTCTCTCCTCTTCCTCCTCATATATCATTTATACCTTCTGCCACTACCTCCACTTTCCCTCCATTTCATATCCATCCCATATTCTCTAGCAGATTGCTCCCTTTACTATCCCCCTCTCTCACTTATCTTCAATCTCTCCCAGTGTACTAATTCCCTACAGCTTACAAACATGTCTATATCTCCTCAATCCTGAAAAACCCTCACTTGCTCTTTCCATCTCTGCTATCATCCTATATTTCTCCTGCCCTTTGTGGCTAAACTCCTCTGGAAGGCAGCCTACCATAGGTGGCCATTCTCTTTCTTCTCACTCTCTTTTTAGCCCTTTAAAATTCAGCTTCCAACTTCATCACTCCACTAAAACTGCCCTCTCCAAGGTTACCAGCTATCTCTTAATTGCTAGATCTGGTGGTCGTCTCAATCCTCATTCTTGACCTTTCTGCAGCCTTTGATACTGCTGATTGCTTTCTTCTCCTTAATACTCATACATTTTTAGGATACCACTCTCTCCTGATTCTTCTCCTATCTATCAGACCTCTCCTTTTCAGACTCCTTTGCTGAATTCTCATTTAGGTCATGACCTCTAATTTTAAATGTCCTCCAGGGCTCTATCCTGGACTTTCTTCTCTTGCCCCTCTATACTACTTCTCTTGACAATCTCATCAGTTCCCACTGATATAGTTACCATCTCTATGCTGATAATTCTCAAATCTGCCTTTTCTGCCCCAACCTCTGTGATGATTTCTTGCATATTCAACTGCCTCCAGACTCTCAAACTGGATCAGATACCATAAAATAAATACATCTAAAATTGAATTCATTATTTCTAACCCCCCCCTCCCCCTCAAACTTCCCTATTACTGTAGAGTAATTATCATCATCCTCCCAGTACCTCAGGCTCTAAACCTAGGAATCATCCTGGACTCCTACTCTGGCCTTCCCATACCACACCATCCATATCTAGTCTGTTGCTATAGCCTGTCAATTTTACATTTGCAACATCTCTCAAATATGCCCTTTTCTCTCCTTTTGACACTGTCCCTAGTCTAGTGCAGACCCTCAGCATCTCATGCCTACATTATTGCAATAGCATGCTGCTGGTAGGTCTGCCTTCCTTGGCTCTCTCCCTACTCCAATCCATTCTCCATTCAGCTTCCAAAGTGATTTTTCTAAAGCACAAGTACTGTCATGTCACCCTCTCTACTCAGTAACCTCCAGTGGCTCCCCAACACCTCCAAGATCAAATACAAAATCCTCTGTTTGGTATTTAAAGCCCTTCATAACCTAGCATCACCACCCCTTTCCAGTCTTCTTATACCTTATTCCCCACCAGGCACTCTTCAATACAAGAACACTGACCTTCTTACTATTAAATAAGTAAGCATAATATAAGCATATATTAAGTAAGTATAATATAAGCATAATTGAATATAATATAATATATGTTATAATATCTATAATATAATATAACATAACATAATATAAGCATATAATAAGTAAGCATAATATAAGCATAATTGAATAAATAAGCATGAATAAGGCACTCTCTCTGTCTCTTGGCTATTTTCTCTGGCTGTCCTTCACACCTGGAATGCTCTTCCTCCTCATTTCTTCCTCCATGCTTCCCTGGCTTCCTTTAAATCCCAGATAAAATCCCACCTTCTACAGGAAGCCTTTCCCAACCCCACTTAATTCTAGTGCCTTTCCTGTTTTAACTACTTCCTCTTTAGCCTATATATAACTTGTTTGTACACATTTGTTTGCCTATTGTCCCCCCATTAGATTGTGAGCTCCTTGAAGTCAAGGGTTGTCTTTTGCCACTTTTTGTATCCTAGGTTCATAATGCATAATAAATGTTTATTAATTAATATTAATAAATGTTTATTCATGGACCGACCAAAATGCTTAACATAAATATAATATCATGTTATTGTCATGTGGTATTAATATAGTGTGTGTTTGTCTTTCATTCACAAAGAAGACCATGACAGCAGAGAGATGATGACATGACTTGCAGTTGACTTTGACTTGAGAGAGGAAGGGCTGTGCAAGGTCATCAGCCTCTCTTTCTCCTCCAGAGCCAGCTGGGTCCTGGGGCCAGATATTCATCAGGATGACTGGAGATGACCCAGGATGCAATGGGAGACCATGGCCCTTTTAGGCTAAGGTCTTTCACATATATTAACATACTGTTACATGTGAAGCACTTTGGGTACCTTAAAGCACTATATTTGATCTCATTTTATTGCCACAACAACCCCAGAAGTATTATCTCCATTTAACAGATGAAGAACCTGAGACTGAGAAGTCAAATAGCTCATTCAAGATCACATAGCAATCATCTAAGGCAAAATTCAAACTCAGGATCTTAATGACATGTATTTTATTAATAATCATAGTTAACCTTTAATATAGCACTTTACAGTTTTCTTACAACAAAACATTTTTCTCAAAAAAAAAAAACCCAACCCAATGAGGTAAAGAGTAAAAGTAACATCATTCCCATTTTACAGATGAGGAAATCGAGGACCACTAACTAACTGGCCTAAAGTCTCCTCCGTTCCCCATCTGGACCACGGTAAATTAGTGTAAGTCTAGACTCCATTAGGATCACTTAGGACCTCACCCTATCTCTGATCATGCCTTACCGCATCCCAGCCTTGAATTATCCTCACTACCCACCTCTATAACTCCTATTTAGGTACTACTGAGTAGGAACTAGAGAAAGTCATGAAATTGATACATGAGAATACTATAAATTTGTCATCTCTAAATCTCAAACATGGCCTTACTGCAGCAAAACAATCCTTTTATACCTTCTTAATCAGGTCTCTCTCTGATTCATCACAATGGCTATTCCAAACCTTCTTATCTCTCCCCAGATGCTTCACTGAACTCCCTCCCCTGACTTTTTCAGAAAAACTCAATTCATTTGTTCCTAGAAAAATTGAGGTTTCTTCACCTACATGTTCCCTCTTCTTCTTCCCTCATCTTCATCTCATACTGCTCAGAAGTCTTATTCCAGTATCTCCACCTTCACTCCTTTCTCTCATGTAAAAATGACCCTTCTCCTTGCCAAGGCTGCCAAGGCAAACCCATCTACATCAGGGATTCTTAGTGTGTGTGTGTCTGTGTGTCTGTGTGTCTGTGTGTCTGTGTGTCTGTGTGTGTGATGGATCCCTTTGGCAGGCTGGTGAAGCCTTTGGAGCTTTTCTTAGAATGATGTTTTTGAATACATAAAATAAAATGCATAGCCTTACAAAAGAAACTGACTATATTGAGATAATTACCAAGAAAGATGTTTTTAAATTCATGGGCTCCAGGTTAAAAACCTGTGCTCTACATGTATCCTTGATGCCATTCTACTCATCTACTCCAAGCTGATTGCACTCTCTATATCTCTATTCTCCCTCTCATCATCAGCTTCTTCCTATCTACTGGCTCCTTCTCTGCTTCCTATAAACATGCCCATGTCTCTCCCATCCTAAAAATACCCTCACTTGATCCTACTATCTATGCTAGTCCTTGAGAAAGCTGTTTACACTTAGGGCCACCAACATTTCTCCTCTCAATCACTACTAAAACCTCTGCTATCTGGCTTCCAACCTCATCATGTCACTGAAACTGTTCTCTCCAATGATCTCTTAATTGCCAAATCTAATGCCTTTTCACAACCCTCTTGCTTCTTAACCTCTATGCAGCTTTTGACATTGTTGATCACTCTCTCCTCTGAAATATTCTCTTCTCTCAACTTTTTTTGACATGGCTCTTTCATGGTTCTCCTCCTATCTATCTGACCACTCTTTTGAATTCTCCTTTGAATTCTCATTCTTCCTCCAGATCATGCCTACTAACCATGGATGTCCTCTAAGGCTCTGCCCTGAGCCTTCTTCTCTCTTGACACAATCTTGCTTAGTGACGTTATCAGCTTCCACGGGTTCAGTGATTATCTCTATGCAGATAATTCCCAGATATATGTATCTAGCACTAACCACCCTTCTAACCTCCAGTCCTGAATCAGCAATTGCCCTTGGATACCTTGAAATGTATGTATGTATATAAAATATGCATATGTATGCATACACATACATATATGTACAGTATATATAATCTAGACAATAAGTATTTTTCATCTACTTTTTTTTCTTCCACTGTGAATGACTGTGCTCATCTCATTTGAATGACTATAGATTTCATTTAGGAGACAGGGTTCTAAGGTTTGTTACACCACAGGTAGAGAGTATTTCTCTTTGACTATGCTAAATACATCTTCCATGCTACAGTAGAAAAAAACTAGATTTGGACTTAAAGGATCTGACTTTGAATTCTGGTTCTGCTATTTATTACTTTGTGACCTTGGAAAGTCCTTTCTCCTCAATCTTCTCATCTGTAAAATGAGGTTAGCCTAGATGACACCTAAAGTCCATTTTTCCTCTAAACCTTTTTCACATGTGGTCTTCAAGTAAAGGCTGGATGATTTGTTGAGATGACTCTCAGATATTTCATTCATGACCCCAGCAAACACATTAGGTGAGCATGTATGTACTTGTTTTATATCTCATTTAATGTTGAGGTGCTAGGGAGACAAAGGCAAAAACCATTCCTTGCCCTCCAAGTAACCTAACACATTTCTGAGCACATAGTAGGCATGTAGGTCAGCCCTGGGGAAACTATAGAAGTTCAGCTGGAAGGTGTTTAGGATTTGAACTATATCTCTCTATGCAATCAAGACAAAAGGGGGGGGGCAGAGAAATATGAATGGAGCATCATGAATACTTGGTAACTGACTGTGAGATGTCAAAACAAAGATCTAAGATTCAAAAATTATTCCAACACTATGAATCCAGTTAAGTTCCCAAAATACAAAATTTGGCAAGATTCCCATCATTCTCAGCAGCCTTTTAATTCATATTGTCCCAATTTTTAGAAAATGTTAATAAAATAAAGCATTAAGATTCAAGTCAGCTCTCTGCCATGCATGAACTTTTAGGTCATGACAGTATGATGAGACAGTGTGGTATAGCAGGAAAATACTCTTCTTTCGTTTCTTCATCTATAAAGTGATATTTGTGAGGAAAGTGTTTTGTAAGAATTAAAGCACTTAAGTCACAGAGAATTGTAAGCAAAGTGATGTCTATCAATTGCGGAGTGGCTAAACAAGTTGCAGTACATAAATGTAATAGAATATTACTATGCTGTGAAAAATAGTGAATGCATAGAATTCAGAGAAGCAGGAAAAGACATATGAATCAATGCAGAGTGAAGTGAGCAGAACCAAGAAAATACTATACACAATGATTACAATGATGTAAACAGAAAGAACAGAAAACTGAAACCGAATGCTGAGTAATTATCCTGATCAAGCTTGACCACAGAGAATGAGAAAGAGATGAGAAAACGCACCTCCTTTCTTTCTTTGCAGAGGTGAGGGGCTATGGGTGTGAACTATTAAATATTCTGCTGGACTGAGTTAATATGTTAGTTCTGTTGAACTGTTTTCTTCCCCCCCATTCCCACCCCTTTCTCTTTTATTCTTGTTATAAGGAATGACTGTGGATAGAAGAGGAAAGAAGAATGTATCTAGAAACATAGATGGTAAAAAACCAAAAATATCCATTTCAAACTCACTAAGGTTTAAAACAATATATAAATGTGAGTTATCTGGCATTTTCTATTTGCATTTTAAAATTCATGAAAATTTTAGGGAGTAAAAATTCATAATGTTCTTACAGTTTTACCCTAGATGGGAATAGGATAACCAATACTTAATAATGTGATCAGGAATACTTCTGGTAGGGGGAGGAAGAGAAGTTCTATTTCATGATAAAGAATAAAATTACCTTAGTACTACTATAACACTGGCATAGTAGATAGAGTGACAGGCCTGGAGACGGGGAGACTCATCTTTCTGAGCTCAAATCTGGCCTGACATTGACTTTGTCAAGTCACTTAATCCTCTTTGCCTCAGTTTCCTAATCTGAAAAAATTAACTAGAGGAAAAATGGCAAACCATTCTAGTATCTCTGCTAAGAGAACCCCAAATGAGGTCATGAAGAACCAGATACAACTCAAAACAACTGAACAACAATAAAAAACACCAGACTGAATGTTCACAAAGTTCTGGTAATATTCCAATTAGATCTATGAGGATATTCCATTTTGATTTTAGAGAAGTTTTACCAGCAGCTTCTAGAAACCCTCCTGAACATGGAAACATCAGCCAGTTTCACCAACAATGAAGACATAGATTATATAACCATTCCGCCAGTACTGAAGCAATGCTCATTAGCCAACAACTCGTCTGACCTGAGTATGCAAAGAAAATGGACAGAAACAGGATGCTCAGGCAGTCATTGTGCATTGAAGTGAACTCATGAACAGAGTCAGTTAAAGAAAACTAATTCAGCAAGTACTAAAACACAATATTGAATTGGAGAATGATCACAGTAGGCAAATCAGTCTTGTGTGTCACCAGCAGGAATGTGAGTGACTCTTTTTCATCAAATCTAAGAGCTAGAGTTGCCATTAGTGAAGAATTCTGTAAAGAGTGACTACAGTCACAAATGGAAGAGAAGTCTTTATGCAAGCATAGTTTGGGAAGGCAGTATGACCTGGATTGGTGTTTTCAACCACACCCATAAACACAGATCACAATCAGCATTTTTTTAAAGCAAAGGGCAATGTTATAGTAGCAATCATAGCTGGTTGAACCTGGAAAGGACCCTAAAGGTCATCTAATTCATCTTCTTTACTCATTTGAAAGATAAAGAAACTAAAGGTCCAACCAATGAAGTTCTGCTACTTGCCTAAAGTCCCAGAACTACTTAAAGGTATCTGCTCATGCAGTTTTATTATTTTTTAAATATTTTATTGAAGTGTTTCTGTTTGTTTTAAGTCATTGTCATTTCCGTATATAGTCCACTTTCTGCCCTAGAGCTGAACCCTCCCAAGCAAAACAGTTAAACAAACAGAACCAATGAATAATTGTTTCACAACGCATAAGCCATTCTGCAGTCCCTTTCCTGTTTGCTGTTTGATTGAAGTATATTTTATCATCTGTCCAATGGAACTGATACCTTTTGGAATTTTTTTTATTACAGGAGTAATTTTGTTCTGCTGGTTCTGCTTATTTTACTCTGCATCAGTTCATATAAATCTTCCCATGTGGTTCTGAATTCTTCATATTCACTATATCTTACTTTATGATGACATTTATTTGCCACAATTTTTTCAGCCATAATGAGTACCCACTTTACTTCCAGTTCTCTGGTATTACAAAAAATGCTGCTAAAAATTTTTTTAGTACACATTGTACTTTTCTGTGTTTTACTTTCTTAGTTTATGACTAGAGGGGAGAAATCACTGAGTCAAGTAGTATGAATTGTACCAAGCATTCCCAAATCAAATTATTGGTAGGAATTGGAAGGTAACCTCAGGCATGGTCATGATGCTTGGTCAAGGAAGTTGCCTTTTTTTTTTAATAAATTCTAGACTATATGGATGAGAATTGTGCAAAGACCTAGACAAAATAAAACCAAATCTAAACTAAGAATGTGGTTCATGTTTCAACCTAAAGTACTGACACTCTGTGAGTCTATGTTAACAGAAGTCTAATTGAAGAGATGGAATATGGATGGAATAGATTTTTTTTTTGAGAAATTTTTTTTGTTTTAGGAATATCAAATTGTGTCAGACAACATTTATTATCTGTGGTCCTCACAAGACATTTTATTCTTGAAGGGTCAGTTCCCTAATTTAAATGACAAATCTCTGGGACCCAGATAACTGGCTCCTTTGTTTGATGCTATCTCCACCACAAAAAGAACAGAATGTTTTGGGAAGGCAAGGATTGCTATCTGGGGACCAGACTGTTCTATGCTTATATATTTCAAGTACATTACATATATTAAAGAAATTTTTTACAGCAACATTACTTCAACATTTCTATTGCTTACTTTATGCAAATGTTCAAACATATTATAATGACATCTCACTCATCTGGCATGATGAGGAAAATGATTTCATAGTAGTGGATTTTCCAGATAAATGAAACTCAACTCTTCAAAACCTTTTCTTTTAAATCATTTTAGATGAAAAGCTTTAAAAAATAATTACACAGCAATCTGCCTTCTTAACAAAGTATATCTGATAAGATTTAACCTTTTCTTATTGACTCAGGGTCATAATTTTGGACACTAATTTTTGTTTGGTACTATGATAAACAGAAAACTCAGGTTCTACGTATCCCCTACACTAAATTACTTCAAACTACTAGACATTTTCAGTTCTCACATACATTTTCTCTTAGTTTTTCTGTTTTCATCCTCTCTCAATCTCAGGCTTTCATATGTCACTTCTTGTTTTTGTTAATGTGTCTTGCAATGTCACAATGTCCCTCCCTCTCAACGTACGGATCCTTTAAAATTTGTTGCTTTGGTATCCTACGGGTTGTGAAATCAAACCATCCAATTTGTTAAAATTGTGTTTAAAGAAGAGTAAAACTTGAGTGAGGGGCTCTGCTGGGAATGGGGGTTCTTAAAGGAATAAAGTGAATGAACTTTTAGTTCATGATCTTTGTGTCAGTTATTCAGACTACTCTTCTTTCTGTTTCTCATTGTTTTCTAAATATTAAAATTGTCAGGTAATGGCTGGATAAGCAAATGTTACTGAGCAACATTAGTAATACTAGCAAAACATAGTGAGCAATATAGGGAAAATAAACTAAGAAAGGAAAATATGTATAAGAAAAAATACAGTATAGGAAAGAGAAAAATATAGTACAAGAAGTGAGTTATGTAATAATTTACCAGTAAAACAACCTGTCTGGTCCATAAGCACCCTCTCACATTATAACCACAGAAGCAATTCCTATTTCCATTATTTCAGGATCTATAAAGATCTAACAAACCTTCTATGACTTACTAGATGATCTTTTAGAGTTTCTGGGACTGAAAAATGTATTACTTTGAGGTCAACCTGGTTAGCAGAGCCTTTCTGAACTCATTATGCTGGTTCTTAAATAAGAGATAATCTAATTTGGCAGGACTTGTCAGAGCTTGAGTTCTGGTGGGCATACCCTTCCTTAGAGAACTCAGGCTCACCTTGACCCCATGATGAAGTATCACAATAGAACTTTTAATGGCAGAAAGAGGGGAAAGATTTTTACAAGTAAAAAAAGGCACTTAAGGATAACCTGAGAAAGTTGTAGGACTCAAAATATGCAACACTTCCTAAGTAGTTTTGAGTTATAATAATTGTTCTTAACCATCACAGAATGTACAACACCACTGAAACAATGAGCACCATAAACCTCCCCAGACAATTGAGTTTAAGAAACATTTTAAAAATAATTTTGAAATTCATCATTGGTCTGAATAAGGCGATTCAATGACATAGTAGTCATAGTTGATAAGAAAGACAACAGTTAAATCAGAAAAAGATATGGTAAACTGAGAATCCAAAAGGTCCAACGTTATGTTTTAAAATGCATGGAATTTTCAAAACTTGGTCACCTGTGGCAAAGACCACATGTGGAACTGATATGACTACTGAGTTACCAAATACTCCCCAAATAAATGCCTATAATATGGTGCCTAGCACATAGTAGGTGTTTATATAAATGCTGTTTTACTAACTGTTATATTCTAGGAAATAACCGGCCAGTTTATTTCCAGGGGGATGGGGAACCTTCGGCCTCAAGCCCACATGT
Source organism: Pseudochirops corinnae (assembly GCA_028646515.1). Classification (NCBI taxonomy): domain Eukaryota; kingdom Metazoa; phylum Chordata; class Mammalia; order Diprotodontia; family Pseudocheiridae; genus Pseudochirops; species Pseudochirops corinnae. The sequence goes on from JAQQSV010000153.1 coordinate 191,130, forward strand.
GGCCCCCTAAGTCCTCAGGTCTGACACAGAGCAGATCCCCTTAATAAAAGGATTTGTCCTGCAAAACTTGGACTTAGTCAAAAGGTCACCCAAGAACCTAGAAGGCCACATGTGGCCTCAAGGCTGCAGGTTTCCCACCCCTGGTTAGATCTCCTCATTTGCCAGGGGACTCTCCTTCTGAGGCCATCAAGAGGAAAACTGGGTCTGTCAAGTAATCTGTGAACATAAAGCTGTGATTACATTAGAAAATAAAGTTTGAGATTTGTTTTAAAGATTAACCTGGCACCAGTTTTGAGATATAATCAAGACAGGACCTGAGGTGATTTGATAAAATTCTTATATATCAGGAACATGTAAATGCACTGTGTACACATATCACTAGTCCTTGGCATTGTGTCTGAACTGCCACAATTAGTGTCCTTATCTCACTGAAGTTTAACCTTGCCTAAAGAACTCAATTATTTTATAAACATCCTATAAACATCGTTTTTTATCATGAGGTAGTCGTATATATGAATCAAATTACTCTTCTATTACCAAGAAACTCAATCTCTTAAATAAATAGTATGACTTATTCAAAGGCAACCAATGAGGCTGAGAGAGCTGGGAATGGAACCCAACACTATTAACTACAGTATTTTAACCACTTCCCCTTCCTACATTTATCCCCATATTTAAAATAAAACTAAAACTTGAAAACATAGAATTGTTTGCTAAAAGAGCATCAATTTACTCCTGAGAGTTAAAGGCAGGAGTGTGCCAGGAGCAGCCAGTACTGGCTTCTGACAGTCAAACTGCTTTATTTTCAGCATGAGTATTTTCGCCTTGAAAATTGGCAAACGCTACAAATCTGGGCTTGACTTACTCTTTTATTGATTGTTTAGACATAAGAAAGTGATGGAGAAAAATGTTGATAATGCAGATGAAATTTTAAAGTTTGTTGTATATACATTGTTTATTTGGGGTTTTTCCTCCAGAGAGCTGGTTGTTAAACATTTACCAGAATACCCTTAGAAAGGTCAGGAGACAGGCAGATTTAGTCTTCTAGAACCTCAAGCATCCATTTAAAAAAATTTAAAGACAATATGGTTTGTGCTACATGAAAAATATAAGCTGAGTGTATGAACAAAAGTTGTATTTAAAATATACCATGAGCAGGGTTAGGAAAAAGAATGGTTGACAGACTTATTGGCTATGTTAGCACAAGGTGCAGGAGCAGCTAGCTAGATGGTGCAGTCAATAGAGTGCCAGGCCTAGAGTCCAGAGTACTCATATTTCTGAGTTCAAATCTAGCTTCAGACAATTACTACCTATGTGACCCTAGGCAAGTCCCTTAACCCTATTTGCCTCAGTTTCCTCATCTGTCAAAAGAGCTAGAGAAGGAAATGACAAACCACCCCTGTATCTTTGCCAAGAAAACCCTAAAATGGGGTCATGAAGAGTCAGACGTGACTGAAAATGACTGAAAAACAGCAACAAACAACACACATCAACTCTCCCCTTTCCTAAATATATTCATTTTGCACCCTGGAAATCCAAATTTCTTTTTTTTCCCCCAGAACTCAAATTTTCATAATTAAATCTGTAGGTAATGGAAAATTATTATACAAATTAAAACATCCATATATATGTAAAACCATGCTATGTATACTTCTATTTGTCAGCTCTTTCTCTGGAGGTGGACAGCATCTTTCTTCCTCTGACCTTTGTAGTGGGTGTGAATATTTATAATATGCAGACTACCTTAGTCATTCACAGAGCACATCATAGAGGGGATATTAAAATATAATTAAAAGTATAGATCTAAAATCAAAGATAGCATTATATTAAATAGGAAAATATTTGAAACATTTTTTTTTTCTGTTAAACACATGAGGAAATAACAGCTCCTCCCTCTCCTGACTCCTATGTAGCATGGTTGTAGAAATGCTACCAATAGCAATTAGATGAGAGACGTCAAGTCAAATAAAGCTAATATATATTTATTAGTTCACCACCATGTGCCAAGAACCATGGTAAGCACTAAAAATATGAAGAAATTTTTAAAAATTCCCTGCCTTCAGGGAACCCATAATCTCATGGGGGAGACAGTATGCAAACAACAATGTGGACACAAGACATGTAGAGTAAAATTGGAGATTATTAATAGAGAGAAGGCACTAGAATTCATAGGGAATGGGAAGAAGGTGAGATTTTAGCTGAGACGTGAAGGAAGACACGGATGTCAGGAGACATAAATGAAAGAGGAGGGAATTTTAGTTATGGGTGACAGTGAAAGTACACAGAGATGGGAGATGGAAGTGTCATGTATGAGGAACAGAAAAGGGGCCAATGACACTGAGAAATAGAGGACGTGGAAGGAAGCAAAATATAAAAATGTTGAAAAAACTAGAAGCGGCCAAGTTATGAAGAGCTTTAAAAGTTAAGTAGATGATATTTATCCGATCCTGGAATTATAGGGAGCCACTGGAGTTTCAGGGGTGGGGAACCTGTGGGCCCAAGGCCACATGTGGCCCTCCAGGTTCCTTGAGTGCAGCCTCTTGACTGAGTCCAAGTTCCACAGAACAAATCCTTTTACTAAGGCATTTGTTCTGTGAAACCAAACTTCTTTTGGGGGGGACCCATTGGGATTAAAGAGCCTTCCTGTGTAGCAGTTGGGACTAGAGAATTAAAGCAAGGCTGTGGGAGAATCAAAATCAGGTCTCATTGGTTTCTTATCCCTCCCAATCAAGGCATTCTATATAAAAGTCTTATAAGTGGTACAATTATCAAGGTAGGCAAACTTTACCACTCTGTCTTTCCACATGCAGTATACATCTGGATTTGAGAAACAGTTATGAAATGTAATACCTGTTGTGATGGAATATTAAGAAATGATGCCCAGGTTGATTTTAGAAAAACATGAGAAGACTTGCATGAAATGATGAAGAGTGAAATGAGAAGAACCAAGAGAAAGTGACAGTAATATCATTCGTTGAATAACTGTGAACAACTAAGCTAGTCTGAGTATTATAAATATTCATATCCACTACAAAAGACCCAGGAAGGAAGATGCTATCCATCTCCAGAGAAAGAACTGATAAATAGAAGTATACACAGTATGGTTTTCCATATATATGTATATAGATTTATATGTATATAGGGGTGTATATATATGTGTGTGTGTGTGTGTGTGTGTGTGTGTGTGTGTGTAGCTGTGTCAAATGGTGGCCTTCTTAACTGTGGGATAAGGGAAGAGGAAGACAGTTTAGAACTTAAAATATAATAAAAATTAAAATTTTTAAATTTTAAAAATTTAAAAAAGAAATGTAATAGCTGTGTGAATATGAGTAAATAATTTACCTCTTTCATTTTCCTCATCTAGAAATGGGGTTGATACTATTTGCATCATCTTTCTTCACAGGGTAGTTGTGCAAATGCTTTGCAAACCTTAAGGTGCTATATCAAAATGAGCTAATATCAGATTACTATGTGCCAGGCCCCGTGCTAAGTTCCACAGATACACTGAAAGGCAAAAACACAGTTTTTGCTCTCAAGTTTACATTCTAATAGGGAAACAACATGCAAATAACTATGCACATGCATGATATACACAGTGTAAATGGAAGGTAATCTTAGACCAGGATGTGCAGGGGAACCAAGAAATGCCCCCTGTGAGGTTTGAGCTGAGTCTTGAAGGAAATCAGGGAAGCCAGGAAATAGAGCTGAGGAGGAATAGGCAGTGAAAATGGAGCAGAGCTGGAAAATGGAGTTTCATGTACAAGAACAAGTAGGCTGGGGTAACTTGATTGTAGAATGTGCAAAGTATAAGAAGACTGGAAAGGTAGGAAGGGGTCTAGTTGTGAAGGGCTTTAACTGACAATGAGAAGATTTTATATTTGATCATGGAGGTAATAGGGTGTATCAGGAAGCACCCTAGCATACCCAGGATGGCTGCTAGCACAGGTTCTTAGATCTGCTTTTCTAAAGGAAAGCAACTCAAAATGGGTTAACAATTTCACTTTAATCAATCAAACAAGTATCATTTACCTAGTTCAGGGGAAAAAGTCAGCACCCTGAACTTCAGAGAATGCAAACACAAGTTACCAGCAGACAGAGAAACAGATCAGCAGATGGGCTTCCAAACCGTCTGACCATTACATCAGTTACTTATTCAGTTACCAGAGAGGGAAGCACCAACATCTGGGTTTTTCAAAGCCAGGGAGCTCCAATGGCTTCCCAGAGTCTCGTCTGGCCAAATCACACAACTCTTCTCAAAGTGAGCCCCAAACCTTCTCCTGGATGGGAGACTGTCACAGCCCTCTTGACCCACTGCCCAATCACAAAGTAATAAGGCATCAGCATTCCTAAAGAACAAGCCTCCCGCCACAGGCTCCACCTGACCACATTCAGCCTATAATGGGGCAGACTATACTTTCAAATCAGGGAAGGTTCTCAGAGCCACTTAAACCACTTTAGCAAAGGGCCTACGGGCAGGGAAGATCTTCAGATTCCCACAACATAGGGAGCCAAAGGAGTTTATTGATTGGCAATAAGAAGCAATTTGTTGTTGTTATTGAGTCATTTCAGTCACGTCCAACTCTTTGTGACCCTATTTGGGGTTTTCTTGGAAAAGATACCAGAGTGGTTTGCCATCTCCTCCTCTAGCTCATGACTGAAAATGAGGAGTTGAGGATAGCAGAGGTTGTGAGCCTCAGTAGCTGGAAGGAGAACAGTGTCCTCATTATTAATAGGGAAGGTTTTGGGAGAAAGATAATGAGTTCTGCTTCAGACATGTTAAATTTGAGATGCCCATAGGACATCCAATTAAAGATGTCCAAGATGCAATTAGGGCAACTAGGTGGATAAAGTGCTGGGCCTGGAGGCAGGAAGACATGAGTTCAGATATGGTCTCAGTCAATTACTAGCTGTGTGACCTTGGGCAAGTCACTTAATTCTGTTTGCCTCCATTCCTCATCCATAAAATGAATTGTAAAAAGAAATGTCAAACCACTCCAGCATTTTTTGCCAAGAAAAACCCAAATGGGGTCATGAAGAGTCAATAACTAAAGAATAAAAAGAAGCAATTGGTGATCAAGAGAGACCTGAGGACTGGATAGATAGATCTTATGGTCATATGCATAAAAATGATAATTGAGTTCATGGGACTTCATGAGATCACTAAGATAGTACAGAAGGAAAAGTCATACATGATTAGTGGATGTGATCTGGATGAAGGAGACTGAGAGGCAGCAGTCTGACATGTAAGAGGAGAACAAGGAGTGAACAGTATCAGGAAAACCTATCAAAGAGAGAGTATTGAGGAGGAGCAGGTGATCAACAATGTCAAAGGCCACCAAGAAATCAAGAAGGATACAGACTTCTATCAAAAGGCCATTAGATTTAGCAATTAAGAGATCTTCGGTAAGTATAATGAGAGCAGTTTCATCGAATGATAAGGTTAGAAGCCAAACTGATGAGAATTTAGAAGTGAGTGAGAGAAGACAGGGAAGAATTTAGTATAGACAACTTTCTTAAGGAGTTTGGTGGAGAATAGGAGATGAGATATTGTATTATAGTTAGCAGGGACAACTGGATCAAGCAAGGATTCTTCAAGGATGAGAGATACATAGGCATGTTTATAGGCAGCCAGTAGTTAAAGGAGAGATTGCAGATTAGAGAGGGAGTGGAGATCACGAGGTACCAATCTGCTAGAGAAGATGGGATAGAATGGGATCAACTTGTGCATGTTGAGAGGCAGGGGTGAAGGAGGAGAAAGTATTGGAAGGCATCTAAGTGTATAGGAGGGAAAAAGAGGGAGCTCTGAGCTAAAGGCCTCAGTTGTTTTTTTTTCAGTGAAATATAAGACATGGTTCTCTCTTAGCTAAGAGATAGGGAGAGGTAGTGCCATAGGACACCTGAGGAGGGTTAAAAAGGTTTGGAATCGACACTGTAATCAGTGGAATAGTGAATCAAGTGGGGAGGTGTTAAAGGATTGCCTTACTAAGTCAAGGGCCCAGTTGAGATTATGTAACATAAATATGTAGCAGACCCAATCAGTATGTGATTTTCTCCTACCTCCTTTAGCATCATGCAAATAAAAGCAAAGGATTCAGATGGTAGGAGTAATTTCAGGTTGTGGTTTGGCAAGGTTTGGCAAGGCAGATCAGTGATAGGACGAGAGGATAAGGAATTTGAGTTGAACTGATTTTATCAAGGGCCTGAGATAGGAAAGGGAGGAGATTGTAGCCAGGGCAGGGAGGAGACTGTGGCCAGGGCAAGGGTGATGACCTGGGAAAGAAATGAGGATGGACGGATAGAAAATCATTATGGCAAGAAAGAACAGAGTTAGCCATTAAAAGGTATAAGGAAAAATGGAATGACAAATGATTATGAACAGATAAGGAAATTTCAGAGTTCATGAACATAGAATATGTAATATAAACTATTATTTTTACCCCTGGCAGCTGATCCACACCTTCAGAACTACTGACAAAAATGAATAGGAAAAAAAACTCTGGTGCACATGAGTAGTCAACTGGTCATTCTTGAAACACCTTTATAATTGAAAATTCTAGATGGGCCAGTTTACTTAACAACTCGTGCATCTGGTAATGCTTGGCTTCCTTAGAATCAAGGTTCAACATAACTTCAAAGCCTAAAGGATAACCAGTGCTCATGGCTTTAAAATTCTGTTGAGTGAGTTAGTGGAAATCCAATAGAAGACTTGATACACTGTCTATTGTGTGTCAAATCTTGTCTTTTCTACCTTCTGCTCTCATATATTCTCCCTTCTCCTCTCTGACGTTGGCTCAGTCCCTTATCACCTCACACTTCAATATCCTGTTGGTTGGTTTCCTAGCAGGCTTGACCACCCAGCCCGGATCATCATACACCCTCTCATTCAATAAATTCTTCCAATTTCTCCACTAGGATCAAATACAAAATCCTCTATTTGGCTTTTAAAGCCCTTCATAAACCTGGATCCTTCCTCCCTTTCCAATATTCCTATCCCTTACTCTGATCCACATACTTTGTAATCCTTACTTTGGTGTTTTAACAGCTCTGGCCTCCTCAGTCTTGTTTACATAGGACACCCCACCTCCTGACTGCATTTTTACTGTCTATCCCCCATGTCTGGAATACTCTTCCCTCCTTATCTCCAACGTCCAGCTTCCTTCAAATTTCAGTTAAAGTCTCCCCAACAAGAAGCCTTTTATAATCCCCCTTAATTTTAATGCCTTTTCCCTCTGAGATCACCTCCAATTTGTCCTGTATAAACCTTGTTTGTAAGTATTTGCTTGCATGTTATTCCCCCCCACACACACACATTAGATTGGGAGCTTCTGAGAGCACAGACTGTTTTTTGCCTCTCTTTGTATTTCAGGGACTCAGCATGGTGCCTGGCACATAGTAGGTGCTGTGGGTGCCATGTCCTGGTTAACATTTCAGCAACTTTAAGAATTCTACTTATCTCTTTTTTTCAGGGTCTTATCGCTCTACACTATATTTTGTTATAATCTAAGTTGAATTTATTCTGCAGCTTCCCCTTCCCAAGCTCCTGGCCAGCCCCAGTTACTGTGTGTGTGTGCCCACTGACATGAGAATTCATTAGTGCTCTTCTTTTGCAAGCATCTTTCATTGATATAGGCTTGTAGCTTTTATGTAGCCTAGTATAGACAGCATCCTTGAAGGTGGTCACACAGCCAGTCTGTCTTGCAGAACTTGAATGCAGGTTTTCCTCACTCTCTCTGAATATGCAATATTGTCTCTGCAAAGCGACTTTTTTTGTCTCCTACAATCTTCTGAAAAGACTGCAGAAAAAACTTTCTCCATATCACATTTAAGTAATTCAAGATAATCAGTTACTTGATAAATATAACTCTTGCAGCCTAAACATCCAGCCATGAGCCGTTTTCAGCTTTTCTCTGTTAAACTACAGGTTGTTGGGGTTTTCTCTCCCAATGGAATGTCACTGTTGGGGAGCTGAAGTGCACAGCTTTGTGACATGTAAGTCGCCCAGGTACAGCCAGTGTACAGCGGCGGACGAATTCCCAGAACTCCGGTGCATCATTAGTAGTGTAGGTGGGTGGGGGTGGAGTGCAGAGAGCCATCCCTTTGGACCCTAGAGCAGCCACAGCCACAGAGACCAAAGAGGCGACGGTAAATGAGAGCACAGCAACTTTCAGGGTTCTGCAGGGACTCGGTGCCGCTCTGCGAACACTGGATCATACTAATGTATCCTGGCTTCCCCTTAGCTGTTAAATCTTTTCTAGTAACCACAGGGCGACAGTTTGACCTAAACCCAACAAAAATGCTTGGGGAGGAAGGGGGGAGGGGTAAAACGGTTGGGGGGTGCGGGACTAGCAAGTGGGAAGAAGCGAAGACGGCCTTCAAAAGAGCGAGAGGAGGGGAAGGGGGGAAGGCGGGAAGGGGGGGAAATCTCTCCCAGGGTTTCAGAGATTCGTTGGGAGGGAGGAGGTGAGAGAGAACTGCCCGAGCCAGAGGAGCACAGGGAGTTGTTTGTGTGCGAGAGGAGAGAGGGGGGGAGCGCGGGAGGAGGGTAAACGAGAAAGACGGAGGGAGAGCGCTGGCTGGGAGTCAGCGGCCATATTGCTCGCACATGTACGCGCGCACACACCAGGAGAGGGGCGGGGCGGGGCGGGGCGCGGCGTTCACGCCCTCCCTCCAGCCCGCCCGCCCTCGGCCCTAGAGAACCGAGTCTCTGCAGCCGCCCGGGTGAGAGGTGCACTAGCCCACTGCCTGCCTGCCGGTCGAAGGAGCCCAGGGCTGCGCTTGCATTACTCGGGTAGGACTGCTGCTGCGCTCCGCTCCCGGGCGGCGGCGGGGTGGGGGTGGCATGGAACCTGCCGGGAAGACTCCGGGGCTGAGCGCAGCCCCTGCCCTGCCCTCTTTCTGGCTCCTCTCCTCCTTTTCTCACTCTTGGTCGGGGCTCTGGCAACAGGTGTAGTTGGGGATTGGGAGCTACCCTCCCGGACTGGAATGGGTGGGTGGGGAGGCAACTTAAAAGTACCCCACGCCCACCCCAGGGGACCCGCTGGAGAGCGCCGCCTCCCTCCCTGCCCCGAGGCCGCCGCCTGTTCCTCCGGAGCCCCCAACCTCCGGGACGGAACCCAGCTTCCGCGGGGTGATTGGGGAATCCTCATTTGGGTTTTCTCTTTTTTTTCTAACCTCTCCAATGCCCTTACCCCCAGCCCGGGCCTGGGAACCCAGGGGTCTTCCAAGGAGGGACCGCGCCGGACTCCCGGACAAAGTCCAGCCGCGTGCCTTTGGCACAGAAGGTTCTTACATATAGACGCCACCTTCTGTTTGACCTAAATAAATTACAGGTTACATCGGATTTTTTAGTATTGCTGCCTCCCTCTCTTGATGCCTACTTTACTCTACCTCCACCCCCTCTTTTAAAAAAAAAAAGTGAACCGTAGAAAAGTGTTAATATTTGTGTATGTTAGTGTCATTTATTTTAAAATACTCTTTACTTGTGCTCCCCTCCGCTTCCTCCCGTGCTTGGCTGTGCCCAGGACGTCTGTCTGTCCTCCCGTCTTCTCTCCTCCTTTCAACCCCCTCCTTCCCCATATTTTGCCTTTCCTGGGATTCCCCTTAACATTTTTTAAAAACTTGTTCCTTAAAGGATCGGTTGTGACTTCAGCCTTGGGGCAAACCGTCGTGGGTTGAAGTGAAACTAAAAAAGTGACTGAGCTGCCTCAAAAACGAAAGACTTACTTAAAAAAAGGCACTCCCCCTCCCGTGCTCTCCTCTTCCAGCCCTCAGCCCGCTTTTCCTTCTTGCCCTTTGCAAGCCCGGGTTCCGGACCCGGGTCCGAGCTCCAAGCGGCGAGCCCGCACCTGCCCTCGCCTCTGGTCCGGGTCCGCAGCGAGAGCCGCCATGGAGCCGGACAATGAGCGGGCAACAGGTGGGCACCTCACCTGGCCGCGTCCCACCTCTCCCTCCCCCTCCATCCCTCCTTCCTCCCTCTGCGCTCTGCCTCCGTGATTCCTCTTCCCGGGGCTCCGGGGAGATGGTGTGAGGGTGCCCTGGGTGTTATGGGTGTGGTTGAGTGGCTGACCTTCCTGGGTGAGGAAGGTTGGGCTCTTCCTCTGCTCCTGGGCGAGGCATCACACACACACAACGGCGGGGTTCCTCCGTAATTACCGGGCCCGTGACTCATCCCCAGTTCCTCTGTTGGGCCTGTTTTTTAAAAGCCCCAGCAGTCTGGGGCAGGCTTCAGATCTCTGCGGTTTGCCTGTGGGAGGCAGAAGGCCTTGTTTCCTTTGTAAACGAGACTTTCTTTTACTCTAGGGAAAGGAGAGAGCCCTGTGCATGAGAGCTTTGTTTGGAGGGATATTAAGGAGCACACCAGGAACCGAAAATGCCCAAACCAGTAAGTAGCACGGCTTTATCACTCCAGGCTTTGCTTTGGATGCCCAGCAGGCTCCAGGCTGGAAACTTTGCAGGATCTACAGCTATATATATATATTTTTATATACTTATGTATGCATGGGTGTATGTACGTGTACATATATATACACATGCATATCTACTTATGTACATGTCTATATACACACATATGTATATGTGTATATATGTGCATGACCTTGAACTAAGGGCTTAGACAATGGTGTTTGTAAGATAGGATTTTTTTTAAAGGGGGAAAGGAAAAAGACAACGGGAGAACCTTTCTCCCTCTACCCTTGGATTGATTCTGAGAAACCAGGATTATGGTGTTTTCACCTACTTAGCTCTCCACAGTGTTCAGTCCTAAGTGAAACTTCTCATTCTGAATGAGGTAGTTAGGGTTGGTTTATTGAGTCATAAACCTCTTTCGAACTGTTCTTCTGGGTACTGCATTTTAGAAACTTGCATTCTTGGGCTCAAAAGCACCACATTGAAGTATCTTTTTTTTTTTCATGGGGAATTCAATTCATGTACTGCGTAGGGGATTCAAAGTAACCAGAAGTAGGAGACCATCTGAGCCCTTTCAAGAGTCTGAAATGGAATGGAATCGGGCTTCTGTATTTCTCTTTGTAATTAAAAAAAGTCACCTTGAAGAGAAGCCTTTGTCTCACAGATTGCTGTAGAATTCTAGTCCCTTTTATGGGGCCCTGGTCAAAGTCATAGTAAAGGAACGAACAAAACTGAAGGGCAGCTAGGTGGTGCAGTGGATAGAGTATCAGGGCTGGAGTCCGGAAGATTTATCTTCCTGAGTTCAGATGTGGCGTCAGACACTTACTACCAGTATGATCCTGTGCAAGTCACTTAACCCTGTTACCCTCAGTTTCCACATCTGTAACATGAGTTGGGGGAGCAAATGGCAAACCACTCTAGTATCTTTGCCAAGAAAACCCCAAATGCAGTCTACAAAGTCAGACATGGCAGATGACAAAAACAGGATCCCCATCTTTGTAGCATTTTAGTAACAGCCTTGAATTGCAGATGGAGGCAGTACCCCAGTGGGGGATTCTGGTGTATGCAGTGGGATGTGTTTGAGCTGTCAAGAAGTTCTCTTTGCAGCACGATGATTGTATTGACCCAAGATACATTGAGATCTCTTGTACTTCCTTTGTCTGAGAGGGCTGACTTATCTTGATTTTCCTGAAAAATACGGGAAAGGTTCAGATTTGTCTGTTTCTGAAATGTTGCTTAACGAGGCTTACGTACCTTATTGTGCTTTGCCACAAGGGGGTGGTTTAATCAGTAGTCTGAACTATACTAGAAAACTAGAGAAGAGATCATGATTTCCTCCGAAGAACAATTTTTTTTAAAAAAATGGATAAATTAGTTCATTTTTGAAGTACAACGGAGAAAATATGCTTTGGTTTTTTAAAGTACTATATGGGATGCATGGGGATTGAAGCATTAGTTTTGAAGACTTTTTTTTTTAAAGTTGGAGTTTCTTGCAGGGCTGAAATTTTACTCTGTTACAGGTTTCTCTGGAAAGTCTGACATTAATACAACTAACATTGCTTATTTCATAGGAGCTTAGGTTTCATGCTGAACAGGATCTTCCAGCTCACATTGGGTAGCACAGTGGGTAGCATGCCGGGTTTAGAGTTAGGAAGACCTGAGTTCAAATATGGCCCTAGATCAGCAGTTCTCAGCCTGTGGGTTATGTTCAGTTTGTAACAATGAGAATACATCCTGCATATCAGATAGATTCATAACAGTAGCAAAATTACAGTTATGAAGTAGCAACGAAAATAATTTTATAGTTGGGAATCACCACAACATGAGGAACTGTATTAAAGGGTCGTGGCATTAGGAAGGTTGAGAACCACTGCCCTAGATTCTTAGCTGTATAACCCTAGACAAGTCACTTAACCTTTGCTTTCCTCAGTTTCCTGAACTGCAACATGAGGATACTAATAGCCCTCTATTTTACAGGGTTGTTGTGGGGACCAAATGAGATGATGTTTGTTAAAAAGCACCTAGTAGGTACAATATAAATGCCTATTCCCTTTCCGTTCCCATTGTCTATAAAAAACAAAACAAAACAAAACAAAACAAGTGGTCCATGCTTCTTGTCTTTCATTTCTGCTACCCAACATCAGTCAGTCCACTTAGATTGCCCTGGAAAAGTGACTTCTGCTATAACTTAGTAGCTCTCAGAAAACTGACCTTTTTGCTATAACTCCCTACTGAGAACACATCTGGGAAAACATTGTGCAAAGGGGTAGGTCAGGAGAGACGGTTGTAAAATAAAAGATTTTTTTCAGTGTAATTTCATTTGGGGAAGGGGAGGGAGGATCTCTGAGAGAAAAAGATGAGCAAGAGTAAAGCCATTGGAATAGGACAGAAATTCCAGCAAGAACTTTGTTGTACATATCAAGAATGGTAGATCTTTTCCAGACTCTACTCATTTTCCCATTTTTTTTTTTCCCATAACAGTATTTACATTTTGAGGGAGTGGCAGGCATGGTTTCACTCCAGTTTCCTTTATGCAGGGATTCTTAACCTTTTTTTGTGTATCATGGATTTAGGCAGTCTGGAGAATCAAGCCTGTGGATCCCATCTCTGGATAATGTTTTTAAATGCCTAAAATAAAATACATGGGGTTACAAAGGGAACCATTTATATTGGAAATGCAGTCACCATAATATTTACTGAATTATAGACAGTTGTGAATCTCTCTTGGATTGGTGGAGTTTTTCTCTACGTAATCTATACTAGTAAACTGGAAGTTGACACTCAGTGATCAAAATTGAAAATTCTGTTGGTGGTGAAGAGGGTCCTTTGCATTTAGTCTCTGTTTTCCCTCCCCTCTCATCTAGACCCTGTATACACCCTTGCCCACCCAACATACACACATACACACACACACACACACACACACACACAAACTTAGCTTAGAGTAGCGGTTCTCAACCTGTGGGTCGCAAACCCTTTGGGGGTCGAAACCCTTTCATAGGGGTCGCCTAAGACCATTGGAAAACACATTATTTCCCATGGTCTTGGGAACCAAGACACTGCTCCTCTATCAGTCTCCAGGTGGGTCCACCCACATGCAGGTACACCCTCATACTAGTATTAAAGGGTCATGGTATTAGGAAGGTTGAGAACCACTGGCTTAGAACCTTGTCTTACAGCAGAAAAATTCATGAAGGCCACATATTAGGAACCTTGCCTTACCCTTGCTTTGATGAGTCATAAAATAGAAGACAATTTAGTTTTTCCTGAAAATTAAACAGACTTACAGTTTTGTCAATGTAATTTTTTTTAAACAAAACGGATTATTGATGCTTAAAAAAACAGATGTTGCTTCCCAATGACTCCTCCCCACCTCTGTAGAACTTTTCCTTGTACCAGTCAATGGAAGTATAGGCAAGCAAAATGAGCCACCATGTTGACCATGGACAATTTACACGTCATTCTACACAGATAACCCATCAGAGACTGAAGACCATTCTGCTGACAAAGGGTTCTATTAATTCTTGTACCCTAGGGATCAAAAAAACCTAACATTCTCTGGATTATCCTGTCATAAGAGTAGAATTTTTTTCTTCCAGTACTTGGATTAGTACTACTATATTCAGGAGACTGGTATCATCTCTTTATAGCTGTCCTTCTCAAGATGTCTTTGGTCAAGATGTCTTTGACTGATAATAGACCACATATTTTATATACGCATCCATCCACTTGCCATGCTGAAGAAAAATTAGTCTTAGGGTTTTTCCTTGGGTAAACAGAATTGTTTAACGATTTTTAGTGTAGATTATGATCTGCATTGCAGTGCATAAAACACCCACATTTTTGAATGACTTTCATTTGAACCTTTTTCATAGGTAGCCTGAAAGATTGTTGGGGTCCTTAGTGGGTGGTGGATGATCTTACTTTACCCAATCTGCTGCCATATATGCCTAATAAATATTAAATTAGAAGTGTGGTACCTTATTTCTAGTCTTTATGCAGGCTTTCAGCAAAGGGCCATCAATACCTTGTTTCCATTTGTATTAGGATTCCTTTGCTAGCTATGAATTTTGGTTTGTTGTAGTTTGCTTATGATATTGATAGGATGGAAAAATTTTCATATAAGAACAGATACATTTGAATGATTTAGGTTTGAACTGTCAACCTGACCTTATAACTGTCAAATTTGCCTTTAGACTTAACAACCAAAGTAGTTTTAATTGTTGTGCCTACTTTATCCAGGTCACTTATACTCATCATTTAAGCAGTTGACTTACATATGTTTTTTGTTTCCTGACAACACCCATCACCTTAAAGAGTCAGGCCCCACTTTAAAGACAATGGAAGTAAAATCAACTGGGATTGGGAGGAACTTGATGCTACCCCAGACCAGGTATATGTTATTTATGTTGGGATTAATATCTAGGAGCTACAGAAATAGCTTAAAAGCATTGTCATGGAATGGGTGAAACTGGTCAGGGCAGTGTGTTTTCATCAGCCATCATAACTCTTCTGAGCCCCAGTAATGTACTTTCAGTACACAATCTGCTATTTGTTCCTCTGTGATCATGGGAAGCCCCAAACTGCCTTATTTTTATAAACACAATTTCTTTGCTGCCTTCCAGGTTAGACTGACCCATTTTCTTCCTCCTTCTTTATTTGTTGTAGGGGTTATATATTTGCAAGACCTTGTAGGGTACAAACAAAAACTGTTGTAGTCAGACTCTGAAACTGTGTTGTGAAAGAACAGAAAAGGGTATTGTCTTCATGGCCTGAAGATTGAAGGGACTAAAGGTTTTTTATTTTTCTAAATAGTCCAGGTAAGAAAAACTTAAAAGTGAGTTATCTCTGAAAGGCATAAAGAAATGGTTAGTTTGCATTTCAGTTTTGAAGTGTTAGGCTTGCCTTTGAGATTTTCTATCCAACACCAGTTTCTTTTTCTTTTGAGTAATTACAGAATTCACCGAATCATTGAATTTCAAAGCTAGAAGATTATCTAATCCAACTCATTCATTTTTGCAAATGAGACCCAAGAGAGAAAAAAATGATTTATCCAAGGTCACATAGCAAGCTTTTGGCAAAAGTGGACCTAAAATGGAAGTCTTTTGATTCCTTATCTCATAACTTCTGGTCATTTTAATCAGTTTCAGTTACAAAGGCATTTGTTAGACATTAGAATCTAAGCGATTTAGATTACTTTTTCTCTATGGTACTGCCTGGATGCTTCTGACAGCCTTTTTTTTTCCTTCTGTAAATGATAGTATAAAATAGATGTGTTTGTTTAGTTATGGCTAATTTGCAGCTTAATAGATATTATATCTATTGATAATTTTTTTTTTATTCTTTCCCTTTAATTGCTTTGGCAAAAATGCAGGATTTCTTTCCCTACCACTGGATGGGGAGCGAGATGGTAAAAAATGTGCCCCTCTAGTGATGGGAAAAGCAGCTTAGAATTAAAAATTATCGACCATTAATCATACTAGAATCAGCCTGGGCTTGGGGGGGGGGAGGGTCAGGGAAAACCTATGTTCAGATCCAGCCTGTGACCACAGCTTCATAACCCTGGATGGACAGTGCTAGGATTTATCTACTAAATTACAGACAGTTGCAAATCTCTTGGATCTTGGTGCTTATTAGGGAAGAAGAAGCTGGAAATTCCACATGAGGCATAGGAGAGAGATAATTTCATAATCTGTCCCTTTCATAACTTTCCTTCCCTTACCCCCCTTTTTTCCTTCCCTTTTCTCTTCCCCCTGTAATTGGACATTCTGCTATTGGTGAAGAGATCCTTTGCATTTAGTCTCTGTTCTCTCTCCAGCCTCACCCCAACCCCCTCCCCACCCCAACACACATACACACACACACCCCAAAGCTGCCAAAACAAATGAATACAGTGATTACATTTTACAGTATATGCACCATCTGCATCTATAGTCTGCTCACTGTTCATTGGATAGTAGAGAACTGTATCTTGTCATCCATTTTTTGGAACTGAGATTTGATGCTACTGCATATGGTCTGAATTCTTAAAGTCTTTTGATCTTTTCACTTATGTTATCATAGTCATTTATGTACCTTGTTCCCCTAATTCTGCTTTTTGCTTTTAGTTCGTGGAAGTCTTTCCATGTTTCTCTGAATTCCTCATATTTGTCATTTCTTATGGTAGAATAATATTCCCTTACATTCATACGCCACAGTTTGTACAGCCATCTTCCAATGCATGGGCACTCATGGATTTTGTTTATTTTTTATTTTTATTTTATTTTTAAATTTTATTATTTATTTTGTTTATTTTAAAAAATATCATTTTATTTTCTTGGTAGCTATAAATATTATTGCTACAAATATTTTTGTGACGTGTGGGATCTTCCTTTCTGTCATCTACCTCTCTGGGATGTAAGTCTGGTAGTAAGATCAAAGGGTATGAACAGCTAAATTAATCTCTCATAGTAACCAAGCTGCATTGCCTTAGTATGAGAATAGACTATTGTACTATGACTGTTCCAAAACCATCCATTTATGAGATATGAGCCTACAGACCATGGAGTACTTTCATGGTTACTATCTTGAAACCAAAGGGCAGAATGGGATATCATGAATGTCATTATTGGTATTTGATCATAAAACTAAATGGAGTTTGGAGGGGAAGGAAGATAGAAGAATAGATCTCAACCATAGCAAGAACAGTTAAGACTAAGGAAAGAATGCCTGGATTTGAAATTCTCTTTCCAGGTCATCAGCTTTACAGGGCTCAAGTCTTGGTGCTCATTGGGGAAATCCCATATGAGGCATAGGAAAGACATAATCTCGTAATCTTTCTCTTTCATAACTTTCCTTTGCCATTCCCTTTCTTTTTAGGTTTCTTCCTCTCCTCTCCCTTTTTGGAGGGGGGAAGGCAGGGCAGTTGGGGTTAAGTGACTTGCCCAAAGTCACTGGGCTAGTAAGTGTTAAGTGTCTGAGGTCAGATTTGAACTCGGGTCCTCTTGACTCCAGGGCCAATGCTGTATTCACTGCTCCACCTAGCTGCCCTTCCTCCTCCTCCCCTTTTAAACCTCACTGCTACTTTTAGCTGTTTGCCCCGAATATCTTTGTGTAGATGCTTAATTGTATAGTGATACTTTCAAACTCAGTTCATAAACTGAATACTCTGCTTAAAATTAAATTTCTTTATTTGCTTTACCTGACCAGTCAACTAGTCAGTCAGTCAGTAAGCATTTATTAAGTGCTTACTATATATATAGGCCAGGTACTGGACTAAATCCTAGGTATATAAAGATGCAAAAGAAATCCTTGCCTTCCAAGAACCTGTAATCTAATGGAAGAGACCACAAGCAAACGTGTGTGTGTGTGTGTGTGTGTGTGTGTGTGTGTGTGTGTGTGTGTGTGTGTGTGTGTGTGTGTGTGTACACAGGCTAAATAGGAAATAATTAAGAGAAAGAAGGCACTAGAATTAGGAGGAGTTAGGAAAGGCCTTCTGTAGAAAATAGGTTGGGTCGTAACGAAAGCCTAGGAAGGTAGTAGGAGATGAGGAAGGAGAACATTCCAGACATTAAGGATCCCTTTTCAACTGGTTTTTAGTTTTCTAAGACGAATCACAGCTCATTTCTGCCCATAGCAAATACCTATTAAATAAATAGAGGAAACTAGCTGAAAAAATGATGACTGCTTTTTATAATTATTAGAATGTAATCTATTTGTAGGCAGGGACTTTCATTTTTGTCCTTGAGTGCCCTGGCACATAGGTGCTTAATAGAAATGCTTTCTGATTGCCTGTATATCTCAGTAGATGTCAACTGTCTGCTTACCTAAAGAGAGAAATTTTCATTCCAGACTCTTGTGGGCATCCTCCTCAACAGTCATTTCTTTTTTGGAGGGGGAAAGGCAGGGCAATTAGGGTTAAGTGACTTGCCCAAGGTCACATGGCTAGTAAGCATTAAGTGTCTGAGGCCACATTTGAACTCAGGTCCTCCTGACTCCAGGGCCAGTGCTTTATCACTGTGCCACCTAGCTGCCCCTCTTTATATTCTTAAAGAATAAAATACTTTTAGGTTTCAGAAT
>JAQQSV010000154.1:0-104051 GCA_028646515.1 Pseudochirops corinnae
TATATATATATATATATATATATATATATATATATATATATATATATATAAATGAAAACTAAAAGTAAATAAGAATTTATGAAATAGATGTTAGAGGGTAATACCAGTATTACCAAATCATTCTTTACTCTTAAAAAAGAATTCCTTTAACTGTTATTTGATTACAATTATTAATTATTTGTCAAAAGGAGAAACAGGGAAACTCAAAGCCAAAGGGCTCTGAGTCATTGCCAGTAGAAGATCAATAAGGAGCAAAGATAAAATATCTTTGAAATCATAAATGTATGTCAATGATAAAAAATAGGATTTGATTTGCAAGTTTCAGACAAACATAGCTTCCAAGCATGGGTCTGATACAAAAAGTGGTTGACATTTTATTTACTAATTAATTAATTGTTTATTGATCACCCAATGTATATAGAGCACTACACTAGCTGTAGTATTAGCTGCCAAGTCGCAGTGCAAATAGTGATGTATCATATATATATGAGACTATGGTAAGATGCATTGTAGCAATTTACAAAATACTCCAGCAAGTGCAGAACCTATAAGTATAGAAGGGATTCAGGCTAGAGGAATGATCAGAGATATAGGTCATGGGCCTACAAGACCTTCTTGTAGTTGCTTCAAGACCAGGCTTGGAGACTAAAATGATGGACAGGTGAAGAAGAAGAGTGTGGAGCGTGTTTTTAAGTGGACTACTCAGCAACAAGAAAGGCCTTATGCTTGGAATACTATTTAAATAAGAGAGAAGGTAAAATGTTGGGGAACAGTTAACAGAAGGAATTGATTATAAGGCTGAGATTCCTAAATTAACCATAATGGACAATAAGCAGCCGTTGTAAATGGAGTTCAAGGAAGATCACCCTACTACCAGTGATGTTTTGATTATACTTGACTTCAGTTTATATTAAAATTACTGTGGTTTCAGTGATATGACTTTAGGTTAGAAAGCTTTCAGAGTCAGAAAGATGTGAGTTCAATCCCATCCCTGACATACTGACTGGCAAATCACATAACTTTTTAGGGCTCTATGTAGTTCTCTAAAAATCTCTTAATTTTCAAATCAGTTACCTCTCCTCTTTGGTAAAGAGAGTTTTCTCATTTGGAGTTCCCCATACCAATGAAATAACAGGCCCTGTAGTAATTAGCAGTTGAATTAATAGTAATGAAATAGTGGTAATAGTCCCATAGAATGTAAGCTTCTGATAGGGTGCGGGGCAGAGATTGTTTCATTTTTGTCTTTATGTAGGACCAAGCCCATAGTTGGCTGTTAATAAATTGTCATTAATTGATTTAGAATACTAATAACATAGTTTGGATTCCCTGAGCACACATCATACAACTGCTCATAGAGTGAGGGGAGAAAGTCCAAGAATGGTCATGGCAGAGGGAAGGTAGCCAAGGTTAAATATTTGTTATGAATAAACTATGTGCCAGCAACCCACCAATGATCATATACTCCCAGTACCGTTCTTCTGGAAAGAATCTAAGTCCATTTGTATATGACTTCTTTCTTTTCTTGAGAAACAAAGCACAGAGAATAAATCTGGGGTGTCAGTGGTCAAAAACTCTGTATTAAAGGGATTCACTCCGTTAGATTGTAGGCAGGCAGAACCTGATTTTAGACATCAAATGTTGTTTAACCTGCCAGAAGTTCTTCAGCAGAAGAAGAATGAGATGAAAGAATAACAAAAAAGATTAGCATTTAACTGTTTTCTAGTCAATGATCTACTTTAGTGAAGTATTTTCTTGCCCTCACACCATGTCCACTAGCTTAGCACGCTGGATAGGCCAAGTCTTTTTTTTTCTTCTGATTATACATTTTTGACTCACTGAATCATAGGATCTGAAATTTAGAACTGGAGAAGACTTTAGATATTATCTAATCCAATTCCTCCATTTTACAAATGAGGAAACTGAGTCCCAGATAAGTGATTCACTAAGGGTCAAATAGGGAGTAAATTTTCTGAGGCAGGTGACTTGAGCCAGTGACTTGCTCAATATTATATGCAGAGTAACTGACAGGGATAGGGATTTGAAGCTAGATCTTTCTCCTATACTACTCAGATATTCCCAGGCTGTTGTTGATAACAACTATTATCAACAATTAGGACTGAGATATCACTTGAAGGTTTGCTAAGCACTATACATGGGCAGCTAGGTGGCGTGGTGGATAGAGTATCAGGCCTGGAGTGAGGAAGACTCATCTTCCTGAGCTCAAATCAGGCCTCAGACACTAGCTGTGTGACCCTGGGCAAAGTCACTTAACCCCAACTGCTTCAGTTTCTTTATCTGTAAAATGAGCTGGAGAAGGACATGATAAACCACTTTGCCAGGAAAACCTGAATGGAATCACAAAGAATCAGACATAACACATCAGAACAATCCCAACAACAAGAAAACACTATTCATAGGTTATCTCATTTAATCCTCACAACAATCCTGTGAGATAGCTATTATTATCTCAGTTTTCACCAATGAGGAAACTGAAGCTGAGAGAAATGAAGTTACTTGCCAGCTAATAAATTATCTGAAGCAGGATTTGAACCTAGGTCTTCCTGCCCCCAAGTCCAGCATTTTATCCATTACTCTATCTAGCTGTGTATAATTTCTGAATATTTTGCTAATAAAACTCTCTGTTAATAAATAAAATAAAACTGGCCCAAGTACCGATTCCTAGCACTTTACTTATTAACTTTTTCTCATACAGAGAAATGACCATTGATTCTTGTTCTTTATTTCTTGGTTTTAAAATCCGTAACAGGATTTTACCTTTCACCCCCCCCCCAGTTACCGAGCTTCCTTAATAGCGTCCTTGTCAGGGACTTTATCAAAAGCCATTTGGAAGTCTAAATAAATGATACACACTGATTTCCCTTTATCCACTATTGTGTGAGCCATTTAGAAAAGGATTCAAACAGGCTAAATAGTCACATTCTCCCTTGATGCAGAGACCAGGTTTCTTCTTATCGTGTAATGCTGATCTGCTGCGGGGACTTTATAACTCCATCTTGAATGAATTTCACCACAGTTTTCTCCCCCTCTAGCAGCAGTGCATTGCTAAAGAAGAGAAGGTGGAAAGGGGATACCTGTCCATGGAGACTTTTTGTAATAGCCTTTCAGCTGGAGAGTTTATGTAGCCTTTAAGCCCTGAGGTAAGGTAGCAGGAAAACGGATTAATAGACACAGAAATCTCCCCCCAGATACTTATAGATAAACTCAGCCTTGGGCATTTGGAAAGTTGGATTTACAACACCTTGAAAGAGGTTTCTGAAAACCATGCCTGTTTTATTTTAAAGTATGCCGCATCAGGTCTGCCTTCCTTTAATCTCTGTCACTCTTTACCTATAGACAACCCAAATACTGGTCCCTGGGTTTAAGAAAGAGTTGTGTTTAGACTGGAAACAATCTGGGCATTGCTTTATAATAAGTAATATCTCTTTCTAGGCAATGAAATGAATTTGAATTGGAGCCAGAAGACATCTCCAGTGAGAGATCCACACAGAGACAGATACAAATGTGCTACTTGCTGATCCTGGTAAGCAGCAGGGATGGGAAAATTGGTTTCAATGAAATAAGAAACCCCTTAGACCTTCTATCAAGGCTTTTCCCTGAATCATACTTTTTTTTTTTTTTCCCTGAGATTCTGAAAGGACCTAATGATATGGGCTTTCCATGGCTACATATTCAGGCACATGCCGAGATAAACTTACCCCTCCTGTTTCCCATTCTCCCCAACCTCATGGCTCCATAAAATCCCCTGTAGGCTCATCTCTCTTTTCACTTGTCTGCTTTTCATATGATGAGCCTGAGAGCTTTAAAATAACTTTTAGCACCAAAAGCCTTAGCCTAGTTTTATGGAGAGTTAAATAGCTGATGGGTTTGCCCCCAGCCCCTAGTCTACACCTTGTGGGGCTTTCATTGATTTTCCTGACCTATAATTCATTTTTCAGCAGGGGTTAAGAGCTTTAACAGTCAGCACCATACCTAGATTTATACATAGGCATATATATGTGTGTGTGTGTGTGTGTGTGTGTGTGTATACACACATAAAACACACACATATGTAGTATGTATATATATGTACATATGTATACATATCCATCCATATACACACATACATACATGTATGTATATTACATTTCTTCTGCCTCTTCAAAAGCATTTTACAGACACTCATGAATCCTCATGATTCTTTTGGGAAGGCAGATATTATTTTTACTTATAGATGAAAAAATTGGCATGGGGAGATCAAGGGATTTGCTTGGGCCAGCCATGCAGTATTATAGACAGAACAGAAATCATGTCTTCTGTGTTGAGAAGCCATATATTGAAAGCAAGATCTTTCTGCCTTTTCTCTGAAAGAAGGTTAACTTGAATTTCATCCCACTGTTCCCAGGTAATTCCAGGACCCAAGCCCTTGGTTACCTAAAAAGTAAGTCAAAGAAACTGGCTGACTGACTCTGTGGGTGTGTAAATTCACTACTGGGATCTCAGCTATGGGAGAATGGGTGGTAAGGAGCTAGTAATCCATTCTTTCCCTCTCCCCTCTTCCCACCTTTTCCCCATGAATTCTAACATGGATACATTCCATCTGTGGCTCTTATCTGTGCAAAAGACAATCCAGAACCTTCCCTCCCAAGGCCTATGAAGGATATACTATGGGGTTATTTATGCTCTGTTTACTAGACAATGGGTTATTTTCACCTTTCTGGTAACCCTAGTACTTAGTAGAAAGGTGGCTTAGTGGAAAGAGAGCTGAATCTGGAGTCAGGAAGACCTGAGTTCAAATACAGTCTCAGATACTTGGTAACTGTGTGACTCTGGACAAATCACTTAATCTCTTTTTCCCTGTTTCCTCATCTGTAAAATGGGAATATTAACAGTCCCTACTTCTGGTAGTTGTTGTGAGAATCAAGTGACTGAATATTGTGAAATACTTAGCATAGTGCCTGGCCCATAAATAGTTGCTGTTGTTGCTGCTGCTACTACTACTGCTACTGTTACTACTACGACAACTAGTACATCTATTGCTACTGTTGCTGCTGCTACTACAACTATTACTACTACTATTGCTGTTGCTGCTGTTACTGCTACTATTACTACTACTACTCCTGCTACTATTCCAGTTGTTGCCACTGCTGCTACTACTACTACTCCTGCTGCTGCTGCTGCTACTACTACTAGTAATGGTAGTGCTGTTGCTACTACAACTACTATTACTACCACTGCTGCTGTTGCTACTACTATTACTGTTGTTGCTGCTGCTGCTAGCACTACTACTACTACTACTACTACTACTACTACTACTACTACTACTATCACCACAATGCCTGACACATAATAATAAGTCAGCTTAATAAATGTTTCCTGAATGGCTGTATCTTGAAGATTTGCAAGATGCAGGATATGTTATAGAAGCTTGAGGATGTGTATTAGTGTTTAATAAGGACCCTAGTCCTAGTTTCAAGACTTTAGAGAGATAAACATAGGAGTGTCTATCTATATCTAAATCTGTATACATATGTATACATATATCTATACATATATAGAGAAATATAAACAGACATATGTTCAAGTGAAGGGACACAAACCCAGAACACGTGTTAAATAAATAGATAAATAAGAAAAACATATAGATAAAGAAGACTATAAGCAAAGAGAACATATGGTAAAGGCTTCAGAGAGAAGGCATATTTTAGGCAGTTTGAAAGCATGGTTGACAGAATCCTGACCTTGGAATCAGGAGACCAGCTTCAGACACTTGCTAGCTCTGTGACACTTAACCTCTCTTTGCCCGTTTCCTTGTAATAATAACAATATTAATAATGCTAATAATCATGATAGCTAGCATTTATATCCTACCTACTTTGTACTAGGCACTATGCTTAGCACTTGACAAGTATTAGATAATTACTTGTATTTGATCCTTATAACAACCCTGGGAGGTAGGTGTTATTATTATTATCCCCATTTTACAGTTGAGTAAACTGATGATAAGTGACTTGCCCAGGGTCTCACAGCTAGCTGTTTCTGAAGCTCAATTTCATCTTGACTCCAAGCCTAGCATTCTGCGCAGTATGGCACCACCTAGCTGCCTTATCTATCTAAAATAATTATAGGGTTATTATAAGGATCAAATGAGGTAACATAGCTAAAGTATTGTGCAAACCTTCAAGCTTGATATAAATGCTATTATTGTGATTATGCCAATAGATAATATTGTAATCATTATCTCAGTCTTGTGGGAACATCAAATGAGACGATGCATAAAAAATGCTTGGCAAACTTTCAAAGGTTTTAAGATGTCAGTTATTCCCACTCTTAGTAGTATTTAGGGTCATCATATATTTACAGACAGAAGAGACCTTTGAGCTTAACTAATCCCAAACCCTCATTTAATAATTAAGCAGCTAAGAGAGGTAACATGACTTATGAAGTTATAAATTTGGGCTCTAAAGGACAGAAAAGGTCATTGAACACAGCCCCTTTAATTTACAGGTATGGAAACTGAGGTCCAGAGAACTTAAGGCTTAACCAAGCAGAGTCAGGATTTCAAACCAGGTCTTTTGACTCCAAATTCAACACTCTTTTTCACTATCCTACAGTTAATGCCAACACAGTATCCCATGTTGCAAGGAGAAAGTGACCATAAATGGAAAAATACATCTTCTTCTCCCAATACAATCATGACTTTTTTTTAAAAAAATTACAAATCAATATTTAGCAAAATCTCATAAATGTGATGTTATTTATGGGAAGGCTGATCCGAATTAGTTGACAGTCTGATTAACGAATTAGAAAAAGAACAAAATAGCTCACCTGAGTTTGAATTTCTTCTGTTTCTTTTTGTTTAATCTTGGGCAAATGACTTCATGTCCCTGGGGCTTAGTTTCCTTGGTTGTAAAAGAGAGTTTGGACCAGATTTAGTGGTGTCAAATTCAAATAAAAATGATTCCTGTGACTGCACATTGACTTAGAAAACCACAAATGAACATGTTGTATTGTATTTTTATTAATTTTGTTAAGTATCTTCCAATTACATTTTAATCTGAGTTGGGTTACGTTGGCCAGTTATTGCCAGCCACATGAGACCAGTAGACCTGGTATAAGACATGTCTTTAACTAAGATGACTTTTAAGATTCCTTCTAGCTCAAAATCATACAAAACTTTGTGAACATGTGCATTTAAATAGGAAAAAACCCAAGAAGTGAGTTAAGAAACAAAGCTAAGGCAGATTTTTTACTCTTTGTGTTGGGCTTCACCAAAGTGAATTTTTTTTAGCATTTCTAGCTATAGTGGTAAGTCTCATGAATAGACACATGCTCACACATGTTAAGATTAGCAAACAACATTCTTGATTTATTCTCCTCCAGAAGTATAAGAGGAGGTGGCTCCATATTGACTGACTAGTCTTCACAGGAATGGTGAGAATGGCTTTCCTGGCATATTGGTGCTATGGTCTTTCCTGTGCGAATGGAACATTATGTAGCTAGGAGGGAGGTACATTGTACAAGATTAACAGTGATTTTTTGCTGTGACCTACATTAAGCTTCCAGTGTTGAAAAGCTTATTGTTTTTAGGGTCTTTTTTGGTGTCGTTTATTGAAGTTAACACACCCATACTGGAATACCTGTTTTAGAAAAAATATCCCGAGTAAATCTTAGGGACTGACTGTTAGGAGTTTAACCCTATTGCAGTTCTTTTTATGTCTTCATCCTGTTATAGTACATTTTGGTGCCTGTATATGCCTGTCTAAGTGCATATTTGTTGTTTACAATATCATCGTGGTGTTAACCTACCTGTGGTTTTGTCTGGTTCTTCTATATGCTTTGAGAAAATGTCTTTCCAGTCCTTAGGCGATTTATTTTGTCTGTACTGTTTGGAATTTCCTGAAAGTGTTTAGGCAAACTTATCAGAGCAGTGAAGGTATTTCCCTGGCCTATTTTACACAGAGATTGTTTTTCTCTAGGGAAGAGAGGGAAGTTGGGGGGGTGGAAGGAGGTGGGCTAAGGCTCCAGAAAAGTTTCAGTTCGTTAGGAAGGTGAATCACTTTAATTAATGTGTCTCCTAGGAAATCTAAGATAGAGTGGGACAATCTCATCACAATCAGTACTGTCCCCTACCTAATTAGTGGCATATTAGATGTGGATTTACAATGTGGGTCTTGTAATCAAATATGCACCCCAAATTAGCAAGCATTTTGCCCTCTTTTCCCTCTTCTTAAAGCTTTCCTGTGTTTGGGGGAGGTGAGGAATGTGGATATCTCTCTATACATGAAATACATAACTAGATCTGGAGCTACATGAGTTAGCTGGATGATCTTATATTATGAGGTTGAGTCTTATCATATTTATTCCTACAATTTCAAAGATCCTTCTCAGCACAAAGTTTGTTCATCTTCCATCAGTTTGACCTTTAAATCTAAAGGTTTGGTTTCATTAATTTAATAAGTAGAGTTGAAGAGAGAAGTCTGACTTAAGAAGACGTCAACCTTCATTTCCGCTTGTTTGTTTGACATAGTGTTTTGTCACAACTGATTGTGTGTGACTTCCATCTGCTGTGTAAGTTTGCGTGGAGGAAGGGCATCTTTAAAGATGTTCCCATCCTTACATCCATCCAGTCATGTATTCAGCAAATATTTATTAAGCACTGAATATGTACTTCATTACTATGCTGGATGGTAAAAATCATTCATGGCAAATTGAAACCACCAAGGTCTGAATTGGCTAGCTGTCTCAATTCTTAGGAGATTTTGGAAGAATCAGGAATTTTTTTTTTTCTCAGAAGACTTGAAGGGGTAAATTGTTTCTGATTATAGGATCATGGAATCTTAGGTTTAGAGTGGGAAGGGACCCCCTACCCCTCTTTTTTTTTTTTTTTTTTTTTTAGCATTTATCCTTCAAATGTTAGAAAAAATTTTTTTACATTGAACAGTGAAAGTAAAAATGATCATATCTGCAATTTGCCTGTTTTGGAAATTTTATTTTAAAAATGAAATTATACCTAATAGGTACTTAAAATATTTATTGAATTGAAGTGTGATGGATTTTCAAGGTGAGTTTGCCTTCATTTTTCCTTTTATGTGCTTGCAGGTGGTGATGATATTTTCAATTGTGGTCCTCTTTTGTTCCGGCGGTACTAATGTGGGATGGCATGTGGGTTTGCATATACATGCTTTTGCCTTCATTTCTTAAGTCTGGGCTCTTTATTAGAAATGAACAGCAAAAGTGTGTTCAAAGATATAAATGTAGGTCAACATACTGCTTACCATTAATTGATATCAACTCATCATAAGTAAAAGATAGTGTTTGTATATATTTCCATAATTTACATTGACACGCATTTTCTCATCTACTGAGCTAAAAGCTGCAGCTAATCCTGTGGCTGCTTCTCATCTTTATGCACAACTTTCTGTATTCTAGATTAACCTTACTTTCCCCAGTCACCAAAAAGCAACCTTCAACACACAGCTTTCCAACATCAAGTGACTTGTGCTACTGTCCTTCGACTTGCATTATGACAATCTGACTCGTCCTTTGGGGTTGGGGGTGGGGGGGTGGGCCAGCATGGAGTACTGTAGGGGCAGCTAGGTGCTAAGTAGCAAAGTGGATATAATATTGGACTTGGAATCAAGAAGATTCATTTTCCTGAGTTCAAATCTCTCCTCAGACACTAAGTATCTGTGTGACCCTGGGCAAGTCACTTAACCCTGTTTGGCTGAATTTTCTCATCTGTAAAGTGAGCTAGAGAAGGAAATGGAAAACCACTCCAGTGTCTTTGTCAAGAAAATGCCAAATGGGGTCACAAAGAGATGGATATGACTGAAATGACCATATAATAACAACAACAAAGTGGTGTAGTGTGGCCAACGATGTGCTGCAGTTCACTCCAACAGCTGGAACTGATTGTTAAATTCGCAGTGTGAGAAATTGACAAGGTTGCAAATCAGGATTTGATTTGGTTGGTTGATTGTTGGGACTTTAGACATCTATTTAGAAAATTGAGGGAGAAAATGTTAATAACAAATTCAACTTAAAGCAAATTAAACTTTAAAGTATGTTCAGTGTACAGGTTCCCCCCTGGAAAGTAAGTTATTTAACATTTACCAGCACACTTCTGAGTGCAGTGGATCTCAGTGTGGTATGTGTGAAACCCAGTGGGTCTCTGTAAGGGGATCTGTAAGGTTTTCTTGCAAAACTATTTTAATAAGAGTGATAAAACTTTATTTGCCTATTCAATATGCCTTCCCTTTTCAGCTATGTATCTGTGTAAGGTTAGACTTTTCTCATATACTTGAACCAAAACAATATATTATAACAGATCAAAAGCAGAAGCAGCTATAAGAATTCAGCTTTCTTCTATTAAGTCAGATAATAAAGAGATTCACAAAAATATGGAATACAATAACACTCTTTTAACTTTTAGAACTATAGTTATTTTGTTCTAGAACTATAGTTATTTTGTATAAAAATATTATTTATGTTAACATGTGATGGGTTTATTATTGTTATTTTCAAGTGAATTAATAAATAATTAAAGATTTATCACTTTAAATTTCTAATACAGCAAATATGTATAGATGCCACCCACATAAAAAATATCTGTTTGGGGTACTTAGTTTTTAAGAGTGTAAAGGGACCTGATGGCAAAGATTTTGAGAATCAGTGGTCTAGTGGATAGATTGCTAGGGTAGGAGTCCATTTAATAGACTTTTTTACCTCTGTGAAGAGATTTTTACCTTGGAAGAGCTAGGTATCTTCTAAGGCTCCTACTTTTCCTTCTATTGAATGAAGGGGCAGTAGTAGACCACCTCTAGCATCCCTTCCAGCTATAAATATAAGATGCAATCACTTTTCTCATTAAGTTGTTTGGTCTCTCTTAGTTAGTTTCCACATCTACAAAATGGAATCATTACAGGGTCATAGACTAGAGATGGACAGAACCTAAGAGTTCATCTAGTCCAACTACCACCATTTTACAGATGAGGAAATTAAGGCCAATGGAAGTTAGTTGACTTGCTCAGAATTGGGCTACTAATAACTGATTCAAACCCACTGTCCCCTGACTTCAAAACCAGCCCCATTTCCACTATTTGTTGCTCAGTTCTTTTAGTTGTTTCCAATTCTTTGTGACCCCATTTTGGGTTGTCTTGGCAGAGACACTGGAGGGGTTTGCCATTTTCTTCTTAAGTTTATTTTTTACAGATGAGGAGCAGAGACAAACAGGGTTAAATGACTTACCCAGGGTCACATAGCTAATAGTGTCTGAGTCCAAATTGGAACTCAGGTCTTCTTGACTCCAGACCTAGAACTCCACTTTGCTACATAGCTGCCTCATTTCCATTATACTATAATAATATCACTTTCCTGGGTTGTTGGTGAGAACAGATGATAACACATATTTATAAGCTTTGTACTATAATTGTATTTATTAAATATATTATATTTATATATATTATATATAATTATATAGTACATATAAATAATATCATAATGTATATTTATTATATAGTATATATTATATATTTTCATATATTCATTAATTCTCTCTTTTCTCAAAATTCATTTGAAAAAGTATTCAATAAACTAACCTAGGTACAAGGCCCATGACTTAATGGATTGACAGGAGCTCTGTGGGATAGAAAGAATAATGATTATAACAACTTGTGTTTATATAGTCCTGTGAGGTTTGCAAAGATCATTAAATACAATTTGCCATTTTATCCTCATTAGTTGTGAGACTGATACTACAATCATCACTAATTCCATTTTTCATATGCAGAAACTGAGGCTGAGAGTTTAGATGACTTTCCCCAGGTCACCCAGCTAGTAAGTGTGAAGGTAGGATTTGTGCTTAGACCTTCCTAAAACCCTAGGCTCAGCACACAATTGACTATATATGACACTGCCTCTCTCTTCACATACCCTTGTAGTTTTGTTCTTTTAATATTTCTCTTTGGGCATCCAAATATCCATTGGGAATGTTGAACTCAATACATATTCTTAATTTGCAAGGATCGGAATTCTTAAATTCAGTTAGAAAGAAGAAAGATGAAAATGCTCCTTTCCCAGCTGTTTTCATCATTATTTTTTTTTTATAAACCAAGACACTGTCTTACTAAAGTAGAATAAACATTTGGCTGTTATTCATTAAGGCAGAAACATTTAAGCCTTGTCCAGTACGTGCTCCCAGGGACAAACCATTCATGTTGGGTTTCTGCAGCAGAAGACAATATGGATCTATTGTAGAAAGACAGATCTCTGGGGAATCTTTGTTTAGATCAGAGTTTCTCAAACTTATTTAGTCTAATGCCACCTTTAAAAAAAAATTACTTATCTCCTGCCACCCCTGAAATCTACTCTTTTTTTTAAAGTTTGTGTCATTTCAAAAAACATAAAATACACATTTTAAAAAATGATGCATCTTAAATTTAATAATTTGTTGCAAATTTGTAGGTTTTTTCCTGCATTGAAATTTTGGTGATGTAATGTTGTGTCATGTGACTATATAGTATTATATTGTAAACAAGTAATTACAAGCACATATTCCTACTGATGCATGCTGAACTCTGGACAATGTGAGACAGACTTGCCTGCCAACACTTGCTTGTTAAGACATGTTGGAGGACTTGACCACTGATCTGCTGTAACTTGCATTTAGTGGGTTTATTTGGAAAATAATATAATCGCTATGACTTTAACTCTGTTACAAAATAGATGAAACATGTACAAATGTTTTCTCAAATTTTTCTTCTCTTCTTTCCTCATGCTTCCACTGCCCCCTTATTTTTATTCAATGCCTCCCATAATTGGACCTGAGGTTACTGCTGTTGCTCCTGGATTGTCCAACACCCCTGAGGGGGTAGTATCCTCCTCTTTGGGAACCTATGGTAGATGATCTAGCTCTATGGAGGGCAGAGTATGATAATTTTTCCAAATATGATTTGCGCAGGACAAAACCTTGGAAAGGGGGCCTTGCTTTTTCTCTGTGACTGGTGGGTGTGTCCTTAAGACTTGGGGTAAAATCCTACCCGGAACTGGGATTGTTGGTTGAAAATTAGAACCAGATAGCAGGAGTTAGTCTGAGTTGTCTGTCCGGAGTTCAGCTCCTGGGGTCTTAGGGTCTCTGACTTCCTTTAAGATACACTTAAAGCTCATCTTCTGCAGAAGATGCTTCCTGGTCTTCCCCCAACTGCTAGTGCTTTCCCCTTGAGATTATCTACTGTGTATATATCTTAGATGTAGCTAAGGTTAGGTTAGACTTTTCTCATATACTTGAACCAAAACAATATATTATAACAGATCAAAAGCAGAAGCAGCTATAAGAATTCAGCTTTCTTCTATTAAGTCAGATAAAAAAGAGATTCACAAAAATATGGAATACAATAACACTCTTTTAACTTTTAGAACTATAGTTATTTTGTTCTAGAACTATAGTTATTTTGTATAAAAATATAATTTATGTTGTTGTTGCTCTTGTTATTTTTTATGGGTTTTGCTTTTGCTTTATATATTGTTTCCTCCATTGGAATGTGAGATGCTCCAGGGAAGACACAGTTTTTACTTTTCTTTTTTTCTCAGGCACCTATCAGAGTACCTGGCACGTAATTTGGCGCTTAACAAATACTAGCTAATTGACTAACTGAACTAGCTCTAGAAGAAAAGAGGGCAACATGGGAAGTTTTTTTTTGTTTAAAGATGTGGTTAAAATGCAGAATTTCAAATCAGGAAGAAATGGATTCAATTCCTGACTCAGAAGCTGTGTCACCTTGGGCAAACCATTAAAGAATCTTACCCTCCATTTATTAGAGCAGTGGTTGTCAACCTTCCTAATGCCCCAACCCTTTAATACTCATATGTGGGCATATCTGCATGTTAGTGGACCTGACTGGAGACGGATAGAGGAGCGGAGTCTTGGTTCCTAAGACCATTGGAAATATGTGTTTTCCGATGGTCTTAGGCAACCCTTGTGACCCCTGTGAAAGGGTCATTCAACCCCCAAAGGGGTCACTACCCACAGATTGAGAACCACTGTATTAAAGGATGTGTAAAATGGGGATTGTTAAATCATCTACCTGATAAAATTGTGCTAAAGCTTAGAATGAGAGATTATATATGTGAAGCATTTATAAACTTTAAAGCTACATAAAGTTGATGCACAAGTAGCTATTCTTATTAAACAGCATCAGAAAGAATGGAGCAACATGGATCACGACATGTTGAATTGTTGACCTGTCTGAGCTTTTGTTGTTGTTTTGTCTTGTCTTTTTAATACGGTCAAGAGTAAATTGAGAATTAGAAAACCATGTAATGTTGCTGTATAACAAATAGAGAATAAGAACTGGGATTGGAGATCTGAGTTTATTGGTATCAGGAACTCCCAGGATGAGGAACAACTCTCAACCAATGTGGGTCAACACTTCTCTAATGCGTGGTTTTAAAGAGGGGAGCAAAAACAAAGTCTTTAGGGGCATAATGAATAATTTTTAAAAATATAACTAATCCCTTGACTTATGTTAATCTAACTACCTAAAATCCCCAATTTGGGCTTTGTAAATTCTTTAACAGTGACACTACAATTCTCTGAGTCAGGAGTATAAAATCTTGGTAAAGTTCCAGTTGACTTCAAACAGCAGTTTGTCCCCTTGTAGTCCATATAAATGGTATAAAATTACTGTTGTCCCAGCAATAGTTACTAAGTTTGCCTTCTTAGTGAGCCTGGGGTTATAAGAGGGAGCAGATACCAAATGAAGAGCCTTATTTCAGGCCCACTTGTATCTTGATGAGGAATTCTAAGGAGACACACTGTATTCCCAGGGTGAATCATAAAAATATTTAATTCTCCCTTGTTGTGCCTGTATTTTTCCTTCAGTTTCTTCTGGCAGTATTCAATCCTTCATCTATTAGCATAGCCCCAGAACATGCTGTGACTGCACTTTACAACCTGAGTCTGGTTCATGATTGACTCAGGTTAGGAAAGGGGAGCTGGCCTGTAATTCTAAGAAAAATGATATATGTGAGGGGGCCACTGGAATGTTTGCAGGGTGCTGGTGAGAGAAATTTGCTCCAGCTCAGCAACATGATTTGTGAAACTAGAACCAGGTCCCACTGCAGGGCAGGGAGAGTGTCTGTAGTCAGAGTTCAAATGAAAATGTGAAGCACTTTTTGAATTTTGGTTGCTCTGTCCACTTAGCATTGTGGGAACGGGGATATTTCTGGAGTTTCTTTAGATCTTTCCAGGATGTTGCTAATGGGAACAATGCCTGTGGTTTGCTAAAGATTTAATTGGGCTTCTTTGGAACTAGAGAAGAGACCACATGTCACAAGGGAAAGAGAGCTAGGTCTCCAGTCAGAGGACCTAAATTCAAACTCTACCTCTTGTCCTTCCTCTCTGGGTGACCTCATCTGTAAAATGGAGTTGCCGGTCCTCTAGATCAGTGGTTCTCAACCTATGGGTCGCGACCCCTTTGGGGGTCAAATGACCCTTTCACAGAGGTCACAGGAGTCACCTAAGACCATCGGAAAATATATATTTCTGATGGTCTTAGGAACCGAGACACCGCTCCTCCATCTGTCTCCAGGCAGGTCCGCCCACATGCAGATATGCCCACATACGAGTATTAAAGGGTGGTGGCATTAGGAGGGTTGAGAACCACTGCTCTAGATGGTCCCTGAGTTTTATTCTAGGTCTGGAGACCACATGGCTTTAAAAAGTCAATGCTTTCTCTTCACTAGGACATAAATCTCCTTAGAATAATTATTTCTGGCTTTTCTTCCCATATATTCTCATGGGAAGGGGTAGGAAGAGGAGAAAGGAAAAAGCAATGAGCATTTTTAGAGTGCCTACTATGTGCCAGGCAGTGGGCAAAGATAGTAGTGAAAAGATAGCACCTACCTCCCAGGGTTGTTGTGAGCGCTAAGTGGGAAAATAATGGTAAAACATGTAGCTTTATATTTCATCCACAGAGGGTGTGATGATGATGAAGATGATGATGATGGTGATGATGATGGTGATGATGATGATAATGGTGATGATGATGATGGTGATGATGATGGTGGTGATGATGATGGTGATGGTGATATTGATGATGACATTGATGATGATGATGATGATGATGATGATGATGATGATGTTGGTGATGATGATGATGGTGATGATGATGATGGTGATGATGGTGATGGTGATGACAGTGATGTTGTTGATGATGATGATATAACAACAAACAAACAACAACAATAATTAAGAAACCCTTTATATCATATCTACTATGTACCAGTTACATCATTAATCACTTTACAAATATTATCTCATTTGATCCTGAAAATGACGCATCCAGGCCATGATAATAATAATTAATCATAATAACAGACATTTATATGGTATGTACTATGTACTAGTCACTGTACTAAGTGCTTTACAAATATTATTTCATTCAATGTTCATAACTCAGCAAGACTAGCAATAAATAATAATAACTGATATTACAGCTTATTTTTTTTGGAGGGGGGAAGGCAGGGCAATTGGGGTTAAGTGACTTGCCCAAGGTCACACACAGCTAATAAGTGTGTCAAGTTGTCTGAGGCTGGATTTGAACTCAGGTCCTCCTGAATCCAGGGCAAGTGCTTTGGCCTCTGCGTCACCCAGCTGCCCCCATATGACTGATATTTATATTGTGCTTACTCTGTGCCAGTTAGTGCACTAGGCTCTTTACAAGTATGTTATTTGATCCTCACAAAAAACCAAGTGCAAACTAACTTTATATATCACTTACTTCATGTCAAGCATGGTGCTGTTATCATCTCATTTGATCCTCACAGCAACCCTGGGAGGCAGTTGCTATTATCATCCACATTTTATAGATGAGAAAACTAAGGCAAACAATGGTTAAGTGACTTACCCAGGGTCATGCAGCTAGTGAGTATTTGAGGCTCGATTTGAACTCAGTTCTTCCTAACTCTACTGTACTACCCACCTTAGCTGCCTCATGGTCTTCCAGTGAATTTCGGTGTTATTTCCTGTAGTTTGGCATACATTTTATAAGGATTAAACTGGAGAGAAAACCGTTCCCTGTCCCACTGGTGTTCCATTTTTGACTCACTGTGTAATTACATTTCCTCAACTGGAATGATGTGAAAAGGAAGGAAATGACATAAGAGACGACCCGCATTTTCCTAAGTAATGCATGTATGCATTAAAGTTAAAAGATGCACACATTGTGCCTTGCGACCACACTCTGTCTTCCTTCGTCCCCTTCAGCCCCATCACTGAGGAAAAAACAAAGCTCAGCGGTAACCCAGAGTGCCATTGGGTGACTTTTTTTTCCTCTCCTGCTTTCCCTCGGGGGTCCAAAATGCCAACGCAGTTGAGATCCTGAAATAAGTGATTTATAACTAAAATGGCCCTCTGCAGTGAAAGGTCTATGAGAGACTGGAGAATTTATTTGCTGAGTTACTATGCAAATTTCACAATTAAATCTTAACTCAGCTCCTGAGGGAATATCAAGGATTACTGAAGGAAAGGGGCTTTGACACGATTAAAAAAAAGGAAAGAGAGAAAAGAAATAGCAGGCTACCCTCTTCCTCTCTGTGCCTCCATAGCAAATAGTGGTTGGGAATGACTATAAAGAATGCCTAATGGGATAGGGAACAGGGAAAATGCAATGGGAGAAAATGGAGGGGGAGACGCAGAAAATCCTAAATCCATCACTTTTTCTGTTTGTTTGTTTTGGTCAAACCAAATTAATGAATTTTTCTTCAAGACCTTATTTGAACTTTATATTCCTCACTACAGCAGGCAGCCTAGAGCAAAATAAAACCACACACATCCAATAAATCTACCACCATCTTCTCCCTGATTTTTTTTCTTATCATGTCCTCCCCTTTCCTTCGCAACAAACCAGCTTCCCCTGGTTGGGCTGAACTAAACCGTTCATTCCCCCAGCCCCTCATTCTAATCCTGGAAGTCTGAGCAGGAGACTTGTGTTTTGACAGGCAGTCTCCTGGGTCTCTCCACTGAAAAGGCCAAAGCTCCCTGTGCAGCAGCTAGCCTGGCCTTGAAACAGGAGACAGAGCTATTCTCTTTCCTCTACTGCATGCAAATAGGCAGAACTCAGTCCTCTCCTGCACAGGGCTCCCAGGCTTCCTTGTGGTCGTCTATAGAATAGCAATCAACAAAATTGTGATGTCTGCCTTTGCCTGTGCTAATGTCCCTGCACCTGGCCTGTTGATAACCCATGTTGGCAGGACGGATAGCACCTAAGGCAAACAGTATTTAGGGATTGGAGCATCTCACGGCCCTCAATGTGACACTAAGCACTCATCCCCCTCTCTCTCTGTCTAGTTAACACTCCCTGAAGGACAGCGGACTTGTCCTTGCTGGAAACTCATAGTGCCATGACAACGACCCTTCGCTCATTAGGTTAGTTTTATCTTTAAGAAAAAAGCCCCTTTTATTTTCCAGAAAAGAATGAGCACAGAGGCCAGCTACACATGGCTGCTGGCTATTAATCAACGGGCAAGTAATGAGGCTTGTTTGTGTTTTGGAGAATGGGGGAGTAAGATGGGGAAATTCTGCTGAACCTTGTCTTTGGTGTCTTCCTTTCTCCAGCCTCTCTCCTGGAAACAAGAAATAGTCCCTGAAAATCCTTCCATATATTCTTATAAAGGCTTTGGCCTGGGGCCCCACTTGGTTCTGCTTGGAGTCAAAGGTGCCTTCTAGGATCTGGCCTGGGAAAGTGGCAAGTAGGGAAGACAGGCGCAGTAAGTCACAAAAGATAATGATATTTGTGCTTTTAAAAGAGGGAGAACCAAGCCATCTCTTTCTCTTTGATGTCTGTCTTAATTTAAATGGAGTAGAAAAAAGGCTTAGAGGTTGTTTTTTTCCTTAAAAATTTGGCCTTGGTTTGACTTGCCTATGGATAATGTAAGAGATAGCTTGAGACAGTGGTTTGAGTGCTGAAAAATCCTGAGTGAGAATCCTCCTTCTGACATTGATTAGCCATGTGACCTTGGCAAGTCATTCAATTTCAAGTTAACTCTAAAGTACTTCCTTGATAGAGAAAGGTCCCAAATCTGATGATCCTCACACTGAAGGAAATCACAGATTATTCCTGTGGAAAACAAAGAAAAAGGATGGACTAGTACCCCAGATAGAAAGGATAGCCCTGCCTGCCTTTATTATTAACCAAGGATGTTCTCCGCCTTTTCACACTAGGAAAAGCATGATGAAATACCTAGAAATCTAAAAAGATCTTTATGAAATAATGACAAGGGAAAAGAAGACATCACGCACACAGGGTCATATAAAATGAAAAGTGGATGTATAAGAGTGGACATCTTATGATTCCCTTTTTTGTTTTTGTGAATTGGAAAGGGGTCCAAAACAACAGGATTTCTTTGTGTAGGGAATGCCCAGAGAGAATACTCCCTTTGCCAAAGCAATTTCCACTTGCTTGGCATCTAATAGTCTTAGTCGTCTGGGATTCTGAGAGGTCAAGGGACTTATCTAGAGGGACATAGCCAGTGGAGGTCAAAGGTAGAAACTGAATGTAGATTTTCTTGACTCAGAGGTAAACATTCTACCTCATTTTTCCTCTATGCATTTATTTAAATATAAATAGTTATAAAGCAAGTTTGTTTATTTTCTATAATATTTATTATGTTATTCATAGTAAAGCATATCTGTATTTTAAGGATTCTTTGGAATTCTACTTTAAAAAACAAACAAACAAACAAACTCCTCACCTTATACCAAAGGTAGTTTTGACCATTTTAGAACCTGGCATGAACTTATTTTTTTAAAAAATTTATTTTTTAATTTATAGAACAAAATGAGCATTTCTATAACAGTTTAATAAAAGAAAAAGATGATTTCACATGATACTGCAATTCTGTTATGTACAACTTGCTATTCCTTTTAAATATATGATAAAGTTATCATGTAAGTTTCTTTTTTTTCCAACAGTGCTATAAGAAATGATGAACTCCATGATCTTAGAAAAACTTGTCACAAATTTATATGACCTTTGAAACTTCCTCTTTAATATTTTAAGCTATGTTTTTAGGGGCTGAAGAGCACAATAGCAAATAATTAAGGTGAATTAATAAAAGAATTAGGATCTTGTCAATCTCTAAAATCTTTTAACAGAGGCAGGTGATTAATGTAGACTTTTTTATCTCACTTAACTGATAGAGCTCTCTTAAAGAGCAAACTCTTTCAACTTCCTCCCCAGAGTAAACATGAGAATCTATAAAAGTGTTGGTGCCTTGTCTGGGGATATTTGCCTTTGAGGACTGCTGTAAATAAGCCATACAACTCAAAGAAGGTGGAAAGCATCAGGCTGTTTTGAGTAGAAATATTTATAATACAAATTTAGATGTCTCAGATTTGTAGGGTCCTTTACACTTTGTAAATGGTGCTGCTTTGTGGAGTTATATGATCTAGATAAAATTCCTACTGTGATATTTGCTTCCTGTATGACCTTGGGCCAGTCACTTAACCTCTATGAACTTCTGTTTTCTCATCTATAAAACGAAGAGGTTGGATTAGGTCATTGATTCGCAAACTTTTTGATCTCAAAACATTTTTATTCTCTTAGAAATTATTGAAGACTCTCCAAAAAGCTTTTGTTTATGATGATTATTTCTGGGGTGTGCTAGAGTTAGCTTGAAGTATCTCACAAAATACAGTTGTTAAATTTTCAGTGTGAGCGTTTACATTTTGAATACTAGCAAATGATACAAATCAGGGTTTGATTTGGTGATGGCTTTTGGTTTTGTTTTTTTGGGTTGACTAGACTTAAGAAAGTGATGGAGAAAAATAGTGCAGATTAAATAAAAAGTGTGTCATGTATACATTTTCCCATTCCCCTCAGAGAGCCAGTTGCTAAACATTCACCAGCATACTCCTGGTTGTATCTATTGGTTTTACTATATTAAAAATTAAAACATCACAGAATTATTATGAAAATAGTTTTCATTTCACAGACTCCCCTAAAAGGGTCTCAGGAGCCCCAAGGGAGCCCCAGGTACTCTGTGAGAACCTCTGGAGTAGATGATTTTCAAGGATCCCCTCCAACTCAAAATCTCCAACCCTGTAACCTACTGATCTGCTTTGATGCTTACAACAACCCTTTGGAGGAGGTACAAAATGATTTAGCATACCCATTTTATTTTTTTTTTTGTTCCTTATTTTTTAAAATTAATTTATTTGTTTACTTTTAGTTTATAAGATTCAGTTTCACAGTCCTTTGAGTTTCAAATTTTCTCCCCCTCCAACCCTTCATGGCGGCATGCAATAGGATCTGCAAATATCTTCTCATTAAACGTTAGTCAGGTTGTAAGAAAGGATTATAACACTGGGAAAGAGGAAACAAAACAAAACAAGAAAAAGAAAGAGAGCAGGTAGTTTGCTTCAATTTGCATTCAAATTGTAGTTCTTTCTCTGGATATGGATATCTCTTTCTATCATGAGTCTTTTGGAGTTGTCTTATAACCTTGCATTGCGGAGAAGAACCTAGTCTATCAAAGTTGGTCATCACACATACGATGTGTCTGTGATTATGTACAAATTTCTCCTGGTTCTGCTCTTCTCATTCAACATCGGTTTGTATAAGTCACTCCAGGTTATTGTGAAGTCCATCTGCTCCTCATTTTCTTATAGCACTATAGTATTCCATTACATTCATATACCACAACTTGTTTAGCCATTCCCCAATTGATGGGCATCCCCTTGATTTCCAATTCTTTGCCACCATGAAGAGAGCTGCTTGAATATTTTTGTACATATGGGGCTTCTTCCCACTTCTATGATCTCTTTGGGATACAGCCCTAGAAGTGGTATTGCTGGGTCAAAGAGCATGTACTTTTTTATAGCCCTTTGTGCATAGTTCCAGATTGCTCTCCAGAATGATTGGATCAATTCACAACTTCACCAACAATGCATTAGTGTTCCAATTTTTCCACATCCTCTCCAGCATTTATCCTGTTTTGTCATCTTAGCCAATCTGACCAGTGAGATGTGGTACCTCAGAGTTGTTTTGATTTGCATTTTTCTAATCAATAGTGCTTTAGAACATAGCATCCCCATTTTAAACATAGGGATATTGAGACAA
This sequence comes from Pseudochirops corinnae, assembly GCA_028646515.1. Lineage (NCBI taxonomy): Eukaryota > Metazoa > Chordata > Mammalia > Diprotodontia > Pseudocheiridae > Pseudochirops > Pseudochirops corinnae. The sequence continues at coordinate 22,119 of JAQQSV010000154.1, forward strand.
AGAGAAAAGGATGCTTATGAAATGTTCACCTTGCAAAGGAGTGATGGAGATGAATCTTGACCTGAGTAGTAAAATACTGGCCGTTTCAACCAGATCATCAACCCCCTGTCTTTACCACTTACTGGCAACCAGAATTTCTAGTAGGTATTTCAAAGCAGTGTGAGCAAATTGTGAAAAATAACAATGAAAAAATCAGGAACTCAGTGCATAAGAAATTTGTTGTTCAATCATTTCAGTTGTGTCTGACTCTTTGTGACCATTTGGGAGTTTTCTTGGCAAGAACACTGGAGTGGCTTGCCATTTTCTTCTTTAGTTCGTCTTACAGATGAGGAAACTGGGGCAAACAAGGTTAAATGACTTGTCCAGAGTCATATAGCTAAGAAGTGTCTGAGGTCAGATTTGAACTCAGGAGGAGAATTTTCCTTACTTCAGGCTCTATGCACTGTGCCACCTACTTGCCCTAGCTGTTTCCTAAGAGAGAAAGAGTGACTAATAAGATCTCACCCCTGTCTCCAAAAAATGTAAACTGTGGAAATATACACATTATGAAAAAAAAATGTCAACAAGGGATTTCATTATACTTTGCATTACTTAAGAAGGGAAGGAATAATGATATTAAATTCATATTGTGAAGGTATTTGAGATGCCTTGCAGAGTCAATGTCCTTAGCCACAGGTATTTGCTGTGAGTGAGAATGGTCTCAGTAACCTTGATCCTCCTATTTACTCTTGATTGGAACATGGCCCTAGGTATTAGAATTCCTTCCTGTTGCATTTTCATGGGTCTCATTTCTCTTAGGCTGAGAGACATTGGCAGAGATGAGTTGTGACTGTTTCCTAAGACTCAGGATTTAGAGTTATTAAGGGCCCTTAAACATCATCTAGTCCAAGACTTTAATTTCTCAGCTGAGGAAATTGATACCCAAAATGATTAAGTGACTTGCCTAAGGTCCTATGGGTAGTATGTTGCAGTGCTGGTGTTTAAACCCAGGTCCACTGACTCTAAATTCTTGGCATCATGCCACTCTGGTATAGAAGCTCAAACTGTGAAGGAAATGGGGCTGTTTGTTTGATAGAGGAGTCAGGGTCTGATAATTAAAGAAAATGAAATTCAAAAATATGTTAAGTATGTCTTTTATTTCTGGCATACTTTTCCCATAAGAACCCTCTTTGTATGACCTGAGTAAGTGATCTAATTTGCTCTATGTTGATAGCTGAATTATTATTTGTGTAGTATGTTATGTTTATATGAAATGTGGGACTAAAAACTTGGCAGAAGGAAATAAAAAAATATGCAGTGATGGAACACTGACTTAGAGGTAAAAGCAGGAAAACGGAAGCTGAAACCTGCCTAGAGAAGACTGGCCATAGCTGCCAAGAAGTTGAAGGAAGCTCCATGATTACTTCCTCCATGGCTCAATGAATAGAGAACCCAGACTGGAGTCAGGGAGACCTGAGTACAAATCCAGCCTCAGACACTTAGTAGCTGTGTGAGCATGGCCAAGTCACCTAACCCTTTGGCCTCAGTTTCCTCATCTGTCAAATGAGCTGAAGAAGGAAATGGCAAACCAGTCCAGTATCATTGCCAAGAAAACCCCAAATGGGGTCATGAAGAGTTGGACACGACTGAAAACAATTCAACAACAACATATGATAAGTTGAAGTCATAAGATTAGAGGCGCCTAGTTGGTATAGTGGCTAGATTACTGGGCTTGAAGTCAGTAAGACCTGAGTTCAAATGCTGCCCAATACACTTGTACAGTATGTGAGCATAGGCAATATAGCTTATCTCAGCCTTAGCTTGTCTGTTGGTAAAATGGGAACAATAATACCCTCTCTCTCACAGGGCTATTTTAAATACCAAGTAAGATAACATTGGCAGCATTTTGTAAAACTTCAAAGGCTATCTATAAATGTTAGCTATGATTATCATCCTATAAAAATTATTTGAAGCAACTAGAGGCATTTAAGCTGCAAAAGATAAGATTTAAGGGAAAAATAATAGTGACCTTTAAATATTTGATACATTATCATAGAGAAGAAGGATTATGTTTATTCTTCTTGGCCTCAGAAGGCAAAACTAAGACCAATTGTGTGGAGATTGAAGGGAGATGTATTTTGGCTTCATTTTTAAAAGTTCTTAATAATTAGAACTATCCCCAGATCAAAGCAGCTGTGTGAGAAGGTTGTAAGTTTCTAGAATCTGGAGTTCTTGGAATTCAGGGGAGATATCCCTCATCAGAAACACTACAGAGGTGATTGATGCTTCTGGAGTAGTTGGCCCCTAAGATTATTTCCTATTTATCCTGTATTTGTCTTGTTTGTACAATATCATTGGCGTGTTGTCTTTCTCATTAGATTCTGAGTTCCTTGAAAGTGGGAATTATCTTTTGCCTTCCTTTGTATCTCTAGCAATTAGCACAATGCCTGGAAGATCATTGGTACTTCATAAATGTTTATTGACTGATTGACTTCTGAAAACTGACACGGACAGAACTCTTGGCCATCATGAGAAGACCAAAGTTCTAGTACTAGCTTTTCTACTTACCACCTATGTAACCTTGGATCAGAATCATAGTATTGCTTATTTATATCCAATGAGATCAAATGATATAATAGGTTTATATCACTTTGCAAAGCCTTGCTTTATAAATACTAATTATTATTATTATTGTAACTGTTATTATAATATGGTTCCTTAAGGTTTACAAAGGGCTCTCCTCACAGCCTTTTGAGCTATCAAGAACAAGTATAATGATTTCCAGTTTATATGATGGGGAAATTGAGGCTCAGTTAAGTGACTTTCCAAGTTACCAAGTTTAAAAGTATCAGAACCAAAATTCAAACTTGGATTTCCTAGTTCCCAACCCAATATTCTTTCCAATATATCAGTCTCCCAAGTCACTTCTCCCTTGGCTCCTTTTTCCTTATCTGTAGAGCAATAGGATTGGACTAAATGATCGCTAACAGCTGCACAAGTTGATGGGATTTTGGAAACTATCTGTAAGATTTCTTTAGCCAGTACTGACCTTTACGCTTTAATGAAAACTACTTGCAGCTAGAGGGATTTTTTTTTTTTTTAGGTTAGTCTAACTTTAAGCAAAATCTAACAACTAAATTAACCATTTTTGGGGGAAGAAACTAGATTTGTCATGGGAATATTGGCAAAATCCAACTTTCAAGATTTAAAGTTCCAGGCTATTAAAACCAATCTAAATAGCAATCTTACCACCATAGCTTCAAGAAGGATATGCAAGAACCTTAAACAGAAAGATATATAAAGAAAAAAACAGCAAAAGAATAGATAATGTCTAATAAGCTTTGTCTGCAGAGTCTTGGCCAGTTTTCTAGGGCTTCAGAAACTATTTCACCTCTCATTTCTCAGATATGATTTAAAACAAAGAGATAGGGATAATTTCATATATTATCATGCATGTCTATGAACACCTCTGCTGTCTGAAATCCTATGTTTGCATGCATGTTGGTCAGAGTCCAGGACCTCTGATCAAAGTGGGAAATGAATCCAGTCATCAAGAAACTTGAATCCTGCTCTCACCTCTACTTTGCTATGTTACCTTGGACAAGTCATTTCATCTTGCTGGACTCACCTCATCTGTAAAATAAGAGTAATCACAATTGCTTCCTTGTGGTCGTGACCATCCATCTTCTCTTTTGATTTTATACTGTCTAACTTAATGAGACTCCTCTTAACCATCAACTCCCATGGGTTTGATGATCACTTATATGTATATAGATAGATACGTATGTATGTGTGTATGTATATATATATATATGCGCATGTATTACATATATACACAACATACATATACACATACACATATATATTATAAGTACATGCATATGTTTATATGTATGTGTTTATGAATGTGTGTGTGTGTATATATATATATATATATATATATATATATATATATATGCCACACACATATACATATTTTGTTGTTGTTCAGTCATATCTGACTCTCTGTGACCTCATTGACTATTTTTTCTGTGGAGTTTTCTTGGCAAAGATACTGGACTGGTTTGCCATTTCCTTCTCCAGTGGATCACTGCGTTATTGTTATTTTTCTAGAGCTTCTCACTGTAACCTGGCCATCTTGGGTAACCCTGCATTGCATCCCTTATAGTTTCATTGAGCTATGCAAGGTCCTTTGTCATAACAAGGCGGTGATCCAGGAGAGCCTTTTTTAAGCAAACAGGGATTGAATGACTTGCCCAGGATCACACAGCTAGTGTCTGATACTGGATATACATGTATAAATGTATGTGTATATATACTCACATACACACATGTTGTTGAATCATTTCAGTCATGTCTAATTCTTTGTGACTCTATTTGGGGTTTTCTTGGCAAAGATACTAGAGTGGTTTGCCATTTCCCTCTCTAGAAACATTTTACAGCTGAGGAAACTGAGGCAAACAAGGTTAAGTGACTTGCTCAAGTTCACAGTTAGTAAGTGTCTTAGGCTAGATTTGAATTCAGGTCTTCTTGCCTCCAGGTCAGCAGAGCTCTATCCACTGCACCACCTAGCTGCTTTTCTTACACTTTACTCCATTCTACACATTCTATGAGCCAGATACATTGGCCTATTTGCTGTTTCTTGCATGTAACAGACCATCTCCCATCTCTATGACTTTGCAGTGGCTGTGCCTATACCAGGAATGCTCTTCCTCCTCAAATTCCTGGGTTCCTTCAAAATGCAGCTCAAATACCATCTTCCATAGATCTTTCTCATTTTTCCCATTGCTGGTGCTATCCCTCCGATATTAATTTCCTTCTCCTCTGTGTATTCCTTATAGGTATCTAGTTATGTGTCTCTCTGCTTAAAACTTCTTGAGTCCCTTGACCTGGTTTTTGCCCTTCTTTGTGTCTACCACTTAGAACAATGCCTACTGCCTACTTGGTTCTTGGTAAAAGCTTGTTGACTGACTGAAAGTACTTTGCAAAGCCTAGCAGGGTAACATGTATAAATGGGGAGAGGGAAAAGGAAAGTGAAGTCTGCAAGGGAGGAACAGTAATTCCTCGGGTTCCCCAGGATCTCTGTCCATGCAGTCCCCCGTGGGAGTACTGTACGTGTGGTCCTGCATGTGTTTTGCTAACTGGGGCATCTGGGGACGAGAAAGAAAGAGAGAGATCGTGCACATGTACATGTGTTTGCAAATGCAAGAGGGACAACCTTTTATTAGGCAACAGATATGCTGAGTTTCAGGTTTACGTTACCAGGAGACTTGGAGAGCTTGAAACTCAGCCTAACTAGGTCTGCCAATGGCCTCTAATGAAAATTTCCATTTGGAGAGACTAGATGTTGACTTGGCATGACACCAAGCAAGCAGCCTGCTGCAAAATTTTACACCAATTGTATTTCTCCTAATTAAACCCTGTCTGACCTCAGCATTAAGAAACAATTTGTTTCAGGATATAACCAGCACACATAAGCAATTACATTCTGTTTGCCCCATTAGCATTATTTGGCTCCTTTGCTATCCAGGGCCGCTACTGTAGCAAATGCTTCTCAACGCCAGAGCTATAAAAAGCCTTGAGTGTTTGGGTTTTTTTTTTTCCCCAGACTAAGAATATCATCATATTTTAGCCAAGCCAAAGACTCTGGGAACAGTATGTATTCGGTGGTGGGGGGGGAGTAAAGAACAGGAATACTTCATATAAGCCTGAAGCTTTTTTAGTTGCTCTAACTTGGGGGGAAAGAACATCCTGTAGAGAAACTAATAAAGTATGAGCTTATTTCAGCCTTGTTATTTTTCATATTCTCAGTCAGCTTTTGACCCCTGTACTTCTAAATTGATTGTAGCTGTCAGAATAGGAGAACCTTAGATTGTAGGCCAGGGGCACTGAGCTCTCCTGGCTAAGTATTCATTAGAAAAGGAAGGAATCAACTGATCAGATCCCTTTAGAAGACAGAGTAATTAAGGAAAGGGAACCCTAATGATTCTTCACAAACCGCTCCAAAAGATAAAATCTGTCCAAGCTAGATAATAGATTGAGAGTTAGATGTCCGAAGTATAAGATCGATAGATTGAGAGTGGGAAGGATGTCAGGGAGGTGATCCAGGTCAAAGCCTTCATTTGACAAGTGAGGAAATGGAGACTCAGAAATGAAATGATTTGCCCATGTTCACTAAATTTCAGAGACAGCATTTGAACCCAAGACCTCCTCACTCCAACTGTCTATCACTGAACAGTTCTGATTTCTAATTGCTTCTCTCTGTTCTCCAGCCTCACCTAATTGTACATATCAGAAGGGTACAAAGAGAGGGAGATAGAGGAGGAGCCAGAATTGATGTAGAAAGGAGATAACATGAAATCCAAGAGATTAAAACCTGAAGTGTAGTCTATTAGGGCAAGGAGGATGCTAATAATTTATATAGATAGAGGGCTCAAAGGATGCAAATGATTTTTACATATGACCTCATTTGATGCTTACAACAACTCTGTGAAGTGGGCATTAGATCTATTATTGTACCTGTTTTGTAGGAGAAGAAGCTGAGAATTAATTAACTTGCACATGGACACATCAATTTTAAATGTTTGGGATGGGATTCAAAACCAGATCTTCCTGACTCCAAGTCCAGGGCATTTTACTGCACTGTCTCAATTAGGTATAAAACTAATAATTTCCAAAGATGACATTTTACTCCTCCATTCCACTCCCCTGACACCATTAGATTGTGAACTCCTTGAAGGCAGGGACTGTCTTTTGCTTTTCATTATATTTTCAGTGCTTAGCACAATTGCCTGGCAAATAGAAGGTACTTAATAAATGTTTATTGATGGACTGATTTTTTGAGATTCTTGGAAAACAAATGCTCTGTAAATTGGGTAACATCTCGATCATATCCATCATTGTCAATTCAAAGATTATTTTGAAGATTTTTAGAACAGTTTTCCCCTATACATGAAGAGCAGCTTCTATTGGCTTACTAAGTCTCATGTGCATTAAAAATAAAGCTATGTCAGCATTTTGAGGTATTTTGTTTGGATGTATTTATCTGATGCCAAGAAAGACTTTGGGGTGAGAGTGAGACTGAGGGGGTGGTATTAGAGTTGGTAGGTGTCAACAGTTAACCAAAAAAAGCAAAGTACATCAATGAAACTTGTAAAATATATACAGAAGAAAAATAGAAGGAATTTCAGAAGGCAACAAAGATTAGCAGAACAACAAAACTGTTGTTCAGCAATTTTTAGTTTGTTTAAATTTTTGTGACCCTCTTTGGGGTCTTCTTGGCAAAGACACTGGAGTGATGCTGCCATTTTATTCGCCAGCTTATTTTTGCAGATGAAGAAATTGAGACAAACAGGGTTAAGTGACTTGCCCAGGGTCACCCAACTATTAAGTGTCTATGGCTGAATTTGAACTTAAGTCTCCCTGACTCTGTACCCAGCACTCTTATCTACTGTGCCACCTAGCTGCAATTTTGTTAATACTTTTGCTAAATTAAATATTTGCTTTAAAACCATATATAAAAGTTCACACTTTCACATGCAATCCACTTTTCTTCTCTGTATATAGAAATGTTATTTTTCCTTAAATTTCTAATAAAAATAATTAAAAAAAAAAACTATGTTTACCATATGAACTGAAAGGTGAGCCCAGAGGGCGTGCATTAAAAACTATGTGAGGGCTGAAAGGAAACAAGCAAATGCTTGTTAGAAGAACAAATAAATACACATTCTATTTTAAATTCTTGGTTCCAATCGTTTGGTATGATGCAGCATTGATGTATGATGGCATTTATAAAATACCTAGACATTCATGGTGCTCATGCTATATGTGTGAATATATATATACCCATGAACATACACAAATGCATTCCTTCCCCCAAACTGTTTTTCATATGTTATTTAAATCAAATTCCATGAGTATTGCTGGTAAAAATATATGTGTGTGCATATGTGTATGTAGGTATGTATCTAGTGTGTGTGCATGTATATATTGTGTATATATAGGTGTTTATATATAAAGATCTACAATGCATATTATATGCATGCATATATGTCTATATGATATGTGTACATGTATATATGCATGTGTATAAGTGTGTTTATATAAAAAGATATATAATGCATATTATATATGATTACACACATATATACATATATTATATATATATATATATATATACACACGTGTGTGTGTGTGTGTGTGTGTGTGTGTGTGTGTGTGTGTGTGTGTATAATGGAAAAGCAGGCATTCATAGATTATTTTCCATGGCAGACTATATATTCATCTCTGGAGACAGGAAGGTAATTAGATTCATAGCTTAGCTTGCTTCCTATAGTTCTGAGTCCAAAATCCTGCCTTGGCCTTGAGCCACAAGCACCCTGGCTTCTCCAGGCTTCTCTGATGGGTCAACAAGATGGCTCCCAGAAACCTGGCTCCAAGGTCAATATGTCTCAAACTCTACACCCGGTGGTTTCACCCCTAGTTCCTGAAACTGAGGACAAACAACACAGAACAAGAGAAACACCTAAGAGAGAAGGAGGAATGTATGGCCCTCCATGTTTCAGTTTGAAGGGCAGACTCCCCAAAGGTGTTCACCCGTTCCGTAGGCTTTTACCATCTAAGAGAAATCAAAGCTACAAGTAATTCAAAATGCAACAGAAAATTACATGGTTTGCATGTTATCAGTGATGATTTGGGCAATGTCTCCCAGCCTCAGACTTCTGTGCTTGACTAATAAGATGGACTAATAGCTGGTGGGCCTGAGTTTACATGGGTAACCATTGTGAAGAAGATTGAACTAAGGATTCACTCATTTTCTGTTTTTGCTGACTTCCGTTGGATGAAAATAATTTCCTTGATATCTTCCTTCCTTATATAATATCAGGAAAAGGAAGGGGGAAAATCTTGTATTAAAAAATAGTGATTGAGACATGGATAGGAATTCTACTGCATTTGAAGGGAACAGTTTGGATGCTACACTATATTTAGCACCTATATATGGAATACCTACATCACCTTTTCTCTTAGTGAAAAAATAAAAATATAGTATATTATTTATATGTAATTAACTAACATTTGTTTAGCTACTTCTTCAATTGGAATGGTTTAGTTGAATCTATTTGTGTAAATTGTTGCAAAAATTAAACTTCTGGGCGTGTTTCCTCCTCTGTTAAATGAAAGAATTGAATGAAATGGCCTCTGAGGTTCTTTCTAGTTCTATATCTATAATTCTTGGTCAACTTCTGTGGATTCTATTTTCTCGACACAGATGACTTACATATCTATATATCCAGCCCTACATCCTCTGTTGAGCACTATTTCTGAATCACTCTCTGCTTATTGGTCATCCCCATCCATATGTTTCATAGTAATCTACAACTCAGTGTGTCTCAGACAGACTCCATTATTTTGCCTCCAAAACCTTCCCTCTTCTTCACTTTCCAATCCCAATTGAGGATGCCATTGTCTTTCTATTCATTCATGTTTGTAACCTTGGGGTCATCCTCTACTATTCACTCTCATATCCAATATCCAATCAGTTATCAAGTGTGGTCAATTCTTTCTCCATATCTCCTTCTCTTTACTCATAGTTAGCACCTTAGCTCAGGCTCTCATTAGCCTTTGCCAGGGCTGTTGTGATAGCCTCTTGTTGGAGGTCTTCATGTTTATTCTCTCTTCCTTTTCAATGTATCCTTTACGTTGGTGTCAACCCAATGAAAAGATCTGACCGGGTTACTCCCAAGCTCAAGAAACTTCTATGGCTTATTATTGCCTCAAGGATAAAATACAAACTTCTCTGCCTGACAGTTAAAAAAAACCTTCCACAATCTGGCTGCAAGCTCTCCTTCCAGGCTGATCTCAGATGAATACTCCTATCCTCTGCTTTCTAGCCAAACTGATCTACCTGCTGTTCCTGGCATACAGAATTCTTTCTCCTACTTCTGTCTCTTTTCACAAATTGTCTTTAGGTAATGTCTCTTTCACTGTACCTCTTGTATTCCCTAGTTCCCTTCTAGTCTTAACTCAAGGGCTACTTCTTACATGATGCTTTTCCTGATTTCCCCCACTCATCAATGCCCTCCTGCCCTGAAATCCCTTTGCATTTGTGTACTTGTATTATTGTGTGTATGTGTATACATACACATTCACATTATAGCAATACAAAGACATATATACATATATACAGAAAAGGAGGGAGAGGGAAGAAGCAAGAGGGAGGGGGAGACAGAGACAGAGACAGAGACGGAGACAGAGAGAGAGACAGAGAGAGAGAGAGAGAGTTGGGCAGAAGAGAGACAGAGACAGAGGGAGCGAGAAAGAGACAGACAGAGAGATAGAGAGAGACCAAGACAGAGAGAGAAGGAGCAGGCATTCACAGATTATTTTCCATAGCAGACTATATCTTCATCTCTGGGGATGGGAAGGCAGTAAGGTTCACAGTTTAGCTTGTTCCCTATAGAATGCTGCCTAAGTTCCAAGTCCCAAATTCCTCTTGGGTTTGAGCTGAAGACAACCTGTCTTCTCTGCTGGGCTGACTGCCTCAAGATCACTCTGGCAAACCCATCAGACCTAGAGTTTGTGACATAGTGACCTCGGAGCTAGGATTCCAGGAGCAATCTTGTAGTGATTTTGTTATATGTATGTATGTATGCATGCATGCATGCATTTACATGTATATACATACATATATATGTAAGAATGTTTTCTCCAGTAGAACGTAAGCTCCCTGATTCCTGTCTTGCTTGTTATCTTTGTATGCCCAGCCCAGCAGTATCTTATATCCAGTAGGCACTTAAATTCTCAGAGAATGAATGAATGAATGAAAGCACAGATCCATGAGTGTATATAAAACAAGTTAGACACCAAAGCATGCTCCTGCTTTAGATACTGAATACTGAGAGACAATTGTGGCAAAGAAGAAAGTTCATGGGAGTAGGACTCATGGGATTTGGATTCTAGGATTAATTCTACACCTACCCAGGACAGTTACTCAGACTTATGATGCTTAGTTTTTCCATCTGTAAAAATAAAAAGATTCATAATAGAATATCTCAAATGTGCCTTCCAGGTCTCTGATTCTAGGTAAATGAGACTCATTTGTCCTTTATGCCTACTGTCACTTTTATTTCTCATATAATGTAAATTTATATTATGTAATATATTATATAACATATTATAAGACATATGTATATAATTTTCTTATATAATAGTTTTATTTAGCAAGGTATGTACATGTTGGTAAATCCAAGTCAAAATTATTGTATTACTTAGATTATTTATGAATAGATGACAACAATGTTCATATAATTCTCCTTGCATGAAAATTATAATGATTTTCTGATATTAATATTTTTCATTTCATTGATTGAATGACAAAATTGGTTTGAAAAGACCTCTCTTTCATAGCGAGCTCTATTGACAAGTTGATCATGTTCTTTTAAACATGTTTCAAATGTGTTTTGATAAAAAGACACAGTCCCTCCAAGAATTAAAGTACATTTAGATACCTGATGATGCTAATGAAGAAATAAATTTTGTGTTAATAATAAGATATCTGATATGAAAGGAAAGCGTCTCTCCTTTGAGAGAAGAAAGTTGTCTTCTTATTGGAAAGGTATTATCATGAGTATTTCAAACTTCTCATATGCACTTTTTAAGGTGACTCTGAATGTTTCTCTTCTAAGTTTTGGTTAAAAACACACGCACACACATACACAAACTTGGAGCAGAATATTAGCTTCTTCCTTTACAAAGGGAGAGTTTTGGAATCTTTAATTACCTAGAGAGATAATTAGAAATGTTATGAAGTGTTGTAAATAGGCAGTTAAGTATGCTTTCATGTTACAAGCCACATGCAAGAGATTTTTAAATTTCAATTATCCTGATGATCCAAGGTGCTAGGGCTGGACCTCAGAGGATGCATATTCTTTGATGGACTTTTGATTCTTAAAGACATTTAGCATGGTTTAAAAGGTGGCTTTGTATCTTGGCCTTAGGGAGAGGACCAAGGAGAGCGTCTTCCATGATGGACTGTCATTTTAAAATAATACAAATGAAATATAGGTGAGTATATTTCTTTAAAGGCATTTCAAATTATATTTGTAAAACGTTATGCCAACAAAATTATGATTAATCAGTAATATTTCATTGTTTAATAAAGAATTCTGTTTTTATGGAAAAATCACAATTCATAAGAATCACATATTCTCTAACAAGGATGAGATGGATATCCCATCATTGTCATCACCATCATGATGCATTGACTATAACACTTTCTTCAAAATAGTTTTGTGAGATAAGTAGTACAAAAGTTATTACCTCTGTTTTGCAAAAAAGAGAAAACTGACACTCTGAGGAGTTAAATGACATACTTACTTTTGGTGATATAGTTGAGGTGTGTAAGGTGAGAGATTTGAACTACAGTCTCTTGATCCCAAGACTCAACCTCTACTATGGCATACTTTCTCCTAACATTGTAGTAGCACTTTTAGGCAGGCTGGGATCACCTGGATTCAAGTCAGTTTGCAAAGGCTAAGATTAAAGACAGAGATAGATAAAACTGAGATCCTAATAGAAAATATTTTTGTATGCACTTATATATGAGCACTTGAAATTGTTATCTCTCTTTTTAGAATGTGAATAAGTGAATGGGTTAATGAATGAAAATACATTAATTAAAACACTTATTATGTGCCAAGAACTGTGATACATGTTAGGACTACAAAGATAGGGTGTGCCATAAGTCTTAGTGCAGTTTTGTTGTTTGTTGTTGTTACAGCTTCAGTCTTTGCCCTCAAGGATGTTATATTTTAATAGAAGATGGCAACGTATATCAAAAAAGCAAGAGTTAAGAAATGGTAGTGGGGTGGCAAGGAGACCTTTTTTAGAGATGGCTGGGAAAAGGTGTAATGGAGGAAATGGGACTGGGAGCTGGTAAGATAAGGGGAAAGTCCACCAAGACCCCAGGGGTAGGATTCCAAGTTCCTGTGGGAGGAGGATGAGAAGGAAGCTGGGATGAGGGCAGCATAGCCTGGACTCAGACCAAACTTGGTGAATATAATCTTGAGGATAGGGACTGTTTTATTTTTGTCTTTTTGTCACCCTCTTTCCCAACAATATCTGTTAACATCGTTGACAGGTATTTTTTTAAAGTGTTTGTTAATTGATTGAAACAAGGGTGGTTATAGAATGTATGTTGCTTCATGTGAGGTATTTCAATGAAAGTTTTATGCTCTTTGAGTCCGACTGCTTGACAGTTCTCTCCTTATCACAACTCTCTCTCTGTCCGTGTCTACTTATGGGTTCACAATATTCAATTAGATTGATATTCAGCAGGGAATTCAGCAAGTAAGTAGTCTAAGTATTAAGGCTGAGATTCGTTCTTCCATTATCTTTCTCATTTCTGGCGCAGGATGTTAACATTTTGTGCTATAATCTGAGACATGGTTTAGCAGACTATGAGAAATCTATCTGTTTAGATAATGAGGGAGGATCCCAGATTCATCTTCACCTTGAGGTTACTGAGTCATAGGATTATATATTGTAGTCTGGAAGGTCATGTAGCAAATCTTTCTCATTTTACAGATGATGAAACTGAGACCCAAAGATGCTGAGTCATTTGTCCAAGGTGATACAGGTAGTAAGTACTAAAGTTGAGAATAAACCTATATCTTCTGGCTTCAGAATAAGAACCTGTTCACCTTTTTTGACAAGTAAGTGTTAGGATGGTCATGTTAGGCTCCAGCCTGAAGTATATTAACACTTTCCTGAGTAAGACAGAAATTGACTTAAACAAAAAACTTTCAATCAATTTAATTTAATTCAATTCAATACAACAAGCATTTACTAAACATCTGTTATCTATGGACAGAGTACTAGGTTCATAGGATTTAAAGATGATCTCCACTTTAAAGGATCTTAATTTGGGGTGGGGGAAGGGATAGAATATGTTCACAGATAAGTAAATGCAAACTAATGAGGTGGAAGGCATCATTGATCAATGAGGATCAAGGAAAGGCTTCACATAGGATATTTGAATACCCTGAATTCTCAAACACTCTTATCAAGAATATTTTTGTCTTACCTTGCCCTACCTCTTTGGGGCCCCATGGATCTCTTAGTGTGTAGTTGTTTGCCTTCTTGGCCTATTAACCTTGGTTGGCTTATTGACATCTCTATTCTTCTACCTGGTTTCAACCCACTATTTTGTTCTGATTTGTGGTATCTGCATGTGTTCTAGCTCCTGGTCCTATATCCATGGTTCTACTTTAGCCCCAGGTTTCCCTGGGTGCTTTTCCAAGATAGGTGGACCCTTGTATAGGTCCCTGAACTCTCATTATCCTGAATTACCAGCTTTTCTTACAGTCTCTACTTCCAGATCCTCACCCTATGTCTTTGACCCACCTCAGTCACTGGTCCTTGGAGCTGACATTAGGATGAAATAAATAATCTTATGTTACACACTGGGATGGCAAACAGAAACAATACAAAGCCATAGCAAAAAATCTGTGTCATCCAGTAAGGGAAAGAGGAATTTGAAGAGCAACTTATGGTGATCTTCAAGCACATCAAGTGCTATTACCGAGTAAATGATGACTGGCTGATTTCCATCTCTGTAAAGCACAGAGAAATAAGAGGAAATACACTTAAAACAGCGTATGCATTGGAGGCACTCAATAAATACCTGTTGCTTACTTGATTAAACTGCTTCATGACATTTAGGCTAGATATGAGGACAAGATCCTGACAGTGAAGACTCCTGAGAAGTGGGAGGGGTCACTGAGGGAAAGTGAGGAAGCACCTTGGAAAGTGTCCCAAAGGATGAAAGGTTCCTTGAGCATGGGGGGTTTGCCTGTGGTTTTCCCTGAAGGCAAAGAAGCAAATTAAAGCCACCTCTCAAATGATACTAACATGAATGAAAACTAAATGGGGAGATGGATTATCTGATGACAGTGCTTTAGCATAAATGGCATAATTTTCCACTGTGTGGAATTTAGTTATATGCATGTTTGTGTATTCACATTTGCACAGATGTGTATAACCATTAATCGCTTCCTAAGCTTAACGATCTCTTTCTCAGCATTCTTAGTCTGCTTTATCTAACCCATATATCCTTACATTTTACTTAATTCAAGTCGGTTCAGTTCAATACACTTCAATTCAACACATCTTTATAAAGGACCTACTGTAGAGATGGACGCAGAGAGATCTAAGTTCAAATCATACCTCTGAAATTAACCAAGGACAGATCACTTAACCCCTTGGAGGCTGTTTCCTCATCGTGTACAATGGGGAAAAGAATATCAGTAGAACCTATTTTATAGGGTTGTTATCTCTTGTGAGACACTGTATTCAAAACAGTTTGCAAAGTTTAAAGCATTGCATACTATTAGCATCGTTATTAGCACCAACAATCATTACTACTATGTGCAGAGCACTGTGTTTGGCGCAGGGGAAGGATGCACAAAGATAGACAGGACACAGTCAATGCTCTCATTGAATTTACAATTTGTGGCATCACCTTATTCACTTAGCAAGCATTTGTCAAGAGCCTCCTCTGTAAGGCAAGGCACTGTGCTAAACAGTGAGGACACAAATAAATTTATGATATTGACCTTGGTCTCCAGGAGTATGCAATTTAATTGGGGAAATGCTCACAAATTATTTTGGTACAAGCAAGGATGAGATAAGTTTAGAAATCATAGGTTTAGGCAGAGTGCTACGGCACATGAGTCATGTCACAGTGTATGGAAAGGGCATTCACTCTAGAGGCAGATGCCCTGATGAACTGAGTTAAATTGAATTAATTCAAATTTAATTTAATTTAAAAACATGCAGGGAAGCAGAAACTAAAAGAATGCTTCATTACAGTCAGTGTGAAAATTCCAATTAATGTTCTTAAGCCTCAGTTTTCTCATCTGTAAAATGAGGAGATCAGACTACATGGACTCTGAGGTCCATCCTAGCTCCAGATTTGTTATGAGCCCTTTTGGCTGTCAGCTAAAAGGAAGGAGGAGCATGGCAGGGGAGGCCTTTCTAATATGCTAACATAAGTTGGGCTTTCATAGAAGCACTTCAAAAGCACAGAAGTGATGGAAGTGCATCAAATCCAGACAAAGGGGGTTAATATGGGCACAAGCATAGAGATGAGAACAAAGAGAAAAAGAACAGAGAATAAATAGCACATGGGATACTTTGGCTGGAATGTAAACTCCATTAAAGGATGCAGTTCTCGACAAGGTAGAAAGGAATGAGAATGTTCTACTTCATCCAGTACATAATGGGGAGTCACTGAGTAGGCTTTTGAGTAGAGGACTAATATGATCAGAGTCATGAATTAGGAAGATTTTTCAAGTGTTAGTGTAAAGGATGGATTAGAAACAGGAAGCCTGGTTAGAAGACTGTTACAATAGTCTAGACAAAAAAAAAGATGAAGGACTGGGAAGATGGGTTTTTTAATTAATTATTTTATTTTTAGTTTTTAACATTCACTTTTATAAGATTTTGAGTTCTAAATTCCACCCCCTACTTCCCACTCCTTCCTCCACAAGATGAATTGCAGTCTGATATAGGCTATACATGTACAATCACATTAAACATATTTCCACATTAGTCATATTGTGAGAGAAGAATCAGAACAAAAGAGTAAAACCATGAGAAGGAAAGAACAAAAACCAAAAAGCGAAAATAATATGCTTTGATCTGCATTCAAACTCCATAGTTCTTTCCTTGGATGTGGATAGCATTTTCCATCATGAATCTTTTGGAATTGTCTTAGATCATTGCATTGCTGAAAAGAGCTAAGTCTAACAAAGTCAGTGTAATGGTAATGGGATTTGAAGATCTTCCTTGCCGCTGATTAGATTGTAGACTTAAAGAAAGGGTAGAGTCAAAGATAACTCCAAAGTTATTCATTTTGGTAATCAAGAAGATGGTGATACTGTCAACAAAAACAGTAAAGTTAGGAGGAGAGGCAGTTTTAAAGATTATACAAAGATTTCAGTTTGGTACATGCGATTTTGACTGCTCAACCAGGCTAGCGGGGAGATAGAGTTATGGGAAGAGACTGGGAGTGAAGACAGAGATTTGGAAACTATTAGTATAGGGGAAGACATTGAAATCATGGAATTGGAGGAGTTCCCCAATAGAAAGAATGAAGAGGAAAGGGACAAGACCAGGACCTTGGGGGACAATGCTTATTCCCTTTCTCATTACAATTGCTAACTTGAGCCAGTTTGTGGAAAGAAGAAGGTGGTAGCTAGAACTCAACTAACTGTGCTGGGTGGCAGGAGTGGCGATAATGACCACCCTAGAAAAGCCTCTTTGGGTCCTAATGTTTGTCAGTTTTCACTAATGAGAATGAACAAAGGGGTGGATTATCTTCAGCTGCTGGAGCTGTATCCTGGAGACATGAAAAGGAGGTTTTGTCCAGAAAAGAAGCCACTAGGTGCCCCCAGGGATAAAGAGCTAGGCTGTACAAATATGATTTCATTTTATCCTCTCAATAACCCATGGATATAGGTGCTATTATTATCCCCATTTTATAGCCAGACCTTATAAGACAAGTCCAAATGGGGATAAATGCAACATCTTCCATGTAGGTTCAAAAAATCCATTTCACAAGAACAAGATAGAGGAGGCCTGGCTGGAAGACAACTAATTTGAAAAAAGATCTAGGGTCTAGGACTTTGAGTGGACTATAAGACCAATATGAATCAATATTTTGATATGAAAGTCAATAAAGCTTAATGGAACTTAGGCTCAATTGAGAGAGGAGCTATTTTCAGGATTGAAAATGTGAGAGTTTTGATGAATTCTGTCTTGGTCAGATTACATGTGGAATCTATATTCCACCCTGAGGGCCGTATTTTGGTAAGGGCAATAACAAACTGGAGGGTGTCCAGAGGGGAGCAACCAGGATGGTGAAAGGCAATTAGTTCTTGCCAAATGAGGATCAGATGGAGGAACTGGAGATGGTTAACCTGGAGAACAGAACTCTTGGACAGAGGAGAGGAGATAGTGACATGATAGCTGTCTTCACTATCATTTCTTTTTGCTGGAGCTCACTGTCTTTATTATGTATTAAGATATACATGTTTACATGTTTCTCCCCAATCCTCTACCCCCAAGTAAAATATCGTGGTAGAATGTTCGGTGTATGATCCTCTACGATGCCTTTGCAGCTGAGTTGGTTCCTTTAAGTCAGTTCCCTAAAAACACAGTTTCTCAGCATCTGTATGTCCATCTTCCCATGTCCATTTCACAAATATGGTTCATTCTTTGACAATTCCTACTTTTTCTTGGGGAGGGGGGCTGAGAGGGTCCTGGTATCATTGCTTTTTTTCCCAGAAGTTATCATAGCCTCATTGGAACTCTTACCAGAAAGATCAGACTCTAAAACTTTCACAGTAGACATGATTGAAGGAGGAGAGGCTTGCTGATGTCCATCGAGTAAAATAGTAATTGTTTAAAAACTTATAGCTAAGGCCCACTGGCAGCTTAGGAGGTGCCTAGTTCTCTTAGTTATCTCCTGAGAACATAACTTCAATTTAGCTTAGAGATTATGCCTGGAGGCCAAGTTCCAGAGCCACTGGATGAAGCCAGTGGCCAACATCATCTTGGGTCTGAACTGAAAGGCCTTCAGTATCATTTTCAACAATGAATTTTACAACCTATTTACCTGATGACTTTTCCAGGTCACATGCAAGCTGGTTAAAGTAGATAAAATACATTTTATGTGTTAGGAACAAGATATTGTTTTTTTTTTTTTAAATTGAATTTGAATTTATTTATTTACATTCAGTTCCACAATCCCTTGAGTTTCAAATTTTCTTCCCCTCCCTGTTCTCTCCCCTCCCCCAATGGTAGAATGTAATCAAATATAAGCTCTACAAATACCTTCACATTAAACATTAGTCAAGTTGTAAAGAAGGATTATAAGCAATGGGGTGAACAATGAGAAAGAAGGGACAAAACAAAACACAAATGAGAGAAAGCAAATAGTCTGCTTCAATCTGCACACTCTGTAGTTCTTTCTCTGGATGTGGATATCCCTTTCTATCATGAGTCTTTCATAGTTGTCTTCTAACCTTGTATTGCTGAGAGAAGCCCAGTCCATCAGAGTTAGTCATCACACATTCCATGTGTCTGTAATTGTGTACAAAGTTCTCCTGGTTTTGCTCTCCTAACTCAGCATCAGTTTATATAAGTCTCTCCAGGTTATTATGAAGTCTGTTTGCTCCTAATTTCTTATAGCACAATAATATTCCATGACATTCATATACCATACTTGTTTAGCCATTCCCCAATTGATGGGCATCCCCTTGATTTCCAATTCTTTGCCACCACAAATAGAGCTGCTATAAATATTTTTGTACAAATGGGTCCTTTTCCCACTTCTATGATCTCTTTGGAATACAGCCCTAGAAGTGGTATTGCTGGGTCAAAGCACTTTTTTCATAGCCCTTTGGGCATAGTTCCAGATTGCTCTCCAGAATGGTTGGATCAGTTCACAACTCTACCAACAATGCATTAGTATTCCAATTTTTCCACATCCTCTCCAGCATTTATCATTTTCCTGTTTTGTCATCTTAGCCAATCTGACTGGTGAGATGTACCTCAGAGTTGTTTTGATTTGCATTTCTCTAATAAATAGTAGTTTAGAGCATTTTTTCAAATGTTTATAGATATCTTTAATTTATTCCTTTGAAAACTGTTCATGTCCTTTGACCATTTATCAGGATATTGATTTTACATGTTCTTTTACATCTATATTTTTTTCTTCCAGGTGTCATCTCCTATAGTTACACTGAAGAAAGATTTTCTGCAATACTTTGTAAACTCAAGGAATATTGTTCCTTGAACTAGATTTATTTAATTGTTTTGTGGTTGTTAAAAAAAGAATGTTTCAAACACAACCCTCTCCCCCATAAAGTCAAAGGGACCCTTAATACTACGTGACTAATAGCATTTTTTATTACTAGTCTCTGTGGGGATCTAAAACCAAGCATTATATTGATTTGTATTTTAAAATAGAGCTTATTTATCCAGTTTTGTTAGTTTCTTTGATAATGGGCAAATTTGATTTTTCATGATTCTTCCCTGGTCAGTTCTGTGTAGAACAAAGTATTAGGTTAGGAGTCAGCAAAAACCTGAGTTTGATTCTGGCTCCTGCTTATTGTGGGCCTTTGGGTAAGCTAAAGATTAACCTTTCTGGACTTTAGGTTCCTCATTTTTTTTTTTGTTTTTTTTTAAAGGGGAAAATAGTACATGTACTACCTACTTCAGCATTCTAAGAAAAGCCCACTGTGAAACTTACCAAAAATGTTAGTTATTATTAGACTGGAACCTTACTAAAATGAGAATCTATCCATTTGTTGAAGATAAAATTCTTTAAAACATGATCTGAAGCACAACAATATTTTCCAGGCCCAGGTCTCTCTTCGGAATGATGATTTGAGACATCACATTTTAAAAAATAACTCTTCTGGCTCTTTTATTTAATGATACATACAATTGTCAAATCTGTATATGTGATTTGATTTGATTTTTTACAGCCTGCAAATTTTCAGCATCAGTGCCACGCCTGACAAACTGACTTCGGTTTTAAGAGAGATACAAGTAGAAATAGGGAAATACGCCCTGCCTACCAGGAATTTCTGTGCCCTCCCAGTAGAATATAAGTACTTTGAAGATGGTGACTCTTTTCAGTGTGTGTGTGTGTGTGTGTGTGTGTGTGTGTGTATGTGTGCTTGTATTTCCCATGTTTAGCATCGTGCTATATCTTACTATAAATGAGGATATCTGAAGTCTTTGAGAACCTCTGGCCTTCTGAGTTTTGCTAGCCAGGTTGGTAATACCTGGCATGCAGAACTCCTATGGGCTGACCACATTGTTTGAATGCCAAACATATGCTTACCTGAAAGACTATTTTATGGAGAACTCTCACAGGGCAAGGGTTCACATGGTGGTCAGAAAAAGCTATTCAAGGACACTTTCAAAGTCTCTCTGAGGAACTCTGGAATTGATTGTGTAACATGGGAGACACTGGCACAGGACCACCTAGCATGGCATGCCCTCATAAGAGAAGGTGCTGTGCTCTATGAAGAAAGCATAATTGAAGTAGGTCAAAAGAAATGTGAGATGTGCATATTTAGAGAATCCACCCCAAAGATTCACACGGCCTACTTCTGCCCACCCTGTGATAGAGCATTCTGAGCTTATATTGGTGTGAGCAGTCACAGTTACACACTTGACTCCAACATTGTGATGTCATTTTGGTCCTCTTCCAGGTATATTTAGAGTAGACCAACCCGTCTGGAACGTGGAACATCCAGTGAGTGTCTTTGTTATGATGTGAGCTTCATGATAGCAGGCATTATTTTTATGTTTCTTTGTATCCTGGTGCCCAGCACAGTGCCTGGCACTTATTGAATGTTTAATACGTTTGTTGACTTGACTTAACTCTCCCTTGATTTGTGCCATTGCTCTGTCTTACTATTGTTCCTGTTACAGAAGTGCTTCCAGTTTTGCCTTTAATTCCCCTGTGTTTCATTTTCTCACATTTCTCTTCCAAGTTTGGCTGGTGCTCTAGAACTTTATTATACTAATACTAAATGCAATCCAGGCATCATTACTTTTGTCCAATTCTAAAAGAAACAGCCTTTCCCTCCCCACCAAAATCTCCAAAGAAATCCGACTTCAGTGACTTTAGGTCTAGATTCTCTATGATTCATAGGGAAATACATCTAATTTGGAATGAGTTGGTGTCTTGTAGAAACCTACTTTGGTCCAGAGCATGAGAGGGAGGATTATCTACTCTAGATATACCTGGAACCTAACAGAGACTTCTGACTCTAATTTAATTGCACTTAATTTAGGAATATGTTTACCCAACGTTTACCCTGGCACAAGGTAGTAGAAATAACAAAACACAGAGGATTTAAAAAAGCTAAACCCCAGTACCTTTCACCTTAGGCTAAGTGTTGTTGATCGGTCCATCTGATGTATATGAATTCTGTACTAATTTCCATGAAGCAAATAAATGAATGAAAAAAGTATTTATTAAGAGCGTATTATGTGCCAGTCACTGCCATTAAATGCTGAGGGTAAAATACAAGCAAGCAAAGACAGGACCTGTCCTAAAGCATCCTATATTCCTGTGGGGCAAGATGGCATGTCAAGGAGAGCAAAAGGGGAAGGAAATTGGAAGTGACCCAGAAATGTGTGAGGTCTTGGTTCCAGGCAAGATAAAATGAAAATTCATCTGTTAGAACCAGTGTCCCTGCGTTAGAGGTGGAATTCCATTACGGGGGGTGGGAGTGGAGATAATGAGGTAGCATCACCTGGAAATATCTAGGAAGTGTCTTGTCTTGGGGTTTCACCAAAGTTGGGGTTACTTGCTAGTTATCAGGAAAGGGGAGTAACATAGATCTTTTTGATCTGCTATTTTTGGCTAGTTCTTGAGCAAAAAAAAAAAAATCATAGCATAAATTAGGATATGAAGATGGGGAGATAGAACCTATTAAAAAGCTAATACAAAAATCAGAAGGAGGCTAAAGCTGCACTTCCCTCTTTTCTACCATCTGGACCCTTTCCCTAAACCCAGGACTTGCTAAGTGAAGGGACAGAATTGTATTAGGCAGCCAAAAGGTAGGCAAGATTAAAAACCCATTGGATGTTTAAGCCTGTTATTTGGTTACCTTCCACAAAAACTATTTAATAAGTAAAACACAGGCTAGTGATAACTTCATTTATTACATATTGGTGGAACGTAAATACTAGGTTTTGAATAATGATAACCAACCATAATCCAGAGGGGTTTTTTTGCTCATTTCTTAACCTAACTCAAGAATAATAATTACTTCTTCTCCCTAGTACTAAAACCCCTACTCTTCTTTCCACCCATTACTCTCCTTTCCCTTCCACAAGCCACAGTCAACTTCGTCATTTCTTGTTTGAATATCTACAAGTGTCTCGGATACTCCCCTAGATGTTAGTTTTAGTGGCAACATCCCCACACCACTAATTCCCCCCAAAGCTAATGTAACTCTAGGTTGTATTAATAGAGACAAAGCATGCAGGATGATGAAGGTAACGTTTCCTCTCTTCTCTGGCATGGTCAGATCACATTTGGAGTACTGTATTCAGTTTTGAGCACCACATTTGAGGAAAGAAATTGATAAGAAGGATCTTCTTCCAGAGAGGGGTGACTGAAGTTGTGAAGGGCATATGAAGACATGTCCTTAGAGCAGGGGTTCTCAACCTGTGGGTTGGGACCCCTTTGGGGGTCAAATGACCCTTTCACAGGGGTCACCTAAGTCCACCAGAAAACACGTATTTCCAATGCTCTTAGGAACCGAGACACTGCTCCTCTATCTGTCTCCAGGCGAGTCCACCCACATGCAGATATGCCCACATACCAGTATTAAAGGGTCGCAGCATTAGGAAGATTGAGAACCACTGCCTTAGAGGATCAGTTGAAAGAAATGATCATGTTTAGTTTAGAAAATAGAAGATTTAGGATGAATTCCATTGGTGACTTCAAGTATTTGAAATGCTGTCATGTTTCCAAAGTATCAGACATATTTTGCTTGGCCCCAGAGAACAGAACTAGAAACATTGGGCAGATGTTTCATAGAGGCAGGTTTTGGCTCAAAACAAAGAAAAAATTCCAAACATTCTAAATGGTCCAAAAGTGCTGCCTCAGAAGGTAATGAGTTCTCCCTCAATTGACATTTGTAGAGGGAGATTGGATGGTGACTTCTCTTCTAGGTAGAATATAAGATACTTGAAGACAAAAACTTTCATTTTGGTCTCTGTCATAAGTACCTAGTACAATTCCTTGCAAATAATGGATATTTGATAAATGTTTATTGAATTGAAATTATGGAGAAAGGATTCCTCATGAGGGGCAATTAAGATGAGCTAGTCTCTGAGGTCTCTTATAGCTCTGGTATTATACTCCCATTGCAGGCTCCTTAAAAGTAAGGAGCTCAAGCAGATGATGAATATATATATTATTGGTGATATAAAAGCTGGCTTATATAACATCTAAATTCTCTTTCCATTCTCAAATCTTATGATTCAAGATTTGGGAAATAAGTGGGGGCTGGGGAGACACACTTTAATCTGGAATGTTCTAAAAGCTGGAGGTCCTACTTTAGCTGGACTTAAGGCAGAATCAATATAATAATGGTGACTGAGTGGATTGTGGTCCCCAGACCCATGGCTTATCATGTATTAATGGGCCATGATTGGACCACTTCAATGAGTTTCTTTCAGTTCTTGAGTGAGACACTAAGAAATCAGCTCAACTCAACAACAAGCATTTATTAAACAACTCATGTGTGGTTAACAGTGCTCTAAATACAAAGACAAAAAAAAAGTCCACTGCCCTTAGTAGACATAGTTATGACATATGCGAATCCAAAGATGGCAGGATTCTGGGAGTTAGCAATTGTTGGAATTTGATATGAACAATAGGCAGTTTTTCTCTTCTATCTTCTTTTTTCTCATGTCCTGCAGAGAAAGAATTATTGAAATGAGTTTTGGGGGTGGATGAATACCCTTGAGGTGCTGTGGCCCATTGCTTCCTTTTAGACCATTTGCCTTTAATTCTCACTTGAGCTACTGTTCAGCAAAGTTAATAGCTGCAAACTCTTCGGGGAAGGTTTGTTAAATCATGTCCAAGAAAATAAATATAATGAATGAACAATCTCTGGAGAAAGCCTTGACATTTAAAAAAATGTAAATGAGTCTCCTAAGTATCAGCTATGAAATAGGCAAAGTGCATTAGTACAAATGAGATATTTTTGCAGTGATTATAGGATCCTTCTCCAGGGGACCACACCTGAACTCTTGAAAGCTTAACCAAAAACCAGTTGTGTACCCAGGAATCTAATGTGACTTATTTGAATGTGTTCCACTAATAACTTTCCTCACACGGGGCATACATTGCTACGTATGCTTCTTCTTGTTGCTCAG
The DNA here is from genome assembly GCA_028646515.1 of Pseudochirops corinnae. NCBI lineage: Eukaryota > Metazoa > Chordata > Mammalia > Diprotodontia > Pseudocheiridae > Pseudochirops > Pseudochirops corinnae. The sequence continues at coordinate 47,082 of JAQQSV010000154.1, forward strand.
TGGGCTTTGATACAAGGATGCTGGAGCACGGCTTTGAACTCCTCTGAACCCAATTATAAGCAGCCATTTGGAAGTGCCATGGTGGGATGATGGTAGAACGGTGCTCTCTGAACTAGCACACAGAGAGTTCAAGACAGAGTTGACTGCAGTGAGCCTGGCAGTCCATTCATACACTGTGCAGCGTTGGCAGCGGCACTGCTGTCTGCTAGCCTAAAATTAGGATGGGGAATATGAAAGGGAAATTCAATTAGCCAACCAAAAATGTGCACAAGGGAAGTGGAGGGGCAGCCTTTAGCAGCTTCTGTTCTTTGATTTGCAGGAGAACCTCTCACTACAAAATGTACCTTTTGCAGCAGGTGAGCATTTTAAATGAAAACTCTTCCCTGGAGTAAAGAAAAGACCTTTTCCCCTCCTCCAAAGTATTTTCTCAGCTACATATTATGGAGGTAAGTTCTCCAGGTGGGAAAGTATATTGGGAATCCCAGCCTTTTTTCTCTCAAAATCAGCCTGGGACCAATTAAGATGACCCTGATATAAAGGGGAAGAAACAAGCTATTGCTATTGTTCCCAGTTGGCGGTGGTTTGACACACTTTGCTTTGAGACAAAGAGCGTGGCCCCAAAGAGTGTGGTAAGCCGGGTAGAAAGAGGGTTTTTGTGACCAACCATTGTGAGGAGCTGTTTTTATTTATGTCATAAATCTGGTTTGTTTTATGGTCTGACTATAAAAGCCTAAAAAGGCGTTTTAAATCTGGAATTTCTTACATGGGGATATTTTATTGGGTCGAGGCAGACTCTGCCTGCTTGCCATTAATATCATGGATGAAGTACTCACACTTGCCTTCATCAAGGTTTCTCTCTGTTTCTTTCTCAGTCTGTCTCTGTTTCTCTCTCTCTCCTCCCCCCTTCTCCCTCTCCCTCTCCTTCCCTCTCTTTCTCTCTCTGTCTCCCTCTCTGTCTCTCTCTTTCTCTCTCTCTCTCCTTGTCTCTTTGTCTTGCTATCTCTGTCTTTCTGTCTCTCTCTGTTTCTGTTTCTATCTTTCCATCTTTTTCTCTCTATTTTTCTGTGTCTTGCTGTCTGACTCTATCTCTGTCTCTGACTGTATCTGTCTCTATTTCTTGCATTTAAAAATAATAATAATAGCTAACATTTATATCACACCCACTATGTGTCTTAGTCTCTCTGCCTGTTTCAGTCTCTGTCTCCATTTTTCTGTTTCTCTGTTTCTCTCTCAAAAACCATGAACACAAAGTGAGAGCAGCAGATAGTAAAACAGCAAATGTTCCCAGAAGCCAAAAATCCTCAGGTCTTTTTGAAAGTAACAGTCTGCTAATGTTGAACTTGCTTGGTAGGCAGACAGTTGGCAATAAAACAGGTTTTCCAGTATTGGACCAAAGTGCCTTTCTCCAGTTTGAAAACAAGATAAAAGGATTGATCATCTCTTGGTTAAATGATAACCTTGCTTCCATACTGGGGCACTTTGCTACTTTGACAGATGTACGAGCCCATTCTAACAATACATATCACAACCCCTTACAAATCTCTCCAAATCAGGCAAGTCAGAGTAAGGCTGGACACATCATCTTTAATTGCCTTGGGCTTGAAAGGAAGTTTGATATGGTAACATGAGTTCTATGTGAGGCCTATAATGAGGAAAGTTAGATAAAAACTCAGGAGGCATAAACTCAGATTCTAACAGATGAGACAACTAACAAAGGGCATGGACAAACGCTTCTTCCATGCGTTAACCACTTTCCCCATGCCTCATGGTTTTCTGCCAGCCCGTGCCTGATCACATGGTAAAATTCTATGAAATATACCCGATAAACTCCCATTGTTGTGGTAGTTATGTTCTAGAGCAGCAGTTCTCAACCTGTGGGTCGCGACCCCTTTGGGGGTTGAACAACCCTTTCACAGGGATCGCCTAAGACCATTGGAAAACACATATTTCCGATGGTCTTAGGAACCCAGACACTGTTCCTCTATCCGTCTCCAGGTGAGTCCGCCCACACGCATATACGCCTACATATGAGTATTAAAGGGTCATGGCATTAGGAAGGTTGAGAATAACTGTCCTAGAGTCTACCTTCTCCACACTCCAGTACCTACAGGGGCAAAGATCAGACTTTTCCCTCCCTTAGCATGAGTTCATCCAAGATGAGATTGTCCTCTCCACTGTCCTGTGTTCAGGGGTGTGTAGGAGTCAACTCTAGCTGGCTGAAAAGCCTATTGTTAAATTTTCTGTGTGATCAATTATACCTTTCAATATTTATTTTGTATATAGCCTGTATTTTATTTATGTGTGAATGCATTGTATCTTCCTTGTAGAATGTAAGCTTCATGAGGGCCTGACTGTCTTATTTGTATCTCTAGCACCTAGCAAAGCACCAAGACATATAGTAGGCACTTAATAAATATGTGTTGATTCAATGAATCACTTTTGATTCTATATGTGTTTATGCATTTATATAAATACACATATATAATATCATATACATGTGCACAAATACATATATACATGTATCTACATGGGCATGTATATATACATATATATGTAGATGTAGATATATGTGTCCTGTATGTCCCAAAAGTCTTAAACCAAAGTTTATGTGAAAGTTGGTAGAGGAAAGGGACATAAGTGAAGATGGAGATATATTCCTGAATGCAAAAACATTAAGGGAGACCTCTGCTGAAAGCCTGTAAGAGCCCACTGCAGACAAGAGCCCCTTGTACTTCCTCTTTGAGGATGATTGAGTGCAAATGACAAAATATTAGTTGGAGTCTGAACAGAAATTGGTATTGCTTAAGGAAAGAAACTGTTCTGTTCAAAGAAATGAAAAATTTTAGCAGGTAGCAAGAAATAGTACATTAATGGGGGAATAAAATAATACCTTCTAGGGCCTGCTTCCAAATATTTCAAAGCATCATTTAGATTTCATATCATGAGTACCACAAATACATATAATCCCTAGTTTGGATAGATGGTCTCTGGTTAACAATTCCTTTTCAGAGCTGATTGAACCCCACACACTGTAGGCATGCTTCACCCACTGGAAGCATTTTACTCTATCCATGCAAATGAGGCCAAGCCCTAAACCTTCAGGAGCAAAGTAAGGAAATCATGTCATTGCTTGAATTAGAGAAGGGGAAAGGCTGACTTAGTAGTGGGAAATCCTCTGAGATGGCCTCCCCAAGAACAAGTGAGAATGACTTGGGATCCTATTCCCATATCTCTCCTTACATCAGAAGATGGTAAAAATCACTCAAGCAGATTATGTCCACACCTTGCTCTTGCAGTTGCTAAGGGGTGGTGTTGATGTTGCTACAGCAACAGCACATCCTTCCCCTGAATTCTCCAACTCACTGCAGATGTGGGAGCTGGCTTAAAAGTTTTATCAAGGGTTTCAAAGATTTATGATGCTTCTGCGATTTTTGCAGTTTGCCTGACCAGTTGCTTGTGGTTGATAACAAATTAGAAGTGCATTAAAAAACACTGAAGCTTGGTTGGTGAGGCAGCTGTCTCTTATTTGGGAGAATGAAGATTTTTAGTATTTTACACTGACTTTTGTAGAGAAATATGTTCTAAAATGTAAATGACACTTTCAATGGTAGTGATGTGTAATATTAAGTAGAATGTGAGAGGTTGTGTACATTAATGGATAAAGACTTAAGAGTCAAAAAGATCTGGGTTCCAGACCTACCTCTGACCATATCCTGGCCAGATTATCCTGGGCAATTCAATTAACTTCTCAGTGTCTCAGACAATGCTCTAAGGTTGTAAGTGGCTGAATTGAGGATGATCTGCATTGATACAGGGAGTTTCTCCAGCTGAAGTTAATTCTCTACAATGGTGAAATCCTAAGTTCAGCTTTTAAAAAAGAAGGCACCATTGAATATTGGATTCTGGACTAATAAAGGGGAGATTTAAGGAGAACAGAAAGTTCTCTACCTAGCTTATTGGTGAAATTAGACAAGCCATTTAGTGGGATCATGCCTCAGCCAACCTCTTTTGCAAGCAAATTCTACAACACTTGTATATCTGTTACCACATGATTCGCCTGCCAGCTTATTTCCAAAGAGTTGGCCATGAATAAATGAGTCTTTTTTGGCCACAACAACTCATGCTGTTAACTAAGAAATTATCTCTTAAGGCATGAAGTGGGCGAGCTACATGGCACTGTGGCTAGAGCACTGAAGGACCCAAGTTCAACCAGCTTTAGACACTTACTACCTGTATGACCCTGGGAAAGTCACTTAACTTCATTTGCTTCAGTTTCCTCATCTGTAAAATGAACTAGGGAAGGAAATGGCAAACTGTTCTAATATCTTTTTCAAGAAAACCCCAAGTGGGCTCATGAACAGTTGGACAAGACTGAAAATGACTCAACAACAACAAGGTATGAAAGGGTTTCAATTTTCCATTCTAAGGGGGTAGACTCTCATTGATGAAATTGTCATCTATATGTAGAATGAAAACAGTACTGGCTAAGAAATAGAAAAGTAGATCAATGGAACAGAGTAGACATGATTTGCTGCAGCAGATAAATATATTAACCTTGTATTTGACAAGTATAAGGACTTAAGTTTCGGGGATACTTGGTAAAAATTGATGGGAAAACTGGAAAGCAGTCTGGAAGGAATTGGGTATAGACCTATATCTTACACCATTTACCAAGGTAAGACAAAAATGGGTATGTGACCTAGATACAAAGAGAAATTAAAAGAAAATTTGAAGATTATGAAATATATTGTCTCTCAGTCTTATGGATAGGTGAACAATTGATGGATAAACAAGAGCTAGAGAGCAGTGTGAGGTGTAAAATAGATAATTTAAATTACATTAAATTTAAAAGTTATTTGTACAACTAAAACAAATGTAGCCAAGATCAGAAAGAAAGCAGAAAATTGGGAACAATAACCTTTTATTTCTGCTTATGTCCTATAGTAGTCCATGTGTTCAATGAGGAAGTAACCACATCTTATGCACCTTTTCATCCCCCATAATGTTTGTCGTCTTGCTTTTCATGAAGTAGGATTTTAGTAAATATTAGTTGAATGACGGAGAGGCTGCAAAGCACTTTGGAGAGAGAGCTGGTCTTGAAGCCAGGAGTACCTGAGTTCAAGTCTAGACTCTGACACACCTGCTCTGTGACCCTGAGCAGGATATTTAACCTCTTAGTGCCCCAGGATACTCTCTTAGATTAAAATTGCAAAAAAAAAAAAAAAAAAAAAAATCCAACCTACATTTGGTATAGGGAGGTTTCCTTGCCTCATATCAGTGAAATCTCAGGTCTAATCTCTATCCCAGTTCAATTGAATGTCCAAAATTTGAAACACCATAGTGTTACTCAACAAAACTAATTTTACTACTTAAAAAAATTATCGCTCATTCAGTGACATGAACCTAATAAATTGAATAAGAAGCAGTAAGAGATAGAGATTTTGGAAGGGGAGGGAAGAGAAGGGGGTAGTGTTATAGGGATACTAAAAGAGACAAGGAGAAGCAGGACATCCAAAAGAAGGAAGCAAGGTCTCCATGTTGTGAAGCCCTGCACTTGGAGCTGCTCTAAGCTCCCTCAGAATTGAACGCCAAGGGGTTAAACTGACATCATACAATCAGCAGGAATGCTTCCAACAGGGCCTGAGCAGACCCTCAAGTAGTAATTAATTCTTGCTGCTTTCCGCTCTCCAGCTTTCATCATTCTTAATGTTATCTAATTGTAAAATTATTCTTCAAACCTTCCCAGTATAAAAGGAGAAAATGCCCAGATTCAGCTTCTACCTTTCTTGGGGGCATGGGAGCCTTGGAACCTTGGTAGAATAACCCAAGATGCTGCTAATTAAGTGCCTCTGAACACTTGAAAGCTCTTGATCCCATACTATTTTTTTTTTAACAACCTGAACTATTCTAAGATCCTATTTAAAAAAAAAAACAACTCTGGCTAAATTCTTGCTATCTGTAACTTTCAGAGGGGATTAAGTGGTTGACCATTATAAATAAAATATGGTACAGTTTCTATAAATGACATGGCCCTCATAGCTCTCACAGTAACCTTGGGAGACACAATAGTGCCTACCTAAGCTTTAGATGGTGGTAAAGACGAGAAAAGGAAATGAGAACATTCTCATTTCTCAAAATATGTAGTAGATGCCAATATGAAGGCATTGCATTCATAGTAGTAAATACATCCTCATTTGTAAAAAAGTTTTGACATATTAAAGAAGGCCTGGTTTTTGTTTGTTTGTTCCTTTGTTTTATTTGTACCTTTTGTTAGTAAAATACCTTCATTTCTCAATATACCCTCCTCTCTCTCCTCCAAAGCAAATCTTTAAACAGCAGCCTGTTAACCTTGCCCGAGAGCATATGAGATGTTCTGCATCCATATTATCCCATCTCTCCAGCCAAAGATAGGAGGTAAATTTTCTTTTTTCCATGGCATAGCTTATTTATCCTAATTACAAAGTGTTTCATTTCATTTCATTTTGCACTTATTGATTATTGTTCCATTTATATTGTTATATTTATGTCACCATTGTGATGATTGTTTTCCTGATTCTGTCTATTAAACTCTGCATCAGTTCATATACGTTCCCACATTTCTCTAAATTTTTCACATTTGCTATATTTTATGATATAATATTCCATCATACTCATGTAGCACAGTTTTTTTAATCTTCCATAATTGAGAAATAATGCTTTGTTTCTATTTGTTTACTACCACAAAAGTTACTATACATAATTAGATATATTCAAGACCTTCCTTTTATCCTTTGTCTCTTTCTGGTGTATACCTGGCGATGAGATGTCTAAGTTATAGGGTATGAGTGTTTTAGTCACTTTTTGGGCACAGTGTTTTCTAGAATGTCTACCAGGGGAGGGGAAACTGCGACCTTGAAGTCACATGTGGTCCTCAAGTGTGGCCCTTTGACTGAATCCAAGTTTCACAGAACAAATCCCCTTAATAAAAGGATTTGTTCTGTAAAACTTGGACTCAATCAAAAGGCTGTACTAGAGTACCTAGAAGGTCTCCTGCAGCCTCAAGGCTGCAGGTTCTCTACCCCTGAGTCCATTTATAGGTTCACCAATAATTTACTAATCCTTTAATCTTCCTCTAGCTTTTCTAAAATTAACTATTTCCTTCTTTTGTCATCTTTGCCAATTTTCTGGGTATATATAAGGTAAAGTCAAAAGTTACTTTAATTTACATTTTTCTTAGTATGGTCCTTTGTATTTCTAATATTGAGAAATTCTTTCGAGAATTATTTGTTTAGATCTTTTGACCATCTCTCTTTTAAGAACTGACTCTTGGTCACATACTTATGTTATTTCCCTATATATCTTTTCATATCAGGCCTTTATAAGAAATACATAATGTAAAGAAGTTTTCCCTAATTAAGTTTCCCCTCTTATCCCAATTACATTGATTTTTCTTATGCAAAAGTTTTTCAATTTCTTGACACCAAAATTGTCTGTTTTATCTTTTGTGATCTCCATTGGCTCTTGTTTGGCTAAGAATTCTCAAGAGGATTATTTTTTTTAAAAAATCACCCTGCACATCTTTCTTCATTATATCTAGAGACATTTTCTCTTTTAAAAAAAAAATCTCTACCTAAAAGTGTCATACAAGAGACCAATTTGTGACCTAACCTAAAGCCTTTTCTGTTGTGATTACCTTCAGTGGCCTTTTCTGTATTTGGGATTCGTATATGCCCATGGCATTGAAAGTACAGGATATGTGGGCATAATGACCATTACCTTAACTTCAGCTAAAGAAAAAAGCAGGCATTTTAGGATGATATCAACAGGGAGAATAACTCATCTGTCTCTGGTGGAATATAGACTGAAATCCTGGGCACTCATGTTCATTACTGATCTTTACTTTTCCCTGATATAAAGCAGAACTGATATTAGTTAATGCATTAAACAATTAATCTTTTTGTTTATGCCACTGAATCACATTGGGCTTGACTATTAATAAAAAGTTGAAGAAAGGTTATGGAACTCTCCATTGCTTCTTTCTGTTGGGTGAATGATAGTCATTCTTAGTACATAGTCTGTTGAGGGCTTTTAGGATCCTTCTGGTGGAAATATGCCTACAGGAAGCATGAGTTATTTTTTTAGTTAAGGCTCAAAAACTATACTTTGCTCTTAGACAATAATCCTTTAATAAATTCAGGTTAAAGCTTCCAATAAACAATTATCAGAAGACTGTGAAGAAAGATTGCTGGAGGTTTGCAATTTTGTTCAATATCCATATGGTTGCGTAATTTTTTTGGACTCGCCTAGAGTAAGATGCTTTGTGTGCTGCTGACTATTTATCAGAAACATTTAAGACTCCCTGTGGTGGTCACAGTTGGTACTTCTTAGTCAATGGCTTTGTGTTGGACTGTTCTTCTGAATAGCTATGGACTGTGAAAAGCAAATCCTGTGGATTGAGCCAAAATCAGACACACCCTTTAGGTAACTTTTATTGGCACTCATGCCTGAATTCTAGAGCAAAAAAAATAATCAATGGAGATATTTTTAAAGTTGGGGAGATGGCATTTTGAGAGCATTCAAAATTTTGATAAAAACAAAAAAACTTACCAAATGAGTAATCTCATTCAATAATTTTTTTAAATTGCTGTTTACAGAGCTTGAAGGGAAGGGCTTGTATTTAGATATTGAAATTATTCAGACTATGACAAATACTAGATATTGAAATCATTCAGATTATTACAAAAGCTAGTTCATATAATTACAATGTGTAAATGGAAAGTCTTTATTTAAGCCTATGTGAGTCTTACATTTGTTGTGTCATGCTTACATGTACCTATATCTACACAGAGAGTAATTTGGATGAAAAATGACACATATATTAACATATTTTAGACCTTTCCTTATCTTTCTCCTCATTTCAGGGCTTATATTCTTAAAACCTGGTGGGATTCTACTCAGCAGTGATTGCTCCTCTGATTGGAGGGCTGGGGGGAAGAACAAAAAAAGTCTTCCCAAAATCTCCACATAAAGGGGGCTCAAAAGCCCAGGGAACTCTTCATTTCTCATCAACTGCACTCTTTAAACTCCATTCTACTATCATCATGTCATCCCCAGGAAAACTCATCACTTGGAAACTCTGAAACCCAGAAATTGGTTCAGCTATGGTACTCACACTTCATCAGTAGCCTCTACCTTCTGATTGGAGAGCTAGAGTGAGGAACAAAAATCATCTCCCAAAGTCTGCATATAAAGAGGGTTCAGAAGTACAGCCAACACTTCATTTTCATCAATTATACACTACACACTCTACCATCATCATCCCTCCCCTCGCCTCCCACATTAGGTATCTTCTCTCCTCTCCTCTTTTTTAGCTTCCTTTTTTGTGATGTCTTCTATTAGATTGAAAGCTCCCTGAGGGCAGGGACTGTCTTTCCTTCTCCAGCACTTTTGTATCTCCAGCACTTAGCACAGTGCCTGGCATATAGTATAAATGTTCACAAATGTTTATTGTATTCCAACAGGCATTTATTAAATGATAGGCATTGTGCCAGACTCTAGGAATACAAAGGCCAAAAAAAAAAAAAATCCCATCAGTCTCTGCCCTCAAGAAGATCACATTATACTGGAGGGAAACATGCACATATAAGTAAGTGAAAAAAGATTTACAAAATAAATACGAAGAAGAGAGGGGGTGTCATTAAGTCCTCATGTAGGCAGTTGTTCCTGAACTGAGTCTAGACATGAGCTCCAAGAGGTGAAGGTGAGAAAGGACAACATTCCAGGCATGGGGATTCAAGTCAGATAACTACCTCATTAAGAGAATTATTAAGTTATTTAGTTATCATATTATGAGAGTAAAGGAAATATTTCAATGCTGACTGCTTAACACATGGTATCAACTAATGGGACCTGATGATGTAATTTTACATCCCATTGTATCAGAGAAGTTTCCCGTTTTTCTTCACTGTCTACAATCAGCAAAGTAAAGAAAAAATAAGTAAATAAAATAATCACATGTTCTTCGAATTCAGGTGAGCCTAAAGGTACTCATTTAAGTTTTAGTATGAAAGACCTATACATTCTATACTCAGGCATTCAAAATTAGGTGCGTCTTGAGCTATGTCTTCATGTGGATCATTAGTTTATGAAATCCCTGAAGGAAGGAACTGTTTTTGCTTTTCTCTGTATTTCCAGCACTTAGGATACCTCATATGTTTGTTGCTGTTCAGTTGTTTCAGTCATGTCCAATTCTTCATGACCCCATTTGGGGTTTTCTTGGCAAAGATAATGGAATGATTTGCCATTTCCTTCTCCAGTTCATTTGACAGATGAGGAAATTGAGGCAAAGAAGGTTAAGGGACTCGTCTGGGGTCATAGCTAGTAAGTATCTGAGGCTAGATTTGAACTCAGGAAGATGAATTTTGTTGACTATTTCTGGTGCTGTATGCACTATGGCTCCACCTAACTGCAGCTGGTATGTAGTAGGTGCTTAGTAAATGCTTGTTAACTTGTTGATTCTCAGATGAAAGTTCTCAAAGTTCTAAATCTGTTCATTAACAAACAACATTTTTAATGCCTCTGAAGGTAGAAGGCTTCTTTCAGAGAGTACCTTGTAGTAGGGTGCTATCAGTACTGTCTATACAAATAATATCACTCTATATTTCATTTTCTTTTTATAAAAGCAGCTGTGAATATTGCCATTCAGTCCATATTCTCTGTCATTCATGTCATTGTTGCCTGAAGCAAATATTACTTTTTTGACTACTTCATTCTTTTCAATTTGTGCCATATTGGATACAAAATAATTCTGCTATTCCTATGTTCTATGTTCTATGCTTCAGTTTGTGAGGTCTCTAATCAATTCAGAGATTGAATCTCAGTCATCTCTGAGTGAAAATGAAAATACTCCATTCGAGAAGAGAACTTTGCTCTAGCCATGAACTCCTAGAGAGATTTGAAAATTGGCTCAACAAAAATGGATTCAATTTAAACATTTATTAGTATTTATTATTTATGGTGGATAAATGGTGCACTGGATAGAGCACCAGCCCTGGACTCAGGAAGACCTGAATTCAAACCCAGCCTCAGACACTTACATTTATTGGCTGTGTGATCTTGTGCAAATCACTTAACCCTGCTTGCCTCAGTTTCCTCATCTGTCAAATGAGATGAAGAAAGAAATGACAAACCACTTCAGGATCTTTGCCAAAAAGCCCCAAATGGGGTCATGAAGAGTGGAGCATGATTGAAAAAACAACTATAAACAATAGCATTTATTATTTACAAAAGTTGAAAGTTACCAATAAGCATGGTGTGATGTGGCTTAGATCAAAAGGCATGAGTCCATGTTCTGTCTCTAATTATTACCAGTCATGTCATCTTGGCAAGTCTTCTTAACTTAGTTCCTTAGTTATCTGCAAAATGATATTCATATTACTCATCCTGTCTCAAAGAACTGAGCTTTAAATGAGGATATGTATGAAGCATTTTGCAATTATAAAACATAACAGCTGTGATTTGTTATCTTCTGCCCTTGAGACTTTTAACACCTTAAAAACAATAGTAATTATTTTATTTATATTTATAGAGAGTTGTAAAATATGGTAAGCAAATTATGTTGATGATTTCATTTGAGCCTCAGAACAACCCTGTGAAATCTCTGCAAGAGGTGTTATTATACCCATTTTACAGATGATAAAACAGAGACTGAAAGGTAAGGGCAGTTTGCTTGTGGTCACACTGTTAATGACTGTTAAATACAGGGGTTGAAACCAGTTCTTCCTGACTCCCAGTTTAGCACTCTAGACAATATGCAACGGCTCACCATCTTTCAATCTTTTAAAAATGGAAGTCATTTAATGGGGAAACTGGATTTCAACAATATATTGTCTGGATGCCAATATCCAAGAGATATATATCATACAGTGACATCGTAAGAATTGAGGGCAGTTACCTATTTGGACATTTTATAAAGAATGCTTGGATAGCACAGATTATTATACCAACTTCAGCTATGAGTGTTTCCAATATTTTGTGCCTGATTTCAAGTATCAAAACATGAATCTTTCTCTATCATCTACCTATCATCTATCTATCATCTATCATCTATCTATCTGTCTGTCTATTTATCAACCAACTATTTGCAGATGACTCTCTTACTACTCGCAAGAGAACCTTTCTCCACCTCATAACAAATACGTACAAATAGGGTTAGGATTTGTTTTGCTTTTTTAAAAATATTCACTGAAAAGCCATCTCTCTGAATCTCTGATGTAGGCATGTCTGGATGGATAATCTCAGGTTACATCTCCTGACAAGGGGATAGAACAGGTGTGATAGATTAATACCCTCACTATCCTTACTACAAGATTCCTAGTTGGAGATGAGACCTTTGGGCCACTGTCAAAATTGCTTGACAACTGTTGGCTATATCAAAGGTTCAGGCTGGGGAGGCATTGGTCATTCTTAGTGCTAACCAGGCCAGATGGGGAGCAGGAGTAGTTTGGCCACCAGTGACTATGGTAGTCATAGAATCCTAGAAGTAGAAGAGCCTGAAAGGTCATCTAATCTGTCTTCCTCTCAAAGAAGGAATTCTTCTCACTAAATGGCTGGCAACTTGCCACTTGTGGATAGCTCCTTTAGAAAGTTCTTCCTTATATATTTTGAAATTTGTTCCTCTCATTTCCCCAAGCTCTATTCCTTTGTATTAGTTCTGCTTTTTGAATAACACATAATAAATTTAATGCCCTTTCCATATGACTACCCTTAAGGTATTGGAAGACAATTCTCAGATCTCTATTGTCTTCTCTTTCTCAAGCAAACCATTCCCAGCTTCTTCAACTCTGTCTCATATTACCCTCTGATATGATTTCCAGATTACTCATCTTGCTTTCTCCTTTCTGAAACTTCTCTGGTTTCTCAATAGCCCCTTTAAAATATGGCTCCCAGAAGTGGATGTAATACTGTAAATGCAGTGTAACCAGCACAAGGTATGATAAGCTTATTATTGCCCTTGATACGGATACTTCTTTATTAACACAGCCTAGGACTACATTCTTTTGATGCTATTTTTTAAAAAAGTGTGTGTGTGTGTGTGTGTGTGTGTGTGTGTGTGTGTGTTGTATTGTTAACAGCTCTGTCACTCTGTTGGCTGAGGTTGAGCTTAAGGTCATCAAAAACCTCCAGTTCTACCTTTTAATTTTTTTCTCCCATGAACTGCTGTCAAGACATATAAATGAGCCAGCAGAATTAATAATTGGGAGCAGGTAACAGGGAACCTCCAGAGCTTAAAACATAGTTACTTTAAGAGCCAAGTGTTCACCAGTCTTAACAATTACTGTACAATGCATCTGTATCCGCTCCCTCATTAAAACCTCATGCTCACCTGGACTAAAGCAGCCCTGATTGCACACCTGGATGGTAGAACAATGCTGATGTGATTGTCTATTTATCTTACCAAATGTGGGTTCAGGGATCATCACGAATTCTGTGCATCTGACCCACAAGCTCACTATAAAAGCAGGTGTTCTTAACCCTTTTTGCATTTTGGACCCTTCTGGCAGTCTGATGAAGCGTATGGACTCTTCAGAATAATATCTTTAAATGCATAAAATAAGGTAGAGGATTATGAAGGAAACCAATTATACTAAAATAATTATCTTTTTTTTTTTTAATTTCATGGACCCTGGGTTAAGAAGTTCTGCCATAGAGCAATTTAATCCCAAGGGAGTGAAAGCCAACCAGTAGCAGTGGAAGCAGGAAGGTGAACAATTTATTGAATGTATGTAAGAGATGGGAGAGGTCCTGAAGTGCTTGGGCTTGTATTTTGCCCAAAGAGGATGGTGGGACTAAGAATATGTGAAAACAATACTTCCTTGTAGCAGCTGCAGCTTTGGAGCAACCAAGTTCAGGGGTCAGGAGTAGTCACAAAAGACCATGGCTTATTGATTGACCCAGGAAGAATGGGCATCAAGAGATCTTTATCAGTGACCTTGGGAATATGCTATGTGTGTCCCTCTGCCTAGGGGACTCCTCAAGGTGTGAGGATTTGAGGAATACTTCTGTGCTCTCATATTAGTTGGAAAGGAAGAAAAACAATTCCTGCACTGGATGAAATAATCCAGAAAGGGAAATAAGAAGGAAAAGATTGTGAGGATTGGTAATGCATTGCAGATAGGGAGGCTCTACACATGGAGACTGAGCTGGGATCTTCTGAAGAAGCAGAAGTTAATGGGATATTAAGGCAGATCCATGGGCACTGACAAATGAAAAGAACCCTGCTATCACCCTCAGGGAGGAAGAAGCCCATGGTTAGAGTTGGAAACTCCCTACTGAGAGGTACAGAGGCAGCACTGTGTAGACCTGACATAGCTAACCAGGAGGCTGGCTGTTTTCTTGGAACATGCATCTGAGATCTGACAGAGTCAATCGATAGAAATCCTAAAAAATTTAAGGGGCAGCACATAAGGGAGAACCACTGAGCCTGTTTTAGAATTCACACAGAGAGCTTGTTGGATTAAATAAACATAACAAGTTTTTGATGAGCAATCAGAGGGAGAACTAATAGCTTTTATAGCCCCATGTATTGATTTTAAACACAGTTGCCTTCATTATTGTGAAAATAGAGGCAAAATGTAAAATTATGTATTTGGTAACATGTAAGCATCTCCTTCCATTCCATTGTGCATCACTGACTAAGTGATTGTATGTATATTCCCCAGCGATCTCACCTCTCTGCATCCCTGAACAGAACCTGACCCAGAGGGGCAATGTCTGCCTGGGAAGAGTGGATTTGCATGAAGGCATTGGAGTGAAATTAATGCTGATGATTCCTTCCAGCCCCTTGGTCTCCCTTGGATCTTGAACTAGATGGGTTACCAAGACACCTGAACTGGCAAGAGCTGTAGCTATAGAATTCTATCCTTCTTCTGAAGCAAGACAAAATGGAGGCCTCTTTCTGTCCAGCTGTTCTGTAGCAAAAATACAGCTATGATTGATTTGACCAGTGGTATTTATCTAGTGCCCTCCACATTGCTTGAGACACAGGTGCTTAACAAATACTCTTTGGAGAGGCTGTTGATGAGGGGAGAGAAATGGGATCAGAACTTTTTTCTTGCAGAAGCAACATTTCAATACCACAGAATTTTTTTTTGGTGGTGTTGGTGGGAAGGGCTTTGACTTTTTTTCTCCTTGAAGAAATTGGGTGGATTGTGGGTTTGTGCTTGATTTCTCATTGCTCAAAGCACTGGAAGATATCAGTCAGTTATTCCTACTGAAGCTAATTAAAAGTATGCTCAGAAATTCACCACATCTGTGTTTCTTTTCTTTCTTCCATTACATAGAATATAGGTATATTTATATATATATATATATAACTCATATGTATGTGTAAATTGCAGTTATCACTGTGGCATTTTATGGATAATTAAATGGATTGCATCTCCCTCACATGCCTTTCAGATTCTAGTGGAGAACTTTAGGACATTTTGACTTCCTTGATAGTATTCTTTTCTTCTTAAGCAGTTAAGGCCTATGATACAATTCTCTTCAAAGGAATGGAAAACTCAGGTGTCTTTCTTTAAGCAATGGATTTAAAGATCAGAATAAATATTAATAATGCATACTCTAAAGAAAGCTTATTAGAAGTAATATACCAATTTAGAATAAGAGCCTGAAGAAATCCTGGATATTTTTGAGCCAACCTTAAATATTTTTCTCTGTTTCCTCTACAAATGGCTCTCTGCCTTTATGTAGGGCTAGACTTAACTGTTTCTTGCATCTCTGGCCTTTCAGAGCTGTTCTGGGAATAGCAACATGGCAGGAAGAATCTTTTTGTTCTTGAAATGGACTCTCTCTCGGTAGTCTGATGAGGCCTCTGGACTCTTCAAGAATAATAATTTCAAAGGCATATAATAAAATAGGATTAATAGGCAAACCAATTACATTCAAATCCAGTTTTCAAAATATTAAAAAACAAAAAACAAAAAAAGTTCACCGACCCTGGTTAATAACCTCTAGAGTAGTGAAATGTACAATAATAAACTTAGGTGTCAGGAGAAATCTGGGTTTGAATTTTGCCTCTGACACCTGTGTGACCAGTGATGCTTAGCTTCCAATTCATACTTTCCTCATTTGCAAAATGTAGAAAATAATAACTGTGACACTTCATTTATATGGAATTACATGAAGCATGTTGTATGCTTTAAAGCACTCTATAATTATTAGCTATTGTTATCATCTTCATCATTATTCTCCCTCTGACATGGCCCTGGCTGTGTTTACCTGTTGGTTGATTGTGCTGTTTGTCGTCCTGGAGCATCAGAAGCAAATATGAAGCTAGTTAGAGGTTGACCTTTCAATTAATCATTTTACCTAAACTGTGTCTTTTTCAACTGAAATGCAAAGAGAACAGAACTAATGTTTAGTCCTTCCCTCCAACGCCTCCTTTATATTATTGTATTTTCCTCCACCCAAAAGGGCCAAAGGGGAAATGTAGGACACTATAATTTCCACATCACACTTCCACTGGGTCTCTTTTCTTTGGCTTCCACCTATTGAGTAGATGACAGATATCATATAACCTCCCCGCTTTTTTTCAGCAGCAGGTCAATTTAACACAGAGTGGGATCTATACTTTTGTACTTTTGTTAGAGACCCTTGACTGTTTGTCATTTGGTTACTGCTGGCTTAAGTTTTTTTCTTTTAATGTATTAAAACTCCTCTCTGACACATTCAAATATATTTGAAACAGAATTCAAATTTTCAAACAATTATGCACAACAGGACAATTTGCTGCAAGCATTCGCTCCTTTCTGTATTTAGATGCAATCATATGAAGCCAAAATATGTGGATCAAAAATTTTATAGTGATTCTCTCTGTAACTACATGTGAATCATATCAAAAGGATGTCTAGTTTTTGGTTTTGCTTTTTTCAACCTTGAGTTGTAAGGATCATATATCTGCTGCTTGCTTTGGTGACCATTAAGATGGCAGTCTTATGGCCATGGAATGGTTAGCTTAAGATAGCATAATCATAAAATGGGAGAGCTGCAAGAGACCTTAGAGATGCCTACCCCAGCTCCTTAATTGTGCAGTTATGAAATCTATTGTTGTTTAATCATGTTTTAGTTGTTTCCAGTTCTTCATGACCGTATTTGGGGTTTTCTTGGCAGACATACTGGAGTGGTTTGCCATTTCTTTCTTAGCTCATTTTACAGGTGAGAAAACTGAAGTAAACAGGGTTAAGTGATTTGTCCAGGGCCACACAGCTAGTATCTGAGGCCAGATTTGAATTCAGGAAGATGAGTCTTCTTGACTCCAGGCCCGGCAGTCTATTTACTGAAGCCCTGTGAAATAAAGGGAATTAATTGCCCAATGTCAACCCAGGCTTATAGGTGGAAAAGTTAGGACTAGAACTCAGGTCTTCTAACTCCAAGTTCAATGTGATGCTACCTACCTCTGTTCCCTTTCTGTTAAGCAGTAATATATTCATTGTGGAGCCAGGATTAGAAGTGAGGTCACACCAACTAGGTATACTGGGTAGAACATCAAACATTACTTCCTTTATATATTAATAATAATAATTTTTTTCATTACTCTCCTTGTCACACTCTGCACTTCATCTAAATTATCCTTTTCAGGGTTCCTCACACTAAATCACTCATCTCCCTTCATTTACATTGGCCATCTTGAACTTTTGGAATACAGTCTCCTAGCTTTCACTCAAGGGTATATGCTGATAAATGTTTAACAACAGGGCTCCCCCTGGGGGAAAACATATGCATGCACTTTTAAGCTTAATCTTCCTTATTGACACTTTCTTTAACTCTAGATAATCAGATAAACAAAGGACTGTTGGATTTGTAGTGATTGCTGATTTCTCAGTTGTAAATGCTCATACTGAAAATTTAGAAATCACTCTCAAAAACCTATTAGAGTTGGCTCCTTGCCTTTACCTCCTAGAATTCATGATGTAGCTAAAGCACCACCTTCTACAAACTTGCCTGATTCCCCTGCTATCTACCACCTGCCTATTTGCTATCTACCTGTTATCCCTATATACCTTATATTTAATTATTTTGGACGTATCTTGGATTTATTTCATATGTACTTGTAGGTGTATGTCTTGTTAGCTATTTGAAAGTTAAGATGGCTTCATTTTTTCATTCATTTTCATCATAGTAGGTGCTTCATAAATTCTTATAGACTGATTGGTAAATATGAGAAGTGATTCCAAGACTGTTCATTCCTTAACCATTTTGGGGTCATGGACCCTTTCAGCAGTATGATATTTTGATGTTTTTAAAGAAAAAAATAAAATACATAGGAAACCAATTATATTAATATAGGCAGCTAGTTGTGTAGAGACTAGAGCAATGGGTCTAGACTCAGGAAGACCTCAGACCAAATCTGGGCTCAGATACAAATTTTGTGAACTTGGCCAAGTCTATCTGCTTTAGTTTCTTCAACTGTAATATGGGGAGCATAAGGGTGGTTGTGAGGATCAAATAAGATGAAACTTGTAAAGTACTCAGCCCAGTGCCTGGTTCATAGTAGGTACTTAATAAATGATTAGTCCTTTGTTCCTCTCCCTTCCCTATCAAAATAGTTATAGAGATTTTTTTAAATTAAAAAACAAGTCATAGACTTCAGGCTAAGAACCCCGAGGGAGCATGTGTGTACCATGAATGCATAGGATGAAACTAAAGCAAGAGTCTTGTGTGACTGGACAAACCAGAAGATAAAAGGCAAAGGGAGAGTTTGGAACAGTGGCTCAACTATACAGGGCAGAAAGGTAGGGGTGTAAGTATGGTCTGACTATACAGGCAAGGGAACAAGTAAAGGACAGTGTGATCAGTAAGAGCACAAACCAGATAACAGGATGTTAGTACAGGTGGGTGAGTTTACATAAGAATATAGCTGGAGTTTGATGCTTGATCATCTAACAAGAGCTGTTGGATCTTAAACCCGAGATGGTTTAAGCACCCCGTTAGGATGTCGGTGGCTAAAGACTGGCAGGTATGTAAAGTTTCCTGGAATAAGATAGGGCTTTGCAGGTGTTTGTGGCTGACAATCATAGCACAAACTGAGGGCTAGAGCTTCTGTGGTGTTCTATCAGTTATAACAAATAGGAACAATTAGCTTTTTGACTAAATAGCTGGTGCGGTCCCAGCCTTGTTAAAAAAATAACAGTTCCCAGCTCACAGCAGTGTGAAAGCCCCAGTAATGTTAACTCTAGTGTAATATACTCTTTCAGAGACCTTGGATTTCACCCCTTTGAGACTTTGATGAGAGGAGGTTCCAAGCGATCTGAATTCTTAGAAGCTTAGAAAGTGTCAGGACATCTGAATTTCATTTTGAGAAGTTAGGTGTTTACCTTAAAAATCTTAACTAGTATTGCTCAGACAATGGAGACATTTTGATTTCCTCTCCCAGCTAGCTTTAATTCATCCAACTTTTTTTTTCAAAGCCAAAACAGAAAAGATTTGCTATTTTTGTTTTCCCAACTCTAAATATATTGTAGAGTCTTCTAGGGAAAAATTAAGAGATATTAAAAAGGCACTGAATAGGGGTACTCTAATTATAAAGTCACAAATTCAGGTATGGGTTTTGTTGTTCAGTCATGTGTCTGCTGCCCCCTTCTCTTTTTGCCTTCAATCTTTCCCAGCAGCAAGCTCTTTTCCAATGAATCCTGTCTTCTCATTATGTGGCCAAAGTATTTAAGCTTCAGCTTCAGCATTTGATTACAATGAATAGTCCAATTTAACTGGTTTAAGTATTGACTGATTTGAACTCTGTTGTCCAAGAAATTCTCAAACACCTTCTTTTGAAAGTGTTGATTGTTCAGCACTCAGCTTTCTTTATAGTAAAACAGTTACAGACATATATTACTACTGACAAAACCAGTGGTTCTCAACCTTCCTAGTTCCACGACCCTTTAATACGTGTGTGTGTGTGGGGGGGTGTATCTGCATGCAGGTGGACCTGCCTAGAGATGGATAGAGGAGCAGTGTCTCGATTCCTAAGACCACTGGAAATATGTGTTTTCCGATGGTCTTAGACGACCCCTGTGACCCCTGTGAAAGGGTCATTCGACCCCCAAAGGGGTCGTGACCCACAGGTTGAGAACCACTGGACAGAACCATTGCTTTGACTATATGGACCCTTGCTAGCAAGGTGTCTCTGCTTTTTAGTATGCAGTACAGATTTGCCATGGCTTTCCTTCTTGAGAGTCAAAACAATCATTTGGAGATCATTTGGTCCAATCCCTTCATTTTGCGTATGAGAAAAATGAGACTCAGAGAGAGTAAGTGATGTTTTACTAAGTTTGGATAAGATGATAAAATCAGGATTTGAACACAATCCTCTGACTAAAAATCCATTGCTCATTCTGGTAGAAAGCTCTTTGATGAGGGCAGTAACCGATTGCTTCATTTGTCTATCCAGTGCCTGGTGCAATACAGGCAAGGAAAACATTTAATAAATGTTGATTTGAATTACATTTCCACTGGTCACATGCTTTAATTTTTTTATAGCACTACTAAGCACATATATTGTTCAAAGCCCTGTGTAAGCACTAGGAAGTCCACTGACAGGTCTTAACAAGCAAGTGTTGGCAGGCAAGCATATCACATATTATTGGGAACTTCAGCATGAATTGGCAGGAATATGTATCTATAATGACTTGTTTGCAAAGAAATACTATATGGTTACATGATGCAATGTTGTGTCATCAAAATTTCAATGCAGGAAAAAAACAAATTACAATAAATTATGAAATTTAAGATCGATCATTTTTTTAAAATTATATATTTTTAAATCATACAAATTTCAAAAACAAAATATCAAAAGGTTAAAGAAAGTAGATTTCCAGAGGAGGTGATGAGTAATTTTTTTCTTTTAAAAAAGGGGCAGTAAGCCCAATAAGTTTGGGAACCTCTGCTATAAGCCATCCTGAAGTATGCAACTCTTTGCCTATAATTCTTGACTGCTCATAGCACATGACAAGACTTGATTTTTCCCTGTTACTATTTCTTCTCATAGTTCTTTTTCCAGCTTATCCTATGTTGTATTGCCTGTATTGGGGGAGAGGGGGAGATTCTATTCAATTCTAATTGAATATTAGAAATCAGTCATCTAGCTCTGAAGGGAAAGATTCTTTTCAGAAACCTATCTATTAATTAATGGGGAAGGAATAATTCTGAACTCCTGGATCTTGCCTGGAAAGAATTGGTTTCCCTGTGTCTTTCCATATGTTAGGGAACAAGGGATCTTTTTGTGGTTTTCTTCTTGTCCATATCAATCTCTATCTTCAAGGAAGCTTTTCCAGAGAAGGAGATTACCCCTTTCATCTTCCAAGTGTGTCTCTGGATTGTGGCAAGATGAATTTCATTGCCAGATGTTGCTCTCTACCCTACTGCCTGGGCAGTGTGTTTCTTGCCTACATCAGCATTTCTCATGGATCTAGAGCAGGGATGGCGAAACCTGTGGCCTTGAGGCCACATGTGGCCCTCTAGGTCTTCATGTGTGGTTCTTTGACTGAATCCAAACTTCATAGGACAAATCCCCTTAATAAAAGGATTTGTTCCATAAAATTTGACTTTGATTTGGTCAAAAGGCCATACCTAAGTACATAGAAGGTCACGTATGGCCTCAAGATCACAGGTTCCCCACCTCTGGTCTAGAGGCTTGGCACAATTCCCAGTTTGTTCCTGCATGTAATGGTAATGGGAATTTGAAGATCTTTCCTGACCCTTAATAAACATAAGTGACTTTGAGGACCTTCCCTGATTTGAAAATATACTCTGCCCCTTAATAGGCTGAATGTGGTCACATGGAACCTGTGGTGGGAAACTTGTTTTTCAGAAATGCCCACACCTTGTTACTTTGTGGTTGAGCAGTGGGTCACAAGGGTTGTAATGTTCTCTGACCCTGGAGAAGGCTATATATACCTCTGAGAAGAGGTTTTGCTTTGGGGATCACTTTGGGAAGAGTTGTGTGATTTGGCCAGATGAGACTCTGGACAGCAGTTGAAACTCCCCGGCTTTCAAAACCCAGATATTGGTGCTCCTCTCTCTGGTAACTAACACTGTATGTAATGGTCAGACCGCTAGAAGCCCTTTCTATTGGTCTTTTGAATTGTGTTATTTTCTCTGTATATATTTTTTGTCTGCTTATAACTTATGTTTATATTTTCTCTGAAGTTCAGGATGCTGACTTTTCCCCCTGAACTAGGTAAATGATCTCTGTTTGATTAAAATAAGATGGTTAACCCCTTCTTGAGTTGCTTTACTTTAGAAAAGTAGATCAAAGAACCTGTGCTAGCAGCCATCCTGGGTATGCTAGGGTGCTTGCTACTACACTGCAGCGAACCATTGGTCTTCATAAACCTCAATGGGATCAACTGGAAAAGGGTATTAAATTAATTCGAGTTGCTTTTTGTGATATCTGGGATATGAGTAAGGGAATGATGGGGGTGCAGTGCTCCAAGGAAGCCAATAGCTTATTTGGTAAGTAAATCATTAAGTATTTATTTAGTCCTTTCTTTGTGCTGTGCACAAGATAGACAAAAACCTACAATTATGTGTTT
Source organism: Pseudochirops corinnae (assembly GCA_028646515.1). NCBI lineage: Eukaryota > Metazoa > Chordata > Mammalia > Diprotodontia > Pseudocheiridae > Pseudochirops > Pseudochirops corinnae. The sequence goes on from JAQQSV010000154.1 coordinate 69,650, forward strand.
ATGTATTTACAATACATAGGATAGTATCTTTAATGTGATTGGAGACAAAGGAACAATATGGATAAAGTTCTGTAAGAAATTTGAGGAGGAAGAAATCAGTTTGATCTGGGAGAATCAGGGAGGCTTCATGGAGGAGGTGAAACATGAACTGGGCTATGAAGAAAGAAATTAAATGGATGAAGATATAGACGGTGGATCAGGGAATAGCTTTTAGGCATGTAGATGTAGATGTAGATAGGAAACAATATGGGAATAATTCAGTTTGCAATATAGAGCTTATGAACAAAATAGGAGTGAAATAAAGTTGGAAAGGTATGTTGGAACTAGGATGAAAAAGACTTTAAATGTCAAACTAAAGAGTTTATATTTTATCCTATAGATCATGGAGAGCTACAGAAGGGTTTTGAATGGGAGAGTGACTTGATTAGATTTATGTATCATGAACAATATTTTTCTAGCTGAGTAAAGACTAAGTTAGAAAATTGAGAGATTGACAGGAAGGCAATGTAAGAAAGAGGTCATTACAATAGTTCATGAAAGAGATGTGTCTGGAAGATATTGGTAGTAGCATTGAAAGAAGAGGATGGGATACATGTGAAAATACTACAAAGGTAGAATCAACAGGATTTCACAACTAGTTGTATGGAAGACTGGGTAATAAACAGGAAAAACGCAAAGATGACTCAGAAAGTTTTGAACTTGGGTGACCAAAAAAATAGTTGTCCCATCAAAAGAAATTAGGAAGAAAGTAGACATTTGGGGGAATCTTAACCACAAATTCATTAGTTATATAAATGAAACACATACACACACACATATACACACACACACTTTCCAATTCATCTCTATCTGCTGAGTAGATATATTCTTATTAAAGCTGATTAAGTTTGGCAAGAAAAGAGTGACTGCATGAGCCTGTGAAAATGGGGTGATTTTGATATTCCTTCAAGTCATCTAAAGTACAGCTTCCTTCACCCAGAGGAAACACAATTCCCCAAAGAGATAAGATGCTTGCACATTTGTGTCTTAGCGTGGTATATAACTGTCTCTGTCCCTGATCCAGCCTCATTCCTGAATTGCTGATCATCAAGATTGGGCTCTTTAGTATTTATCTACTTGTTAATTGAATGGCTAGCTCTGGATAATGGATAATTCTAATTTTCTATATTTAGAAAGTGTATAAATATCTAAATTAGATTTAGGCAATGCAAGTGGCAGTATTTGATTTGCGAAGGACATAATTAGGTTGCTCCTTTACCTTCACAGTCACAACCAGTTTTTAACTCATTAATCTGTAAAGGGTTTTGATAAACCTTTGAACTGAATAAGCTGTGTCAGCCACAACACAGTTGTATTCTATTATGTTACACTTTCAGAGTACTAAATCTCACTGTTAAGCTTGATCTGTCTATAACCTCATTCAACAGCAATCATGATCAGCAGAAGGTGTGAACCAATGACTTCAAGTCTTCAAAATATCCTATAGACATGGGAGTAGACTGATTCTTTCCAGGCAGAGCACAAGTGTCCAGTTTCCCTCAGTGATTTTCTGCATCTCTAGATAAAAGAATACATTGCAAAACCACAGGACTACAGGTGTGCTTAATAACAACCAGATTTCTATTAATCACTTTTCTGTGTCAAGCTTCTACTGATACTAAAATGTTTACAGAAGGATAAACTGGAAATGAAAGAGAAGTCCTGAGAAAGTAGATATGGGCCCACAATTTTTGTCTTTGAATTGCAGTCCTACCCTGCCTTTATCATTTCCAAGACCTGATTTACCTCTTACAAATTTGGACACAAAGTCCTGTTATGAACAAGGGGATTTGTAATACATTCCTATTCTCTGTAATGAATGGGATAGTATATATTACTAGTATAACAATTAGATTCTTGCTTCTAAAAGGCCTCTTGTGACTTTTACTAGGTTCAGTGTGAGTGTGTGTGTGTGTGAGTGTATGTGTGTTTTATTGGATAATACATTATGCAAATAGTAACCCAAGTTCCCACCAACACAATATTCTCTAGTACCAGACCACACAAGAGTCTTTGGTCCAACAGCAAAGATAATTTTAGATGTAAAACAGCATAATAAGAGGGAATCTTTCTTTGCCCCCATGCACAAGTAGATACAACTCGCTTACAGGTTTTAGGGAACTAAACTAAACTCTCAGTCTCTACAGTTGCTTCACATTGCATGACCCCCTGAAAGTAGCTTAGAGTTCAGTGACATATATCTCAAAGAGCTGTGAAGGATTCTCTTGGGGGGCAAAGTAGAGATCTGTGATGTCTCTGATTATGTCAAGCTCCGAGATCTTGGGATCAGGGATGCCACTCAGCTCTGACTGCAGTTTCAAGCTTAAGTCTTCTCTCTCTCCTCCAGTTGGCAGCCCTTCTTTATAATAATAATAATAATAACAATGGTAATAATGGTGATAATGGATTGCATTTATGTAGTGCTTTAAGGGTTGCAAGACCACATTTCCTTTTCTTGTCTGAGCTGGAAGTACAGGAGGTTCCCTCCTACTCTGATTAGCATAAAATCTTTGACCTGTTCCATTTCCTTTTTTAAAAGTATTTTTCATTTGTTTTAATCATCCAAAATCCTCCTTCTGACCTTCCCACCCTAAATCCCTACTCCCAATTGAGAACACACACACAAAAAACAAAACCCATTCCAAACCTGTATAGCCAATCACTGCAAATTTCTACATCGGTTATGTCTAAAATATATTTGTCTCATTCTGCATTCCAAGTCCTTCACATGTCAATCAGGAGGTGGGCAGCATGTTTCATCATTATTCTTCTAAAATTGTGGTTGGTCATTATGCAACTAAGAGTTCAATGGGAGCCACCTCCAGCTGTCCTGATCAATATCTTGCCGTTGGACCCAGATGGCACCAGAGGAGGAAGTGAGACTGGTGACTTTGCACCGCCCTCGCTCACTTAAATCTAATTCTCTTGCATGTCATGGCATCACCTCCCTGACATCATGGTCCTATTTGAGAATGAAGGACCTACAATAGCAACACAACACAATAGTATTCAGTCACATTTATATACCATAACTTGTTTGTCTGTACTCCAGTTAGTGGGACCTCCTCAGATTCCCATTCTTTGCCATGCTAAAAACAGCTCAAAAGGATATTTTTGTACATTTTTAGAGTTTGTTTTGCTTAGGACTAATCCCTCCCTTGATTTATACCTTCTAAATCTCCCTACTCCACCTTTCCCTACTTTCCAGATGTATTAAAGGTATTTCTGTACTCAACTCTGTGTATATGTAGTCTTTCATCTTTTTGACCAGTTCAGATGAAAGTAAAATTCAAGTATCTTCCTTGTTTATATAGATGCCTACTTATACATCCTGAACATGTGAGAAAATTCTTCCTAACTTTCCTTTGTCCCCCTCCTCCTTTGCCCCCCCTTCAGTGTCTTCCTTCCCCCCTTTCTTTCCATTCCTTTCTTAATGCCATCAAGCCTTAACCAAGACCCTCCCAGTTTAATTAGACTCCCTCTATGAACCTTGATGATGATGGGGGTCAGAGAGAACAATGTATCATTTCCCTATATTTGAAAGGAAGAAGTTCATCTTTGTTTAGTCTTTTATTGTTGTTCATTTGTATTTACTTTTATTTGTCTCTCTTCACTCTGGTATTTGAACTTCAAAGTTTCCCTGCAGCTTTGGTCTTTTCGTAAGGAATACTTGAAAGTCCTCTATTTCATTAAAGGTTCATTATTTTCCCTCTGTAACATAATATTCAGTTTTGTCGGATGTTATCTCAGCTGTTAAGCCCACATCCTTTGTCTTCTGAAACATACCATTCCAAGTTCTCTGAATGTTTATGGTGTTGGCTACTAAATTTTGTGTGATCCCTACTTTGACTCCTTAGTGTTTAAATTATATTTGGGAAAGTACTATATTTTTTCTTTGACCTTGTGATGCTTAAAAATGTTCAAGCGATATAATTTCTGGGCAATTTAATCTTTTTATTAATAAGTCCAGCAGGTTATTAATAAAATGATAGTTATTTGGCCTCTCTCTTAAACCAAAGACAATCATGGCAGTTGACTCACACTTTATATACCCTTCAAAACAGTAGGTGGTCCATCAGATAGCAATAAAATTTAATTAGTTAAATTGGAGGTGGATTATATTAAGATGAAGGACTGAATATCTCTTGAATAGGAAAGGTATCTCTACCAGACCACCCATAGTTTTAAGTTATCAATTCAAAGATATATACCCCACCCAAGCCTGAGCTGGACACAAAGGCCTTTCCCACCTTAAATTCCTTACAAGGTTAGGTGGGGCCTGACCAAAATGGAGCAGAGTCAATGGAATCTCATTATCAGTAGTGTCCTTCTGAAGAAAAACTTGACTTAATATCCAATATCCCCACTTTGAAAGATGGAGGGAACTCTGAATCTCCCTAAGACATTGGTTATTAATAACAATTTCTCACAACCTGGAAGCTCTATATTTTGGCTATAATGTTGCTGGGGGTTTTTATTTTTGAGTTATCTCTTAGAAAGTGACTAGTGGACTCTTTTGATGTCCACTTTGCCCTCTGGTTCTAAGACATCTGAGCAGTTTTCTCTTAAAATTTCTTGAAATATAATGTCTAGGCTCTTTTTTGGTCATTCTGCTCAGATATGTAAAACATTAAAAATATTTTATTTGTTTTAATCATCCAAGATCTTCCTACTTTCTTGTCCTAACCTCCCACTCTAAACTGAGAATGAACAAGCACGTGCGTGCGCGCACACACCCCCCAAACCCATTTTGAACATGTGTAGCTATTGAGGTTTGGGGTTTAGGGGTGCTCTACACCCGAAAATACTGACATTCTGGGTCCTATCTAATGAATTTGACTTAAGCCTTCTCCCTGCCAAAGAAAAACAAAGTTCATTAAAGATTTGCTATAATGGGTAGACTCTTAAGGAGCTTTGTGATTTTTTTTTTTGATGCTTATGTTGACAAGCAGGACAGAACAATCTGACAACACTGAGTCTGAACTAGTTTGAATCTCAGCACTTTCATGGAGACAAAATGGATCTTATATACAGAAAGTCTGTGGGAGGGATCTAGGGGTGGTCTAGGAGAGGGGTCTGGGAAGGATCTTGAGGAGGAGTCTAAAGAGAGTCTTCATGGGACTGATGTCAGACTCCAGGAAGGGTGGGAAATAGCTGAAGGTCACCTGGAGATGACAGACAATGGAGGGCTAGGTTAGTTTAAGGATAATACTGAAATGACATGACTTGACGAGTCTTAACAAAGCAACCACAGAGTCCAAATTAAAAAGTTTTAAGGAGCTTTAATTTACCAGCTGGGGCTACTCCATGCCAATTAAAGGGGGAGCAGCCCCGAGTTCAGAGATGTAGAATCTTTTATACATTTCATTAGGTTTGTGTATCTAACTAACATCATTGGTTGCTAAGCAATTTGTCATATAGATGCAAACAAGTGGTTACAAAGGAAAATGGAGGGCGTAAGCTAAGGGAAAGATAGATAATCCTAGGCCAGCCTCCCGGGTACAGAGAAATTGGTTTAGGGAGGCTTCCCAGCCTCCCAGGTACAGATAAATCACTCTAGGGAAGCTTCCCAGGTTCATAGTGTTTCACTTGGCTAATTATCATAGAGTTTCACTTGGCTGACCACTAACATCAGAAAATATTTCTTAACTATTTCTAGACCATAACAATACATATTTTGATAGGATCAAGGGTAGGAAGTAGTTGGACAATGGAGGGCTAGGCTAGGTTAAGAGTAGCACAGATTTGGGCCTTTCTTAATGAAAGGCTTATGGCCTCAGGCAAACGCCACATCAAATGGAAATATTAAAGAGGGTTCCCAGAGCCTAAACCTCATCATTCCCTCCTCAAACAAATGGGACCCAAATTCCTCTGGGGTAAAGGGTGAAGGTTTTCGCTTCTGAAAGTGCTTCCTGCTGGCAAGGGGCAGAGAGCCGTCCCTGTTTCTCTGGGTCCTGTTCAAGGGGTACATAGACTGAGCAGTCATCTGGAAGTTGATGACTTGAACCCTCGAGGAGACAAACCTGGCAAGGAGGTTAAGTAAATGAGGACCAAGCAGGCACAAAAGGAGTTTAGAGAAAGGACAATTTCCCTGGAGGGAATTAAAGATGACCATGGCAAAGCAAATTTTTACCTTGACCATCTTCAAGAAAAGTTCTTAAATTTCTTAAGATTCTTACATTTTTTTCTCCAACTATTTTCCAAGTAAGTTGTTTTTGCCATGAGACACTTCGCATTTTATTCTGTTTTTTAAGCCCTTTGATTTTAATATTTTTCGTTGCCTCAGGAAGTTCTACTGGCTTCTATTTGGTCTACTCTAATTTTCAGAGAGCTTTGTTGCTTGGGCAGTTTTGTACCTTTTATGCAGAGTTTTAAATTATATTTCCAATTCCTTCTTCCATTGCTTTCATTTCTTTTCCAGGTTTTTTCCCCAACAGCTCTCATTTCACTTAAAGAAAACATTTTAAACTCTTTTAAAAAAATCTCAAAGCTCTTTATTTCTTCCAGCAATTCTAGTTGAGTTTAAGACCATGCCTTATTTTTCTTTGAGGCGTTGCTTGTAGATGTTTTTGAGTCATTGTCCTCTTCTGCTTTCCTGCTGAGCTTCCTTGCTACCATATTAGTTCAATATAGCAGGGTCCTCTTTTTGTTTGCTTGTCCTTTCTGCCTAATTCCTGACTTTGCACTTGTTTTTTTAAAAATTAACTTTTGTTTATTTTTAGTTTACATCATTGATTTCCACAAGATTTTGAGTTACAAATTTTCTCCCTGTCTTTCCCCTACCCACCCCCCCAAAAATCAGGATCCCACTTGTAACAGCAATCAATTTAGCAGATACTTAGCACTTAGTAACTTAGGGCTAAGTATGGAAGGTGTGAACTCTGTCCCCTCTTAAGAGGGTGTGAACTCCCCTGTTGACATGGAAGAAGGGGACTGACTGCAACAGGAGGCCAGTGTGTATATAAGAAGAGTTTTAGAGACAGAGAGACAGAATTGGGTATTTTTCCTCCTGGTGGCTGCCATTGGAGGAAGCAAGATTGTCCCAGCATCTGGGAGCTGGGCTGCTGGACTGAAGAAGTGAGTTAGAGTTTTCTTGAGAGAGAGACAGAGGGACAGAGATACAGAGAAACAGAAAGAAAGAGAGAGAGAGAGACAGAGACAGAGACAGAGACAGAGACAGAGACAGAGACAGAGAGATAGAGAAAGAAAGAAAGAGAGAGTTTCTCTCCCAGCATCTGGAAGCTGACTGAGAACTAAGATGGAGTTTTCCAGAGACCAGAATCTGGTGAAGGCTGAGAGGGGTTGCCTGGAAGGCCTCCTGGAAGGCTGAGATTCTCCTGGGTCCTAGGGCCAGCTGAAGTGCTGGAGGATTGAAGAAGCTTGACCGGGATAAGCCTTTGTTGGTTTGTGGCTGGCTGATCCTTGAGTTCCTGGCAACAGAAGTGATGAAGGGTCTAAGATAGGCCAGACCCTATGAACTTCAGTGTCTACCAGGGATTGCCTGGAGGACTGGATAAGGATCTGGGAGCTATCTACCTCTGAGGACTGGAAAAGAACCTGGGAGCTGTCTGCCCCTGAATCCAGGTGACTGTTTGGTGGATTCAGATAGGAGCTGGGACCATGGAAGGGGATCCAGGGAATCAGAGAGACCACCCAGAGTCAAGATGAAGAAAAAGCCTCCCCTTGGATGAAATTTGCTGGACATCAAGGGGTGGAGGGTTTTGCCTTTCTGTTCTTTCCCTCCAGAGTAACAGTTATCCCTTGCCTCTTCTATATGAGATGATTAACCCCATTAACTCTTGGTTTTATTGATCAGGCTTAGCCTCCTCTAGCTCAGAACTCTATAGCTCAAGACACCAGTCAGCCACAGCTGCCCCAGTAGCAGGGATTACAGATTTATGCCATGACTCTTGGCTACAACCTTGCTTTTTAAACCTCACGCATTTTAGATGTTGCCCTATCGATTTTTTTATTTTTTGTTTTTTTGCCTGATGACATCACTACTCTATAAATAGAGCCTCCTGGGAAATGTAGTGAAGGGAAATTCTTCCTAGGCATCCAAGCATCTTGGGGAATGAGATACTGAGGGCTGTTCTCCTAAGTCATGCCCACTATTTTGCACTAGACATATTGTTATGACAGCTTATCAGTACATATATAATAAATTAATATTCATTGATTTTAGAAAGTAAAGATTTTATACAGTCAATAATCTAGGGTTATTTGCAGAAATGTTCCAGTTCTGGCTCTTTTAAAATCTCTGCCCATCTCTTTTAGCCCTACCCTCCAAACTCCTGCCATTGAGCAAAAATCTATACAACCAGTTTGTAAGCAATTAAACTTTTTTCCCCAGTCAATATGCATTGATACACACAAAAAGCAAATCAATGTATGCTATGTTCAAAGCATCATGTTAGTTACTGGGGGAGTAATACATACATATATATATATATGTATACATATATATATATGTACTTATATATGTATGTATGTATGTATGTATATGTATGTATGTGTGTACATACACATATCACTGCCCAACCTTCAAGGAGTTTAAAGTCTAATTGTTTAGGAAAGACACACCCACATGAAAAAAATAATTCTTAGAAAAAACACTTTTGTATTAACATTCTTATATTGTATTGTTTTTTCTCTCTGAAAAATATACTTGAATTTTTGTTTTTGAGGAGTAAATTAGTTAGGAAAATTTTAAATAATTTTAAAGTTACCTTATGTATCAAGAAAATTGAGGGAAAAAAACCTATCTCATAATGGCCCACAATATACAATATTATGACAAAATTCATACAATACTATTAAAACGAAAGACTGAATTCAATTTTAAGTGTAGAGTTCAAAATGTACAGTTACTCAATTCAAACTGTGCTAATTTCAACCTATTGATGGTTAGAAGGAATTGGTGATGAGTAAAGGGACAAGAAAGATATTTTGTAACAATGCCAACAGAAGGAGAATCTATCTCAAGATGTCTTCCTCCAAAATTAAGGGTTACTTTTAGTTTCAAAAACAAAACACCGAGAGGTGTGACTTTTATCCAGTTTGCCAGTGTGATTGATTAATTTGCTCTTTTGTGGATCAGTGCAAACTGGCTAGAAGAAAAAGTGTTATTGCTTACAAACTGGCTGTAAAGATTTTTGATCAATGGTGAGAGTTGGAGGTTGGGGGTGGGAGAGATGGTCAGAGGTTTTTTAAAGAACTGAGGTTGAAATGGTTTTGCAAATAACCTTAAATGATTGCCTACACAAAATTTGGGCTTTCTAAAGTCAAATTCATTCAATTTAACAAGACTGTTCTTTGTCAAGCACTCTGCTAGGCACTTGGAATATGAAGACAAAAACAAAAATTACCCCTGCCCCCAAGGAGCTTACATTTCCCTGGTTACAGACTGCATGCACACAAATAGATAAATACAGAATATATACCAAATAAAGACATAGTAATTTCCTGAAGGGGTATGTGGGGATTGAAGAAACACTTAGAGCAAGGGGAGCAAGAAAGCCCTCCTTGCAGAAAGCAGCACCAGGGCAAAGCATTGAATAGAGCTAAGGATTCCAAAGAGGAACAGATGAGGAGGGAAAGCATTCTTGATGAGTTGAAAGGCAGGAGACAGATTGCCAAGCACAGAGAGCTGAAAGTAGAACAGTTTGGAATATGGGATATAACCTAATTGATGTGAATCCCACCCACCCCCTTCACTGGGACAAATAATTGTCCATTCTTCTCATCTTCTCAGGGACTATTGTCCATATCCTTCCAGAAATCCTCCAAAGAGGATGTACTTTACTTACCATGCTTTATCCACCATACTAGAGCCCATCCTCTTGGCCTTTTAATATTTTGTAGATCAGTATAACCTGGTCCACCTTTGATTCCTGGCTCTCATATGATTCCTGATTTGATACCTTTTCAAATCTCTTATTTCCTTTTCCAGTACTTCTTGGGTACAAGTTGTTGGTGATATCCTGTATCCTGATGATATCCACCATGTGTCTTTCCATTGATGTTTGAGTCACTTGCAATTTTGATTCTTTTGAGATCACAATGTTCTATGATTTATAGCCATATTGTAATATATAGTGATAACCATATCACCATGAGAGTATTAAAAATACAACCTTTCATGTCAGAAAGCAGCTTGAGATCACTGAGAACACCATACAATTTCCTACATACTGTCTGATATCTCTTACCTCTAAACTCTCTAAACTCCTTCTCCTCTTATTCAATTTTGGGCCTCTTTGTCCATGTACAGTACTGTTTTTATTTTGGTGAGGAGGGAAGGATTTGGATCTATGATTTTATTGGAATAGGGTAATATCCGTGAAAAAATTCCCTTTACCAATGCAGATTTAAAATTGCTCTTTGATTTATAGAGTTGCCTGAGGTATTTAAAGATAAAGTGAATTCCCTAAGTCCATCAGCCAGTATATGTCAGAGGTAGGTTTTGAACCCAGGTTTTCCTAACCCTAATGCTGGCTCTCCATGGACCAAGTGACCCTGCCACTCAGGATATCTAAACTTTTAATTACATATCTCAATATCTGGATAATTTGTGTTCTTCATCTACTTTTTTTTCCTTCTGTTAGGCCAGTCTTTTTATAGTGGCTATGATTCCCATCAACAAAGTCCTGTAATGTTCAAAGCCTTGATGTAACCAAAACAGCCTCATTCACAAAACGGAGTCCTGGGAGAATCTTGGCATCAATAGGGGATTCTTCTTATATTTTGAAATTTCAGTGGACATCCTTGATGATAATGGCAAACACCTTTTCTCCCTCCCTGTTCTTTGTTTGACTTTATGCTATACTCAGAAACTTTGTTATGAAACAAAGTTATGCAGCTATGATGGACTCTTATACAATCTTAATGTGAGTAAGAGAATTCATGTGGTTGAAAAGCATTTAAAGTTGTTCTTAACCCTACTGAGTGAAGTACCTTTTCATCACCAAGAAACAATATACAGCAACATTATGTTTTCTATGCATTCATTTCAATTCAATAAACATTTATTAAGAGGTTTATTAAGTGGTTTATTAAGATCGTATGTATCAGGGACTATGCTAGCAGCTGGTGATAACAAAGATACACAAAACTCTCTACGAGCTTATACGCTTTTGTGTACTACAACCTCCCTATTACTGTCAAGGACACTGCCATCTTTTCAATCACCTAGACTTGCAACCTCAAAATTATCCTCCATTCCAAGCTTGTATCCATATATACAATTTGTTGATAAATTTTGTCATTTTAACCTTTATAACATCTCTCATTTATGTCTCTTTTGCGCAGCTTCCACCCTTATACAAGCTCTTGTCACTGCTTGGTTGGATTATTACAACAGTCTTCTAGTTGTTCTAGCTGCCTCATCTCTTTCCAATCCAATTTATCCTCCCTTCAGTGTCAAAGTGAAAATTTGCCTTAAAAAAAAAGAAAAGAAAAGGTCTGCCCATGTCAATCCTCTATCCCCAATATACTTCAACAGCTCCCTTTTGCCTCAGCAATTGGGGGCCACCTCAAGTCTTCTTCGTCTTTATCTTGCCACTGGACCCAGATATCTAAAGGAAAAAGTGAGGCTGGTGACTTTGCACAGTCCTCTCTCACTTAAATCCAATTCACTTCCAAGTCATGGCACCATCTTCCTGATGTCATGGTCCTCTTCTATTGAACAAAGAACAACAGCCTCCAGGATAAAATATAAAGTGCTTTGTCATTTAGAGACATTCAGAAAGTGTCCCTTTCCTTACTAGTCTTGTTATACTTTACTTCCTTTCACAAACTCTCTGATCCAGCTATACAGGACTACTTGCTTTTCCTCACACACAACTTGCTATGGAACCCTCTGCCTCCTCACTTCTGACTCCTACTTTCCCCAGATTCTTTCAAACATCACCTCAAATCCCACCTTCTGTGGGAGGCCTTTCCAATTCCTTCTGCTTCTAGTTCTTTCCTTCTAAAGTTATCATCCATTTACACTGTGTATAGTACATAGTTATTACATGTTTTTATTTTCATTTGAATGTGAGTTCCTTGAGGTTGGAGAAAGTGTCTTTGCCTTTTTTTGAATCCTAAAGTTTACCATAGTGCCTGACACATATTAAGAGCTCAATAAAATGCTTTTTAGCTGTTGTTGACTGACTGAGGAGTAAGTAAATACAAAAGCAATTTCAAGAGGAGGAGAGTGCTAGTAACGGGGTGGGCTGGGGTTTGAGGTGGAAAGTTAAGAACAGGTCTCGTGTTACATGGAGCACGGCAACTTTGGAGGAAAGTAGGGACTCTGTGAGTGGGGGGGAGGAGAGAATTAGCCTAGGGACTATATTCCCAAAGGAAGAACCAAAAAAAAGCCATAGGTTTTATGTCTCTGAAAAGAATTCTGGCAGGAGTGTACCAGGATGAAATTAGTGTAGATGGATGTTCAATATGGTGGCTATTAACTCTAGACTCTTTCTAGTTCCCTGTTATATTACTGATTGATCCTATAGCCATTCTGAAGCTTGGGATCTCATTTTCTTCTTACAAAAATCTCCCAACTTCCACCCTCATTCATTACCATTCATTACCATTCCTGGAGGAGGAAAGGCCAGCCTCAAGAAAAGAAAAAAGAGGAATAAATGCTGCTATACCAGTTATATCAAAAAAGCAGGATGGTTTTTTCTCACCAGACAGCCTGAGTCTATTTCTTGCTAATGCAATCTGAAAAAAAAAACCATACAATTTCCAATCCATAGTTGATATAAATATATAAAAGATGAATCACAATCACATCTTTTTTTTTTTTCCTCTCTTCATTCGGCTCTCTTTTTTTACAGTATCTGCATGTTAGTTCTAGGATGGGTGCCAGTTGTATCAATTAAACAGTAACTAATTCAAGTACATTTACAATCTGTGTTTGAAATGCCAGCCCCATACAGTAGTTACCAATTAAGCGTGAGGCAGATTAATGGGATGCATTGTTCTCTTGGGTTAACTCCACCACATTGTCATTAAGCATGTAAACCCCAGTGAACCAAAGACTTCCATGTGAAGAGAAAGGAAAACACATGCTTGCAAAATGAAGTTGGGTGTTATATATCAAGCTGAATCATTTCAGAGTAAAAAAAGATTCAATTTTTTTTTTTTTGGCAGGTGGAGGGAGGAATCATTCTCTCAATATCTTTTTCAACCCAGTGGCTTACTTATTTTGCATATATCTGATCAATGGAGAGCCAAAGACATAAACTGAGGGAAAATAATGAAAAAGACTGATTAGACAGACAAATGATCCCTCTAACTTCAGAATTCTTGAAACAGATATTCTTTTCATGAGACTATAGTTTATTATTAGCTTGAAGACCAAGCAAATTATTCATTAGATGTGTGTGTGTGACAGAGAGTAGGGCAGGTTTTTTAGGGCCAGAGTTTACCTCTAATCAAAAATCAAAGAGAAAGCATCTGGATCCTTTCTGGAATAATTTTTTTTCATTCTTCAATTTGTGGTCTGATGATTTTAAGAATCAAGTGTGATTGTTCTCTCTTCCTTTGCTATCCCTAAATTAATACAAATTTAGGACCTAGAAGAAGGCAAATGGAAATATCTTTGTTCTGTACCTCCAATATTTTTGAGGTTTTGTGTTAATTTCTCTTCTTTGCCTTACCTATCTGACCTCATTGTTCAGGGGTGGGCAGAGAGAATTTAAAAATGATATTTAGCTCCTTCTTGTGGAAAAGGGAAAAAAAGAGGCACATTCTGCCTTCACTTATATTCTATAGAATTATTTGGTGATTAAATCATGTGGTGAAATTAATGACTTCATAGAGCCAGAGGTAGCTCAGCATCCCTGCCATTTCCCCAAACATTAAGGGTCATTTTAATTGCATGTACAATAGAGAAGGTTGAATACATAGTTATTTCCTTGGGTGGAGCTTTACAGCCTTATCCAGCAGCTTCCCATCTTGAATTTTGCCTAACTGGCATATTTGGAGTTGGCCTAAATAGTGAAGTTAACCTAAGTCTCTCCTCACTCCCTTTTCTATTCAGCAAGTCCGTGTGTGTGTGTGTGTGTGTGTGTGTATGTGTGTGTGTTTGTAGGAGGGGGGTGTCCATGGAAAAGGGCTGTTGTTTTTATAGTTGCCTCTTACTAATTTTAATCTCCACTGAGACTTCCCAATTTGACTGTCATTTCTTATTTCAGTGCCTTTTAAGAAGTATTTTAATTCCCCAGGCAATCTAGAGTACATGACTTTCCTGCAAACAAGGCTTTGAAAGAAGCCCTCTTTCCTTTCCCCTCCTTCACCAACCTCCCCCTCCTCACTCCCATTGGCTCACTGGTAGAGGAACAGAGATGTTGGAATCAATATAAGAGTAAATAGCCACATGGTCTTTATTGTGAAGGCAAGGTTTCTACAGAAATTCCTTGTAATCAGAAAAGAGGGAAGATTAGATTAAACTGATTAAACTGAGAAAGTCAAAAAAGGACAACTTGAAAGATTAGCTCTAGGACGACTGAGAAAGTAATCCTCTGTGCATGCTAAGTAGAACAGTCACTTTCTGCTATCAGCCCCTTCATCTGGTGACCTTCTGCCGCATTAGCACGGAGCTGCCTGATCCAAGGCAAACACAGACAATTGAAAAACCCGAATGCCAGCGATTATAACAGGTATCAACATTCCTGCACAGATGCCTTGTTATCATTAACGGACTTTATTGTTGCCCCCAGTGATAGTAATAGGGTGAGAAGAGAGTCATCAGCTATGAGATATCCCTCCTCCGTATATAGAGATCATATATATAGACATAGATAGATTGATATCAAGAGATGGATAGATACCTGTCATTTATTTTAGGAGGATATTATGTGCCTCATTTGTGAGAAAAGACATATGAGGCTAAGGAAATACTAAGGGGTAGGAGATCATATCATAGAGCTGTAGATTTGGAGTCAAGAAAATCTGAGTTTGATTCTGTGTGATCCTGGAAAAATAATATGATCTTTCTCTAGTTTCTTCACCTGTCAAATAGGTATTATAATAATATCCTAATAATAATATTAGTGGAGGTAATGTAAGTGAAGTACTTTACAAACCTTACGATGCTCTTTGTGTCATTTATTAATAGCAGATACTCAGATGAAGGAAGGAGGGATGGAGGGAGGGAAGAAAGGAAGGAAGGAAGAAAGGAAGGAGACAGGGTAGAGAAGGAAGCAAAGAAGGAGGGAGGAAGGGAAGGAGGGAAGAAAGGAAGAAAGGAAGGAAAGAAGGAGAGAAGAAAACGAGGAAAGAGGAAAGAATGGAGAGAGGGAGGGAAGGAAGGAAGGAGGAAGGTAAGAAAGAAAGGGAGGAAGAAGTGAGAAAGGAAAGAACAAAAACTATTAAAATCCACACACGCAGAATTGTTTTTGAAAGCAGCAGCCCTTGATGCCTTAAAAGTCTGAGCATGTTTTATTATTCCCATAAATAAAAATAAAAATGTAAAGTTAACAAATTTGAGAATTGATCTGAAACCTACAACTCTCCTTTTTTTTTCTTCAAATGAAAAACTGTCTTCGAGCCTCACGTAGCATCCTTTAAGTGTTTCCTTCTAAACTTTCTCCCTGTCTGGCCTCTTCTCTCTCTCTCCCCTCCATCCCTCACATAGAGGTTTTTAGTTCCTACACTGTTTTTTGAGATGCAGTTCTGAAACATGGAGTTCAAACTGGGCACATGCTTTTCTTTTAACACTGACCCTTAAATAGAAATTCCGAGCATTTTTGAACACTCTGTGGTGGAGATTGTGCTGAGCCAAGTTAGAATTAGCCTCACTTACTGACCTACAAATATAGGCTTGGCCTGACCTGACTTGCCTCTCTCCCTCTTAGTGCTTTGGAAAATTCATATTTCCAAATTTGTTGAATTGAATTTATTTATTTTTGAGTAGTCACAGAGAGCAAAAGACAAAGTAAACTCCAAGCTGCTTTCTGAAATCACTTTTACATATGGCCTGTCACCCAGAAAACCAGACTTTTCTTTGTCAAACTCACTTGAGAAACAACTGCTTTAAATAGAATTTTTTTTAAGGTTTTTTTTTGGGGGGGGAGGGGAGCAGGGCGGGAGCCTAGTCAGGAATACACAAGATTTCCATCTTAGACCATAACACCAAAAACAACTCAACAGGCTAAAAAGAATTTGGAGAGGTGGTTCTGAAAAACCTGAAGGTCAGAGCAGGTGGCATCTGTTCAGAATTCTGGAAGCCTTTGACAATTGATTTCTAGCTTACTTCTGCTCTTTGTGGTGAGGGGATATAAAGGCAGATATAAAGGATATAAACACTCCTTTAAACAACTACAACAAAATGTGAACCCTCAGGGTAATTTAAGGTACTACCCATAATACTCTTTATAATTATTTGCTGCTTAAGATAGCATTAAATAATTTTTAGGGTGAGTTCCTTAGATCATTGTGGAAAACTCCCAAGGTGTTTGTAAACCACTAAACAGGTAATACAGTGCCCCTGGTGTTAGACCTGAGTTTAAATCCTGACATTTATTAACTCTGTGACCCTGATCAAGTTATTTAATTCAATTCATTAAGCATTTATCAAGTACTTATTATATATCAGCTTTTGGACTAGATACTGGGAATATGGAGACAAAAATGAAACAACTCCTGCCCTCATGGAGCTTATATGTATTTGACTGGGGGTAGGGTGAGGTGGGGTGGTGGGAGAGATGATATGAACAGAGATAAGGAGATGCAAAATTATTTAAAAGTTTAGGAGGTGAAAACATTAACACTTGAGGGAATGAAGAAAGGCCTTTTGTGGGTGGTGCTGAGCCTCCAGGAAGAAAAAGAGCATTTCATGTATGGAAATAATCTGGGTGAAGAATGGAGGTAGAAGATAGAATGACATGTATGAAGGACATCAATTTGGTTAGAACTTATTCATTCTTTCAATAAATATTAAGTACCTACTATGTGCTAGGCACTGTACTAAGTGCTTAGGAATACAAAAAGAGGCAAAAGTCCCTGGCCTTAATGATCTTACAGTCTAATAGAAGGAGACAATAGGTAAACAAATATATGGAAAGCAAGTTATATATGGGATAAATAGGAAATAAGTAATAGAGGGAATACACTAGACCTAAGAGAGAAGGTTTTTGTAGACAGAGTGTTGAGACCTAAGGAAGCTAGGGAGGTCTTAAGTTAGAATGGAAGAAGGAGAGCACTCCAGGCTTGGGGGATAGCTAGAAAAAATGCAGAAGGCAGAGAGGTTGTTCAAAGAACAACCAGGAAGTCCGGGTCACTGGATTGAAGAGTGTATATTTGAAAGTAAGGTATGCAAAGATTAAAGGCAGCTAGACTACATGTTATCATTCTTTTTCATGTTTGGTTCTCTTTCTTTTTTCCCGTTGTTCACTCCATTGGTTACAACCCTTCTATATAACCAGACTAATGTCCAATGTGAAAGTATTTGCAGATCCTATACTTGATTGCATGCTGCCATGTTGGGGAGGGGGGGGGAAGAGGGAGGGGAGAAAATTTGAAACTCAAGGGATTGTGGAACTGAATCTTGTAAACTAAAAGTAAATAAACAAATAAATTTTAAAAAATTAATTAATTAATTAAAAATAAGTTATTTATGTGCAGTCATGTAAAATGTATTTTGCTATTAATCATGTTCTGAAAGAAAATACAGACCAAAATAAATAAACTCAAGAAAAATAAAGTTAAAAAAAGTGTGCCCTTTATCTCCAAACCACCTAATAACCATAAACTGTTCACTAGTTTTATTTTTTATAAAAATATAAATATTTGTTAAAAAATATAAACTTAAACAACATGGACAAACACTTTAAAAGAAGACTAATAAAGCAAGCTTTTTAGAAATAAAAAGGCAAGTTTATCTTACCTTTCTGAATAATCCTTAACTTCCAACTTTGGTCAGAATGCTATTTTTCTCACTCACTTTGAATCTTGTCTTGGTGTTAAATTCCTACTGGGGCTGTTAGCTGCTCCGTGAATTTAGGCCAACTTGGTGTCAAAAGTCCTTATGTAGTTACTATCTATGGGTACATCTTAGGGAATCATTCTAGGGGCTACCACCATTAGGAGCATGATGATAAAGTTACTCCTTTAAGTAAGTGATAGAGTTACAAGACCAACAGATCAGAGGAATGCTGTAAATATGGCATAGCTGTGGGGTCTGCATTATTTTGACAAAAGCTCTCCTAAAATCTTTGTGGATAAGATGGAGAAAGTGGATGGTATTGGGGTATAATCAAGTGTATATCTAAATGTTTAAATGGCAGTATCAAAGGAGTGCTGATAACTAGACAAATGGCAAACAGAAGGGAGTTCTCTAGTATGGTAAACTCTAAACTTTTTTGATCAGTAAAAATAAATTAAAAATTGAGCATATGTCCCTAACACATACATATACACATATGTAAATATATGTATATATATACACACACATATACATATGTAATTGTAAATTATGTCCATTTACCACTACATAGATCTATTGTTTATATTATAATGCATATAAAAATTGAAAATGGTGAGATAAAACTAAAATAATGTTATGGGAATCTCAAGATCTTCCCTGCCCCTAGGCCCTTTGATAGGCTTAAGTGACTCTGAGAACCTTCCCTGATTTGAAAATATACTCTGACCCCTAATAGGCTGAATGTGGTCACATGGAGCCTGTGGCGGGAAGGTTGTTTTTCAGGAATGCCCACACCTTATTACTTTGTGATTGGGCAGTTGGTCAAGAGGGTTGTGACATTCCCTGATCCTGGAGAAGGCTATATATACCCTGATGTGAGTTTTTGTTTTGGGGCTCACTTTGGAAAGAGTTGTGTGATTTGGCCAGACGAGACTCTGGGCAGCCGTTGAGCCCCCTGGCTTTGAAAACCTAGATGTTGGTGTTTCCTTCTCTGGTAACTAACTAGGTATGAATATACTGTTCAGATGGCTGGAAGCCCTGTCTGCTGATCTGTTTCTTTGTCTGCTTGTAACTTTTGTTTGTATTCTTTTTGTATTCTCTGAAGTTCAGGGTGTTGACTTTTCCCCCTGAACTAAGTAAATGATATATATTTGATTGATTAAAGTAAGATTGTTAACGAATTTTGAGTAGCTTTCCTTTAGAAAAGCAGATCTAAGAATCTGTGCTAACAGCCATTCTGGGTATGCTAGGGTTCTTGCTAATACAAATAAATATCCTTTTAAAACAGTTATTAAAATATTTTTTATATTTTTAGTTAGAACAATGTGATTAAATATACATCACTATTTTAACATATTTTATTTAACACTGTGATAGAAAAAGTCAAATGTTTGGTTCTAGGTTCAGTTTATTTTGATATTTGGTTTTAACAACTGTCATAACTGATAAACAACACCTCACAAAGATACATAGGTTCAAAGTGGAAGAAGCACATTGTTAGCTATGCTGCCTAAATCATGGAACCTATTTCTCAATACTGTCCATTAATCACACAAAGGATTTTGTTGAAATCCCTCTAGTAAATTTCTGTCTTGCCTGATGTCAGTGATGGGTGGGACATGGTAACTAGAAGCATGGTTCTAGATCCAAAGGGTGACTGTTCCTGGTAGAAAGAAAAGGGGGCTATGGCAGAGCAGTTGAGAAAAGTGATTGTATAGGCCCTTGTTTCCTGATAGTGGTTGACCTTCTTAACTTATTTCTAATCACCTTATGTGTTGCAAGGGAAGGTAGTTGTATTGGCAATGGAATTTGGAGATATCCCTGTATTGGCTTGGTTTTTGGGTTGAGTGTTAAAACCCAGAGCTTGTGAATCCCACCTGTAGGATGGACTTGTTGAAGTGAAGAGAGAGGGCTGAACTGGGAGGAGCCGTGAATTGGGAGAGAGGCCCAAGCCTGGAGAAGGCCAGAAGGACTTTGGGAGAACAGTATCCAGTATTGTGAAGCCTGAGTTGCTGAGAGAAAGACTGCTGAGAGCCCATTGGAACAGCCCAGGAACTGAGGAGGCATGGCTGTGATGCTGGTATTTTGTCTGTCTGTTTTGATGTTGTTTTGTCAGATTCACCTGATGGTAAAAGACAGTGCTGCTATTGTGGAGATCCTGGAATCTGGCTGTTGATTTATAAGCCCTGAAGGAGGATTTTCTTGTGGTACCTGCACCGAAATCCTGGAAGAGGGCCTTGCTGATATTTTCAGGGGTTCTGGGACTGTTCTACAGGCAGAGAGTGACTTGATGAGGACACTGGCTATGGCTTTGTTGAGCCTTGTCTCCCCAGGAACTGAGATTGCTGAGGGCTTGTCTCAAGTGAAGATGAAAGAAGGCCCTTTCCTTGAGTATTCAATGCTGAGCTTAACTTTGTTGTAACTTAACGGTGGATGGCCTTTTGTGTTCTCCTGCCCCTTCTGAGATTCAGAGGTGGGAAGCTTTTGAGTGATTGATCAAATGAATGTACTTTGTTTATGATTGGAGACTAATCTCCATTTGAGAAGAGACTTTTGACTGACTAAATGAATGTACTGCCTAGGGGTGGAGTAGTACTTGGATTGAATTGAGAACTTACTTGCTAAAGGAACAAGTTATACTGTATTTTGACTTTCTCTGTTCTGTGAATGTTTGCTGAATAAATGGGGTTTACTATGCTGGTAATCTGAACCTTGGAAGTTGCCTTTGCTTGGCATTACAGTAGTCTACTTGGAATGAAGATTGTAGATTTGAGAGAGTTTTGTGTGTTTTCACTTGAGCCCTAAGCGCACAGACACAAGCAGCCACCCCTATCTTTCTTCTCCACTTGCTGGCTGCTGTTGCCTTTTCTTACAGTTGTGTCTTCTCCTCTTAGGGTCTCCCCCTACTTTAGTCCCTCTCAGGTCCCATCTGAGTAACACTAATTCTGTTAGGAGGGAGCAGAGAACTCAATAGGCAGCAAAGAGACTGCTTGTCATTAGCAATGGAGCTTGGTCTGAAGTGCACACTGCTGATGCTATGGTTGGGGCTGGGAATGGAGAACAGGGATCTATGTGTACATTGTTGTAAAGTCAGTCACAGCAGCTGTCCTGAGGACTGCTGCTGTGAATAACTTTAAGGATCTAATGACATAGTATAATGAACTATCTATTTATTCAGCAATAAACTAAAGCATAACATTCAAGAAACTAAAGCACAATATTCATGACAACATAACATTACAACTTATTACGAAGGTGGCTACATAGTCTTAAAACACATCACTCAGTATATCATATGGTCATCTTTAAGGGGTAACAGAAAATACAAACACCATCCACCCCTAGGTCCACCAATCTCCTCAATCAATACTGAGTATTTAAGTAAAGTCCTCTTTCATCTTGACTCAAGGTTGGCCTCCCAGGATGAAATACTCCCAACTCTTGCCTGGATTTATACATAGACTCTCTGCACCCATTCCATTTCTCAGCTCCCTAGAACTGCTATACTCCAAGTTCTTCTCAGTTTCTGTTTCTAGGAAAATAAAAATTAACAGGGTTACAACAATACTTACACACATCATCAGTGCAATCATCTCAATTCATTTTCTGTCTGAGAAATCAACACAGAACAACAGACAGAGCTTCTGTCTGAGAAATTGACACAGATCAGCAGATAGGACTTCTGTCTGGGAAAGTAACACAGATCAGCAAAGTGCCAACATCACAAACATTCTCTCTCTCAATTCTGGCTGCTCCTAATTCTGTTCATGTTCTTATCTACTACTTTCTGTTCCACTTTTTTTGCAAGTTCCTCCCACTGTAAGCTCCTATTCGATTACATTTGGCCTTTTAAGGGGCAGGGGAGATCTTCAAACTCCCTTAGGCCTATTAAGGGCAGTACAATGTATACTGTTTCCAATCAGAGACTTTTGGTACAATCAAAGGCAATACTCAAAGGCACTTGATTAGCTAAAACTCAATCCAGAAAAACAGCAAAAAATCCCATTTTGCTTGCCATTACAATTGTGCAGGGGGAGGCTAGGTGTTATGACTACATATGTACCTTTATATTTGCTCATCTGTTTGGGGAGTTATTAATGACTGGCAATGTGAAGTTGCTTACATTGAGTATAGGTAGGAGGACAAACCAGCCAGGGTAGAAAATGACTGCCTATTCACTTATCTAAGGAACGCAATGCTACACGTTGGAATGTATGTTACAGGCTTCAATGGGCATGGATAATACAGGTGGAGTGTGGTGAACAGCAGAGGTAGGGGTACCTGCAGGCATTATGAAAAGCCATGCTACTCTTAATTTTATACAACATATATGTATGCATGCATACATATATGTATTTTGTCCATAGGCCCCTGCCATTCATTGGCCTCATTTTAAAGAACAATGCTTTAGTAGCTAATAATATCATCCTGTCCTTGATTCTATTCTCTTAAACATTTTAATCAATGACTTGGAGGAAGGCATAAATGAAAACTGATCAAATTTCCAGAAGATATAAAGTGGAGAGGAATAGGCTACAATGATGGTTTAAATCTAATAAAATAAATTTCTTCTGTACTTCAATTTTTCTGGACTATTCTAGATCCAAGGTATGAATTATAGGCACAGCAAAACAGGGAGTATGAAGGACATTAATAGCTAGCTTTTTGAAAGCCTCTGTTGTAAAATTGAACTTCTTAGCTTTGTCATATCAGGAAAAATGATAGAACAGTTCTGTATTTGAAGAAAATTTCTGAAGAGGTTTCATATAATATACTCACCAATAAATTAAGAAAGTATAATTGTAATTCTTGGCTCATTACCAAAGCTCTTCATTCATAAGGGTTTCTCAATAAGTATATAAGTATTTCTCTCTAGTTTTTGTATCTCCCCAAGATTTTCCCTGCAAACATTAGCATTTAATTAATATTTAGGTCATTAGGAAAAGGGACCTTGGTTCTCATGTAAGTACCCAGGGTAACAATACATTGTGTATAGGATAGATTTTATTCCACATGACAGAAAATGAAAATTGTTAAACCAACTTCCTTCCTTATCTAGTGGGCCTTCACTTTTCCAAAGGCCTTATATTTACTACCTTAAATAAGCAATAATTTAAAATGGTACCTTGGATAGTATCATCCAAGAAAAAAGAAAGAACTTGAGTTTGCTAGAAAATGAAGCAAACCACCATTAATCAGTTGCATGCCCTTTGAGTTTACATAATCTCATAATCTCTTGTGCTCTCCTGTGGTTGAGGCCCCTACCCAAGCCAGAAAACAGATTGGATCACAAAAGAGTTGATAACCTCCTCCAAACTTGCATAATTATTCACAATACCAACAAAGAGCAAGAACTGAGTTTGCTTCTCCCTTTCAAGTCTCTGTATCCATAAGGGAGATATTGATCAAAGATATAAATTTGCCGTCGAATAATGAGGACCTACTTCTCATCAAAGGTTTTCCTTGTCATGGAGACACAAAAAGGAGAAGGGACTTCTACTGGGGTCTGTCTGAGCAAATATGATTCTTAATAAAATGACAATGAACTTTAAATTCCATGAGGCCTCTCATGATGTGTTTTTATTTGTTAACTCCTAGTATACTAGAATAGTACTCTGCACAGAGTAGGCAGGCTTAAATTTTTTTTTTAGTGGAATTGACCATCAACAATTAGTTGTATCCACATGTGACTGTTAGATCTTAGATAGAACTTGACATTCACCAGATGTCAATAGTGGGTATAAAATTGATATTCTATTTATATCCAGCTTTGTCCCATTGTTATAAACATTTTTGGTGACAACTGACTTAAGAAATTAAGAAATCATCCTTGTTGAGATAAGTTAACGAATGTATGGTAGAAAATGAATGCCTTGTCGAAAGAGAAGAATTAAAGAAAGTCTAGATAAATAGATGAGTGAATGAATAAATGAAAAAAATTATTAGGAACTTACTATATAAAAAGCACTGTGTTTAGTAATGAATAGACAAACAGGAAAAGCCAGGTATTCCTTGCTCTCAGTGAGTCACACTCTAATTGGGGTAGACCATACATAGTAGAAAATTTTCCAGCAGACAAGATGGAAAAGTCCCACAATCCTAAGAGTTCAGAAGCAAGGCAAATGGCAAGGCTAAAAAGTATTTTGGTTAGGTCAATAGGTTAGATGATAATGTCAGATATTTTCAGGCTACAAAGAGAAGACAGATGATAAGACATGGAAGAACATAGAAAGGCACATGATAGAGTGTCTCTGAAAGAAATAGGATTGGTGACTGCTATATATCCAAATCTTGTGAATAGTGTAACCACTCAGATGGGTTCTGAATAGGTCCATCTGGTAGGAGGGGGTAAAGTGGGAAAGAAACAGGGACATATCTAGTGGCAGTGGGTCTTCCAACTATGTAGCCATCTCATGTGGATTCTGAGAAGGCCATGGAAGTGTGAGTGGGTAACTCAAACAAGGAAGGCCACCATCATTGAATTGAAATTTTGAAAAAATAGGATGAAGCTAAGGAAAAATGCAAAATTGTATACCTAGGAGGAAAATTAATTTGTGAATGCATGATTAAGGACTAGTATCACAGAGGGGAAAGAGCACTGAATAGAGTCAGGAAATCTGAGTTCTAGTTCTATCTTGGCCACAAGTTAATCGTATGACTTTGGCAAGACACTTACTTTCTTCAACTGTAAAATAAAATACTTGGACAAGATCATCTCTTCCAGATTTTAAATGAAAACTTTATGAAGAATGAAATAATGGAAAGAACACTGGATTTGGAGTCACAGTACCTGAGTTTGAATCTCAACTCCATGACTTAGTTCCTGTGTGACCTTGGATTTCAACTCTTAGGGCTTCAATTTCCGTATTTAGAAAATTTAAGATAATTTCTCAGGTCTCTTCCAGACCTAAATCTATGATCTCATTATCTAACACACAATGCAATACTTGGAACATGGTAAGCATATGTACAATATTGAAGAACAATTTATTTGAAAAAAATCTCATGCATCTTAGTGCAAATCTTTAAGCCTATGGTTCTCTTATTATTAGTGTTTGAAGCAATGTTTCATATGAATATTATTAGAAGATTTTTTTTTCCTTTGGAAACTATTCATAACCACTGGATAGTTACCTACTGGGGAATGGTTGTTCGACTTACATATTTGTGTCAATTACTTATATGATAGACTTTTGTGAAAGATACTTGACACAATTAAAATAATAGCTTCTTTTCTTGTTCTAGGTGAATTCATTTCATTCTTGCAAAAGATTTAAATTTTTCTGCTGTCATAATTACCTATTTTATTGGTTATATCACTTTTCCATTTTCCTTTTGAATTCTCTCCCCAGACATAATTGTGAAAGGTACATGCTTTCTTCTAGTCTCCTCTAATTTTTTTGCAATCCGACTTTCTTTTTAGGTCTTTTATCTATTTGGAAGTTATTATGGTATATAGTATAAGATTCTACTATAAACCTAATTTCTTCAAAATGCTGTTTCTTTTTAAAAATTCCTTGATCAGGTAATTAATTCAACATTTTCTGTTTTGTTAATATATATTTTCAAAGATGAGATATTTCCTATGGGGATTATCTTGACTGTATATAAAGAAAACATTTTTGTATGTTGCCTCATGTTAATTGTTCTCTTTTATATATTTGTTATTTCTCTAACTAATTCTTTAGTCCACTCATTATTTATGATCTTCTCATGGGTTTTTATTTTTTGCTTCTGTTTCCTGTATTAATTTCCAATATTTTTACATTATAAGTGATAAACTACAGTTTTAAGTTTTCTGTCTTTTATGTTTGTTATTACTCTCTGCCATAGCAATATGTATTTTTATAATTATTCTGTATATAAGATTATAAGAATTATATCTATTTATACCTGTATCTTATTTATATACATTCTCTCTCTCTTTCTCTCTCTCTCTCTCTCTCTCTCTCTCTCTCTCTCTCTCTCTCTCTCTCTCTTCCACCCTCTCCCATCTGTCTTTATGTTCTTGAATATCCCCATACAGGAGGTGCTACAAATCGAACTTCTCAAACAATTTGTTGTATTCTCTTTTTCATCATTTTCTTAGTCTTATCCATATCTGAGAGAATAACATTAAAGTCTCCTACAATTACTATTTTAATTATTTTTTTTGCAACTTGATACTTTTTCTCTATGAATTTAGGTATTATGTCATTTAACAAATGTAACTTAAATAACTATACTGTGTAATAAGTTGTGTAATAAAGTCTATTGTGACTTTAAGTATATTGTAATTTCCTATTTATCTTCTGACATTGAGAATTAAAAAAAAACTTTTCTGATAGAAACATTTCAACTCTGAGCTGTTTTGGAATCACCTCATACATGATACATTTTTCTCCTACCCACTTTTTCTTTGTGTGTGTCTGCCTGTGTTAAATATGAGTGATGAGACATCAAATAGGGAGCAAGGAGATTATTTGCTTATCTCTCCATTTTCTTTCCTTTGTTGGTTTTGGGAGTGGTAGATAATCCATTTATACTTAAGATTGTAATTGTTAGGTTTACATTTTCTTCCTTCTATTCCTTTGGCAAAGATTTGTATTTCCTACTCACTCTTTTAAGTCAACACTTTCTTCCTTGTTAGGAGTTTTGTTTACATTAACTCAATCCCAGTATTTCTTATAGACTCTGTACTCCCATCACTTTTGTTTACCTGCTATAAACTGAGTTCCTTGAATTTAATCTGTTAGCCTCTCCTTCTTACTTTGTATTTATTAGCATATTTTCATCCCCCCTGCCTTTGATTCTTCCATCTCCTCAACTATATAAAAACTTTTAATTGTAGTAATATTCATTTGTTTCATGCTCCTCTAAGAGTATTAATTTATTTCATCTCCTTCCTTATTTCTATCTTCATCAAGACTTCTGAATTTTTTTTTTTCTATTCATGGGGCATATGCTTAGATCTTCCTTATTTATCTTCCCTCTTCCCCTTGTGAAGGATAAGATTTCTGAAAGACAAATATTTTACTCCTTCTTTGTCCCATTTCTATATTAATAGATTTGTGGATCTAGCCTTTCCCTTTCTCTGTTATATTTTTCTTTTTCTTTTTTTTTTGTTTTCTGTGATTTTGGGTAGCTATGTCCTGCTATGGCAAACAGTTTGGATCATTGTGGAAACTCCCATCTCTGAAACTGATCAACAATTCCTTCTTAACTCAGAGTCTTACAGATTAATTTAGGGCACAGAGTGATTAAGTACATTGTCCATAGTCAGATAGCTATAATGTGTTTCATGAGATCTTTTCAGCTCCGAAAGCCAGTCATGATATCTTCTCTGTGGTCTTTAAAGGAACACATAGGATAATGTAAACATATAGGATATGTTTTTTTCTTATTTTGAATTTTAATGGCATATTCATAGACTGATAGACTTAAAGATTCCATACCATTTCAAATCTGGATATATTCTTGCTTCATAAGTAGTTACTAAAAGTCACCTAAACAAGCCTCACATTAGAGGTTGCATAGATGAAATACTCTCTGTCTCCTATGATTATATATAGGTATTGTCTGCTTTGCGAAGTCATAAAATTAGCTTGCCTTAGGAAAGATTTCTATTAAAAAAAATCTGAGATTGCTCAGTGGCTCCTCTCTAGATGAGCACTAGAAAATTTAGAGAGAACACTGTGTTTGCTAATATAACATGAGAATGGGTTATCAGAGAATTGATCAACCCTGACATGGACTATTTCAACAAAGATACAGGTTATAACATCTCTTTGGGGGATAGGCAGCCTTGAGATCAGTAAAGGAAGTGACTTACAGTTTCTTCCTTGACATTGGGAGATAATGTGGAAAAGCACTGGATTTGGAGTTGAAAGATCTGAATTTGAAATCAGAAGACCTGGGCTCGATGACCACTTCTGCCACTTATTAGTCAGCTGATACTGGTTAACCCACTGAAACTTTGTGACTGTTAGGTCTTTCCGGTTTTTCATACTTCACATGGGAGATATGTGTGTGTCATGTGCATACATTCATGTATTCACACTTTGAAAGCCTGAGGACACTGTATATATGGAGACTATTGCTTCTTCTCCCCTTTCCTTTTCTCAGAGTAGCACAGAATATGACTCCTAAGTAAAATAAGTGTGTGTGTTCCAGGAACCAAAAGTACTCATTCCCTCTAATATTTCCAAACTATTTAATGGCTCACTCTTCAAAGGACTAAATTACAGCCATTCTAGTATTGTTTCCTGTATTATCTGGACTGTCCTATTAGCCTGTTCTCTCTCCTTGAGAGTGGGAACTCTTTTTTGCCTCTTTTTATATCCACAGCACTTTGTACCTGGCACACATTGGGTGCTTAATTACATATGGTCAGGCTCAGGGTAATCACTTAGGGTTGAATACTGTCATGGCTTTAAAAAATTATTTTTTTGAACCAAATCTATGATTTTATTGGTATAGGGAGCTCCCAATGCAGAAACTCCCTCTATTCATCTAAATCCACATATGCTCTGCAATTTATAATCTTAGAGAGTTGCCTGGACCTGAAATTGTTAAATGACTTTGCCTAGGGTCATATTATCAGTATATGTCAGAGTTGGGACCCAAACCCATATCTTGCTCTCTTGCTGGTTCTGAGACAAACTCTATCCATTCTACAATACTGTTTCTGATCTATCACTCTGAGATAAATAAATGTATGTGTATATATGCATATGTATTGCATATTTGGTTGTATAAATAAATAGGTATGCATATACATATATGTATTGTATATGTATATATAAATACACATGTATATGTGCACATATGTGTGTGCATATGTGGATATATAGATACATAGATGCATATATATGTGTATATATAGTCATACATATACATTTTGATAGAGTAACCTTCAGTTGAAATATCTTGATTGTAATACTTGCAATTGAATTGAATATTCTCCTTGCTTCTAAGATGATTGTGTTTTGCTAATGAAGGACTTAAGTATAAAGTGCTTTACTTACCACTAATTAAGGTTAGCTAAGTCCTCGGCCTGGCCCTTGTGATGGTAGAAAAGAAAATCAAGGCACGAAGAATGGAGGAGTTTGAAAGTCATACACCTGGAGTGTGGGCATATGTATGTTCATGTTTACACTGACAGAGGGCACAGGATGAGTTTAAAATGAAGGGATGATATCTAAAAAATAAAATTAAGAGGTGAGAGAGGAATTCATTGGAAGAAGGAGAAAGGGAGAGATAGATCGGGGTAAATTATCTCATATAAAAGAGGCAAGAGAAAACTGTTACAATGGAGGGGAAGAGCAGGAAGGTGAAAGGGAATGGGACAACCTTCTTCTTATTGAATTTGGCTTAAGGAGGAAATAACATACACATGCAATTGGGTATCTTCACCTACAGGAAAATGGGGAGGTAGGGGAAAAGAGAGGGGATGATAGAAGGGAGGACAGATTGGGGGAGAGGGTAGTTAGAAGCAAACATTTTTGAAAAGGGATAGGGTCAAAGGAGAAAATAGAATAAGTGGGGGGTCAGGATAGGATAGAGGGAAATATAGTTAGTCTTTCACAATATAACAATTATGGAAATGACGGGTAACTACCCCTGTAAAACCTATATTGAATTGCTTATCTTCCCAGTGGGGACAGGTGAGGAGGGAAGAAGGGAAAAAATCTGGAAATCAAAGTTTTAAAAACAAATGTTTTAAAAAATTATATTTTTTGTTTTACATGCACCTGGGAAACAAGATATGCAAGCACTGGGGTATAGAAATCCATCTTGCCCTACTATAAAGTTAGGGGGGATGATGGCAGAGGATATATGAGATAACAGATTGGGGTAAGGAGTATTCAGTAGGCTTGCTATTTTGGGGTGGGGGTAGGGGAAAGACAGGAAGAAAAAAATTGTAACTCAAAATCTTGTGGAAATGAATGTTGAAAACTAAAAATAAATATATTTTTTTTAATCACCCAGCTGACCCAATAGGAATAGAAAAGGTTTGTTGTTGTTATTGCTGTTTTTAAGTATCTCTCCTCATTCAGTTTCAAATCACTGTCATGCTCTCAAATCATTTTTTGTAACTTCTGATTTGACTTTCCTCTCTCTCTTTTTTTATTTCATTATTTTCAGAAGGGGATGTTTTCAAAGGGGCATGAGGATGTAATCTCTTATATTTTGTCTTCTCCTTTGTACAAATGGAGTTCTTAACTATCTGGGAGAAGGAGAACCCTTAGAGTTGAGATTCCCCAAGTGGATCTGAGAAATCAATTATTGTAATTGAACAAACCTAGCAAGGCAGATTTCACCACCCTTACCCCCTCACCAAAACCTTCTTCTTTGCAGGTACTTTTCTTCTTCTTTTGTACTAATTATCCAGTTGGTGGAAGACACTTTTTAGAAGAAAGAAGAAATAAGAGAAGGTCACATTTACTTTTCAATCCTAGACACAACCAATTCCTCCTTAGATATCTTTCTTCCCAGAGATACAAGGTCTTTTTGTTTTCTCCAAATCATAACTCACTGGCAGAGGGAAGTAAATCCAGATTCTAGGCCACATTCACATCCTCTTTTCTGCCTCTGCAGAGTTCTGTTGAGCCCCTAAGGAATTCTCCTCTGGGTAAGAGTCCCTGTTTAATGAAGGAAAGATAACAGAGCAGGTCTGTGCAAGTTCCAAAAGTCAGAAAGAGGTGTGAATTTAGATGTGTACTCAGAAGTCTGAATTTCACTCCTACCAGCTCAGTTGACTCTACAAAGAACAATAACAAATGTGGAGAACTAGCTTCAAGGGTTCTGAAGAGAAAAGAGCTTAAATATCACTGAACAAAGAAGCTCTTCTCTACACCCCAAGTGTAGATAGAGTACATGTTTGCCTCTAAAACTTCTCTGTGCTGTTATGTTGCCTTCCTGTCCCTAGAATGAGTGAAGCTTTTTCATTTTTTTCATAAACTAGTAGTTAAATCTGATTGAGAATAGAAATTTTAGCTTTGACTAAAAAATAAAATGATGATTTTTGAGGAGAGCTATTAACAAGAAAGAGGGTGAGAAATAAATTGATGTAACATTGGATTTCACTGTCTAAGTGTGGTAGTGTGGATAGTGTGGATAGAGTGCTTGAGATTATTCAAACCTGGGTTTGAGTCCTGTATTAGATACTTACTAGCTGCTTGAAACTAGGCAGCTTATTTATTTGAATATTCTCTGTGCCTCAGTGAGAGGTCCAGAGGACCTGAGCTGGAATGGTTGCCATGTGAGTGCATAGAGACAGAAAGGATACTGTGGCGACAGAAGCAATGCTACATGGCGGCATATGGGAATTTATAATGTAGTGTAACTATTAGAAGGAATTTGAAGTTGAGGATTAATGAACAAAAAGGAATGAATGAAAAACATTTTAGTGTTTATTATATATTGAGCACTGTGTTTATTTGGGACAAAAGGCAACTTTAGAGAGGAGGAAGGTAAGCTCAGTTTGGGCCTATGTTGACCTTGGGTTGTCATTAGTACATTGAGGGAGAACTTGCCAACAGGTAGGTGGAAATGCAGGCCTGATTTCAGGTGAGAACTTGGGGTTGGAATACATCTTCATAGAACTGATAATTGAACCTACTGGATAAGAAAGCCTGAGGAAGAGCATCAGCAGAAATCAAGACAAAACAAGACATCTTAACTTCAAATATATGAGTTCATTTTTTAAATAATTTCATCCCAGCAAACTGGTTTTCTTTGTGTTCTTACATATTTTATTTTGTGCATCCTAGGAAGGGGTCTATAGGCTTCTCCAGACTGCCAAAGGGGCTGCATCACACAAAGAAGGTTCCTGACCTAGAGGATGGAAGGAGGAGGAATTGAGGTAGAATAATTAGTGCATATATGTAAGTAGTTATTAAGTTTTGGCTAAAATATGGTGCTTCACAGATGTGTGGCAGCTAATAAAAGACTCTGCTTACTGTATCACCACAGAAAAATATAAGTTCCTTAATATCTGGGGTGATTTTAAAAAAAACCAAAAAATTTTGTATTTGCATTGATAAAGAGCCTAGCACAGTCTCCAATGCTTAGTACGGTACCTAGTTTTTGGTAGGCACTTGATAAATGTATATGGCAGCTAGGTGGTACGTGGATAGAGTGGCTGGACTGGAGTCGGGAAGACTCATCTTCCTGAGTGCAAATCTGACCTCAGAGACTTACTGTCTGTGTGATCATGGACAATTCACTTAGCCCTGTTTGCCTCAGTTTCCTCATCTGTAAAATGAGTTGGAGAAAGAAATGGCCAACAGCTCTTTGCCAAGAAAATCCCAAATGGGGTCATGAAGAGTTGGACATGACTAAAATGAACAACAAATAACCCCAAAAAAAGTTTATTGATTGAGTGAATGATTGCTTGATTACCATGAACATAAATGTTTATTACACTGGATTGGACTGAGACAGTTACTTTGCTTCAGTTGGATGGACCTCTCTTGAGGATCTGTTTTTGTATCCTCTCTTTATTCCTTCTTCCCTTCCTGTCTGTTTGAGTGTAGATCACCTGAAGAGAACTGATTGCAATAGAAATTTGAAGCCTTGAAATGAGATTTCAACCTTCAGTTTTGTCATCATGTTCTGGGCTCTCTATGTGACTTGTCCTCATTGGTTGCTGAAGGATAGGTGCCAGGACCAGAACCCCAGAGCCAGTACTTTGGCTAAGCCCTGAGGAATAGAGCTCAAAGCAGCAAATTAAATATAGGATATTGGGAAATTGCTGAGGATGCAGAATGTACCAGAGCCTACTAAGTATGACCATGAGCCAAGGAAACTTACCTGGTCAGAAATTTTGTCTGGAACAGGGGCAAAGTTGGCAGAGCTCTGAAGATAAAGCCAGGACAACATTATAGGTCTGGAAATTTCATTTCAAAGACAATGCACATAATTGGGAAAAGCTTAATTTCTCCCCTATGTGCCACCTCAATAGTACTCATATCTGTTTTCAGTTGCTAAAACCAAGATCTTTTTTTATGATAAATTTTATGTTTATTTTTAGTTTACAGCATTCATTTCCACAAGATTTTGAGTTACAAATTTTCTTCCCATCTTTCCTCTACCCACCACCCCAAAACAGCAATCCCACTGAATACTCCCTCCCCCAATCTGCTCTCTCCTATTTCCTCCCCTACTTCCCCTCTGATTTTTCAGTAGGGCAAGATGGATCTCCATACCCCAGTGCCTGTATATCTTATTTCCCAGTTGCATTTAAAATAATAATAATAACATATTTTTTTAAACATTTGATTTTAAAACATTGAATTCCAAATTCTCTCCCTTCTTCCCATGTCACCCACTCTTACTAGGAAGACAAGCAATTCAATATAGGTTTTACATGTGTGGTTATACAAAACATTTCCATAGTGGATATATTGTGAAAGACTGAATATATTTCCCTCCATGCTATCTCACCCCCCACTGGTTCTATTTTCTCCTTTGACCCTATTCCTTTTCAAAAGTATGTGCTTCTAACTACCCCTCCCCAATCTGCCCTCCCTTCTATTATCCCCCCTATTACACCCTTCCCCCCTACTTTCCTATAGGGTAAGATACTCAATTTAATGTGTATGTTATTCCCTCCTTAAGCCAAATTCAATGAGAGTAAGGTTGCCCCATTCCTTTTTGCCTTCCTGTTCTTCCCCTCCCTTGTAACAGTTTTCCATTTTCCCTTGCCTCTTTTATTTGAGATAATTTACCCTATTATGTCTCTCTCATCACCTCTCATTATATTCCTCTTTCACCTCTTAATTTTGTTTTTTAGATATCCCTTCTTATTCAATTGATCCTGTGCCCTCTGTCTATGTACACATATATATACACACTCACATATGTATTCATATGCACATATACCCTCCTATATAGACACATATATGATTTATACATATATGTACATTTATATTCCCTTTAATTATCCTCATACTGAGGAAAGTTTCATAAGTTACAATTATCATTTTTCCATGTAGGAATGTAAATAGTTCAAATTTGATAATTTGGTTTTAATCCTAGCTCCTTTGACCTCTGGAATATCATATTCCAAGCCTTCGGTCCGTTAGTGTATAAGCTGCTAGATCTTCTGTTATCCTGATTGTGTTTCCACAATATTCAAATTGTTTCTTCTTGGCTGCTTATAGTATTTTCTCCTTGATCTGAGAACTCTGGAACCTGGCTATAATATTCCTAGGAGTTTTCTTTTTGGGATATTTTTCAAGAGGTAATTGGTAAATTCTTTCAATTTCTATTTTGCCCTCTGGTTCTAGAATATCAGGGCAATTTTGTTTGATAATTTCTTGAAAGATGGTGTCTAGGTTCTTTTTTTGATCATGGCTTTCAGGTAGTCCAATAATTTTAAAATTATCTCTCCTTGATCTATTTTCCAGGTCAGTGGTTTTTCCAATGAGATATTTGACATTGCCTTCTTTTTTTTTC